>CM077462.1:17332493-17853484 GCA_039654755.1 Calcarius lapponicus | reverse complement strand
TGAAGCTTCTGAGGAGGCCCATATAATTTCTGGCATGCCATACAAAGAGACATTGAATCTCATCTCTGATTTATATTTATATAAATACATTTATATATTTGCTGTGCTCCAGTTACACTCCTACTATAAAAACTAGAGCCTAGTAACTTACAAACTCCACATCCCTAGGTAGGCAGCAAAAATAACTGGTTTCTCTTTTAAAGCTGAAGACTCTTTCAATGTTATACCTAGTGATGGTATAAAACACACATCCTTGAAAAGATAGAGATAAAGAAATCCATGGTGGCAAATTTAGTGCTAGTAGAACACACTGCATCTTTCCCATCAAAGTCACTGAGATATCTGTGACTTATCTAGTGCTATCAAAGGACAGCAGTGGTGGATTAATCTGAACATTGCTTACATTCCTCTGGTGTTCAAATTGACCTTGCTCACCCCTGGAGCACCACTGAGACTTACACTTGCTATCTGCTAAATCCTCCGCTCATCCTTTCCGCCCTGGTGCTAATTATGGGAACTGCAGTGGGTTTGGCACTGTGGGCTGGTGTCACCCTCACCTCACTGTTCAAAGCCGGCTGTGTCAGCTGCCACACGTGACAGTGTCTTCCCAGGCTCCGTCTGGGATCACTGCAACTTGGTTTGCTTCGACTTATTTTAAACATCCATGATTAAATGGCACACAGAAAAGCCTGCCTCGCTCTGTGGATGGTAAGCCCAGGATGTGAAAACCTACAGTGTAAATCTGGACATCTGGTCAGGTGAGCCCACACAGCAGGTCTGGCTCTAATTGGTGCTGGCTGCAGGGCTCCAGACAGGTCCCCTGCCCTTGGTGATAATGGGATGCAGGAAGAAAAAACACAAAAGGGCTGCTTTGCTTTGAAATACTAACTAAATGCAGCAGTGGGTCAAAACAAGCCAGTACTAATGCATTCTCAGTGGGAATGAAAACTATTGTAAGTCATAGCAAAAGTCCTCTCAGCTACTGAAACCAAAGGATGTTCAGTTTTCAGTTTCAAATTAAGAGGCACATTTACAGCTGCATGTTTTGTTTCTGGTAAAAGTGTGGGCTGGTTTTCTGTTCAGAATAAAAAAAACGCAACTTTTGACTGCTTTGTTTAAATGTTAACATTTAAATCCAAATTCTCTATCTGTGCAAGAAGGCTTTTATATATTCCAAAATGTCTCTGAAATAATTCAGAAGGCAACAACACAGCCAGAACAGACTATTCAAGCTGTGAATTCAGTTAGTCTTAGGCAAATTGTAAACAATAGATATCAGGTGAAAAGAACATATTGCCAGCATTTATTATTGCATACTTCCAAAATTGGTATGCTTGAATCTTCAAAAATTTGTATTGCTCGAAGGAAAAGGTAAGTTATGCCATCAGTCATGATCCTGCTCACATGGGCCCTGCTTCCCATGTCAAATGGTCTGGACAACATCAGCAGTAAGACAGAAATGGGACAGTAAATGATGCACGTGGGTCTAACATCCTCACTGGTCAGAGGGAGCAGTCTGAGGAGGAAAATGGCTGTTGGATTCAATGACAGCGGTGGGGAGTCGCACAGACACTTTTGAAATTTGCTTGAAAATTTTCAAAAGAAGTATAAAAAATATATATATATATATATATTTATATATATATATATATATATATATATTTATTTATATATATATATATATATATATATATATATATACATATATATATGTGTTATGTATGTATGTATATGAAGTATCTTAGGAAGGAACGGCATGGAAGTGGGAAGAGGACACCAGTGTGCGGCTCCACAGTGCCTGCCAGGCAGACTCCTGGGCACAGGGGATGGGGATGCAGAGGGGGTGACCATGTGGGTGGAGTGCAGGGGAGCCACTGTCCCTGGGGGGACACCCCCAGGATGTCCTGGTGGACCTTGGGAGGCTTCCCCACTGTGGAGTGCAGGGAGCAGTGGAGGGAGATATGCAGCCACCTCCCTCGTGTGCAAGCAAATCTGAGATCAGAACTTCTTGGGAACTTACAATCAGATCAGAACTTACAACTTGGGATCAGTTGTAAAAGGGTATTTTAGAACTTGTAGGTTATATTGATATTTGTAATTGTCTAGTATTTTTGCTTTTCTCTCTTAAGAAAACTAAAAGTTTTACTATATTGATTCAGCATAAATGGTTCATGGATTTTTGAGTCAATCTGTCATTAATAAATCAATAAATGGTTTCAATGCTGAACTACTTCAAATAATGGGAAATTATGTTCACAGTTTTTCATTGTGGCATCAGGAAGGTCTGCAAGCACAACATTTCAGTCTATACTGCCATCCCTACAGTGGGTTTTGTGAGCTGCTTAAAAATAAAACTCTTCGCTTCACAGTGCATGTGGTCCTTTAAAAAATACCAAAAAAAGCCCAAAGAATCATTAGATTCCAAGCTCACTAACCCTGCATCTGAAAACTGCCCACAGAGAAAGAGAGTGGCTGCAGATCTGGCAGTGCAAGCATTTAAGGGCCATATTTACAAATGACTGGAGGAAGGAAACTCTAATCCATCTTTTCTGCCTCTGTTTCTCTGTTGGTTGCCAAAGAGCATTTAGTAACAACCAAGCTTTGCCCAGATCCCAAGGACTCCAAGTATTTCTCTCAGACATGCTTGGAATGGCCCCTTCCCAGCAAGACAGGTCTGCTATCACCATGACCTTGTCACCTACAAAAGCAACTGAAAGTGGCTGACCACAGCTTTTTTGCCATATTGGAAGAGTCTGGTTTGGAAGACTCATGAGCATTTGGGATAGGGAGAACCCAGGCACAGAAGATTTCTGGGATTTCTGTACAGTTGCCACATTCTCCTGGGCTGAATAATTTGTAAGCAGAATTTCTTTCTTCCAGTAAAGCACCATTAACTGCCAGTGCTTTAACACTGTAGTTATATTTTTCACATTTTCCTTTTTTTCCATTTCTTTTGTGACAGTAATTGATTTTGAAAGAAAAATTAATGACAGTAGGGCTGCCTGGTCCTCCAGGTATCTCTATAATGGACATAAGTGCACTGCCAGCAGCTACTTCAGCACCTTACAGATACATTAACTGGTAACAGCCTTTCTAGGAAAAAGGTATTCTATCACTATGGAATAAATATATACATATATATGTGTCTGTGTGGAAATACAAGAAAATTATAGCAGAGAAGAAGCTCAGTTGCAATTTGCAGAGGGAAAGACTTGTGTCTTGTCTGTCACTATTCTGGCATATCTAACCTGCAAGACCATGCAAGAGCTGTTAAAAGAGACTTCCTTAGTGACAACAAGTAAAACAGCCTCTCATGGTGTCCCCTGTTCTTCTAGTGCAGCCTGAACAAAAACTCCAGTCTTTCATAGCAGTAACTGGTGCACAGTCCCTGTATAGACAATACCCACCAAACCAAGCACAGTAATTAGTTAATTAGAATTAACTGCACAAATACAGTACAAACACCCACCAAACAAGAACAGTAATTAGTAACTGATCCCGGCATTTAGTCAGTCAAATATAAGCAGTTGCTTGCTTCTCTGTTCTGAGCATGTTTCTTCATTCTTCTCCTCTTGAGCATTTCCATTAAAGCAAGACCATGTCTGCCTGCCTCCTTTCATACATACAGCTATGCTGTTGCCAAACTCCTTATTCCTGGAGATTCCCAGGTTCATTTCAATCATTATAACAGAATGTCACCTGTAGGTTTGATTACTATCATCAGAGTAAAAATTTATGGCTTTGATTCTATGTGTTCCCGGTGGGAAGAGGAGGCTCCCAGGTCTGGGCAGCACGGTCTGTACAAGCACACCAGCTTCTGCTCTGATGGTGGATCAGCAAATTCTCTTGGTATCAGTGGTGCACAATTCAGCAGAAATACACTGCACAATTTATAGCAGTATTTTCTTTAGTGACTGCCTGGGTTTTCTGTTACAGGTAAATTTTGAAGATTAGGAAATCCTGACTGTCAGATTAAAAAGAAGAGGATGCTTTGGGGAAGGTTGTTGAGCTACTTATCTACACCATGGAGAGCATGAGAGGGGCTAAGACATGCAAACTGGAGCACTGATGCCAACTGGGCTCAGCTCAAGAGGTTGTGAACCAAGAGATGTTAAGTATTCAGATGCTAAGTTACTAAGATGCAGGTCTCCTCATAGTGAGAATTAGGATGTCAAAACCTGACAATCCAGACAATTAAAAGCTTTGGTGCTGGAGCCCATGAAGTAAGAGGAAGGAGCAAATGAGGAGACAAAAAGGACGAGAAGATTTAATTATTCCTTCAGGGAAATTATTTCCATTACAATTTTTTGTATTTTTGCCAATTTCTGGTTGACAAATGCATGCCCAGAAAGCAGGAATTTTAAAAAATCTGTATGACAACATTCTTTTCAATGAATATGAATTTAATATTAACTCCTTGTGGGCCCTAGTAAAGGTTCTAAATAAATGCCCTTCTGTAAGGTAAGATAGCTGCATCTGGAGTGGGTAAGGAGTGTAATTCCTGATACATGAGAGGAGTCACAGCACTGCCTCAATTATCACAGCAGCTGTCCAACAAATACTTGCAAAAGGTTGCACCTTGAAGCACATTTGCAAGTTCCTTAGAATGAGGTTTGAGTGTCTCCTGAAAGTCTTGTGAAATAGAAGTCTCAGCTAATTTTCCTCACTTCACCAAGCCCCCTGTGGTCTGACAAGTATTCCACTGCTGACTTAAATGAAGGCAAGGTATTACTGAGGTACTTCCCCACAGATTTACAGTGAAATCTTTTCTTTTTCTTAGCATGCAGGGTTTTTTGTGGGTTTTTTTGTTTGTTGGTTTGGGTTTTTGTCAAACATATATGATAGATTTTTACTAATCTAATGTCAGTTGGTCTTCCTTTTTCCAAACCATTTTATATGTATTTCACTGTTTGACTTGATGCTTTTCCAATATCTCAGAGTCCTGCAGATCCCTGCCAAGTGTTTCAGATCCTCCCTGCTGATCTCTTGGGTAAACAGGCTCAACACCACGGGCAGTTTTCCACTTCCTCTCACCCTCTGACTGCAGCCTTTCCTCTCTGTTCAAAGGATTGAATATACCCAGGACCATCTCGAATAAACCCAGGGACTCATATTATGGCAGATCTTCAGCCAGCTGCTTGGGCCAGGGGACACTAGGGACAGAGACCACCTGGGTTTCAGTCTCAGTGCCCCTGAAGAGTTTCACATTTTCCACGCAGCTGAAGGGTTTCAGCAGAAGTGAAGAGCATGCTCTATTCTATGGAGCAAGCTGTCTGAGGATAAGGCTCTTTTCCTGGAGTGTGAGCACAGGAGAAAGGAAGGTTTGTGCTGTGGGGGTGAAGTTCAGCTGAGCTGAAGTTGTTCTCCTGGTTCCCTTTCCTCTAGTGAATTATTTAACCTTGTGGCTAATGAAAAAATTCATTGCTTTTTGTTGATGTACCTAACAGCGGAGCCTTACTACTGTCTTATTACCAGATTCAAAAGTTTTAGTTATAGCTTTTGTATTTCATTCTCAGCCTCGTTTTTCTCCATTTCTCATGATTAAAAAAGGAGAAATAATAGAATAAGGGTAAAAGACTCATCCGGCAATAGTTACCTTTCTCTGACAAATTTATAGTCATGTACTAGCTATATCCATAGCAAACATTATGTAGGAAAAAAAAGCCCCAAACCAAAAACCAAATCTGGGAGCTGGAAAAAGACTGTTTATGTATTCTTTTATTTATGTACTTATTTCAACACCATTACCTCCCAAAATGCTAAAGCCCATTTTCTGAGATGGATTCTCAACAGAGAAGAGAATAATTAAAGATGAGGGATTCTATAGTGGAAATTAAAATTTTTCATTGATCCTGCTTAGTGGACCTTTATGGATTCACACTGCTTGGACTACATCCATAGTACTAGGATTGCTATTACTCTTTCCTGGTCCAGGTTGGGGTCATCCAGCTGGCTGGCAGGTCAGAATCAGGCATATGTATGCCCACTTGTCTCATGATGGTGGTTCATACAAGGAGGAAAGCTTAGTGTGAGGGCTGATGTAGGTGCAAAGGGATGCTTCAGGAAGCTCCTGCATGGTAGAACATATATAAACTGCACATATAAATTTTCTTGAATGGAGCAGAATATAACTACATTCTGTCAACAGTTAAATTCTAGCCATGGAAGAAGTAGTCAGTCCATTTTTAACTATGGACTCCTTCCCCAAAGTAAAAGTGGATTAGCTGAGTTAAGAAAAAGTTTGCTCTTTCATTCAAGTCACACACCAGCATCTGTGTGCACACCATCAATCTGTGTGCACTTGATTGATGCAGTGTCACAGCAGTGCTAAGTGACGTGTCTGACTGTCAGTGGTGCTGCTGAAGTACAGATGGAAAGTAAGAGCTTGCAATGTGTCAGACAGTGAGGCAAAGGACATGAGAATGGAAGACTAGAGTGAAATGTCAGTCTTGCTTGTGTGTCTTGCTTGTACAAAGGCCTCAGCCCCACCGAACCTTCATAGTAGCTGTGAGAAAACAATTGGAGGAACATTACCAGTGACATAAAAACGCTGGAGCTAACAAAAAGAAGAAAGGAAAAAAGTAGTAAAGTACACAGCAAATACCCAGTTTTCTACCCTTGGTGTGTAGAACACTGGTTTGGCCATCTTAGACCAGATACGATGGGAAGAAGAAATGTCAATGGAAAATGGCACAGACATTTTAATTTCTACAAGTTTTGACTTTTTGGCATGGTCATCACCCACTGGACCTTCTTCAAGCAAAATAAGAATCACATATGCTGCTTGTTAACATCTCCCCCTTACTAAAATTTTTTCAGTGTCTAAGACATCAGAAGTTGCTCCATACCCTCGTGGTGGTCACTGAAATGAGACAGTGGAGCAGCTGAAGTGAGTGGGACTGAATCCTCTGCTGGTCTCCTCACTGCTGGCATCCCACAATTCTAATGGAGAAAGACTCAGCTTGGCTGTCCTACCTGGGCTTACACTGAATTCCTGCTTGCTGTGGCAGAACCTAAAAATAAACTGGTTACCACAGGTGGATCTCAAAGCAGATCTGTTCTAAATGGACATTTTTCTCCACCTGGTAGCCTGGAGAAGGTGCCATATAGCCATTGCACTGCTGAGCTCTGGGTTCAGCACTGACTATGCCTGCTGAAGGAGCTGCTTCTCTTAAAATGTAATTCTTTTTCAATCTCAAGGGTTAAACAGCTTGGGTATAAGTCATGTATAAATAATTGTATTTCAGCTTTTACTGTAGCTATAAATCCCTTTTTTAGGGTCAGACCTTGGAGTTTAGTGTAATTGACTTAAAAGGGTATTTAGAACCAACAGACTATTGAAAGTCTTAAGACTTAGGACCCTAACTTGTTTAGCTGTCCTTGAAACTGTTACCATCAAATGTGTCTGGTGAAGTCAATAGAATCTGCCAAGCCAACACACTTCAAAAATCAAATCAGAAACAAAAAGTGTCGTGGATTGTCACTTTTTGCTGTTTCACTTGTACTGTTTATGTTTTGCTTCCCTAAAGGGATAAATAGCAAAGAAAAGTTACTTGCAGCAGTTGTTATATTATTTTAATATTTTTTTAACATTGCAATAGCACTAATTCAATCTTTTCCATTTTATCAGTTCTCACAGCTGTACTTAAATGGTCATGGTGGACTCAGGCAGCTAAGGTCTCCTCACTGACATACAGATATTGCCAGGTCCAGAAAAAAATTAAAGTTTTCATTGCAAAGAATGCCTTTAGTACATCTCTTCATTATATCCACTTAGGTACAACTTCATTTTAAGTGTCAGACTTAATTTTAATAGGCATCAGATGGAAGGAAGGGAAGGGAAGGAAGGGAAGGGAAGGGAAGGGAAGGGAAGGAAGGGAAGGAAGGAAGGGAAGGGAAGGGAAGGAAGGGAGAGGGAAGGGAAGGGAAGGGAAGGGAAGGGAAGGGAAGGGAAGGGAAGGGAAGGGAAGGGAAGGGAAGGGAAGGGAAGGGAAGGGAAGGGAAGGGAAGGAAGGGAAGGGAAGGGAAGGGAAGGGAAGGAAGGGAAGGGAAGGGAAGATTCTGAGTTAACAAGCAGCCTCAGAGGCAATGAAGGAAATACAGAAACATGGGCTGGCACCTTTCATATTGCATCTTGCTGGCAACCACATTGACTGAATATTTTTGTTTCTGATGAAGAAAGTTTTTTCTCAGCTCTCTTTGAATGCCAAACCACTCCCCAGACTGCAGCTGTGTGTGTGCAACTGTCTATACCTCCACAGCTCCAAAACAATTATCCAGGATAGCAGCAACTGGGAGAAATGCAAAACCCTTTATAAGAAGCTGAATTTCCTTACCCTCAGAGTTCCAAGCCTGGCATTTGGTAAAGGCTAGTGTGGCCAGACTGGCTCTGCTGTCAAGTTAGAGCTTGCAGATTTTGCTCAGTGTTTTGCATTAATGAACAGGGATTAATTTTTGCTGAAGAAAGTATCAGTGCTACTTAGAGATCTTGTGGGAGCAGTCATGTACAGTCTTGGCAGAATTTCTTCATCATCTAGTTAATAACTTTAGTTTCCTGCACTGTTGACCCAGAGATATCTTTGAAGAGAGATGGATGATGAAAATAATTGTTCTTTTAATCTTTGATTAAACATGACAATGACATACTTAGACTGATATACATATTGTAAGAGCTGTTTTCAGGAAGAGGGCCATGGGAAAGGATGGACTATCTTTCATTAGCAAGGTCTTTCTGTATATGTTCCTGGTGAAACTAATTTCTCATGTGGTAAGTAGTTACCACAGGGTCTTATTCTAAACTGAATGTTAGCTTTGGGACCAAGTTTAATTTATTTTGTCAAGAAGAAAATTACAGTTAATCTTCCTAAGTAGACTTTAGTAGTTTTCTGGAGTTGTTAACAACATAAGGAACATCACGAAGTTACATGGCAACAGGACCATTGTCTTCTATGTTCAGTCTCTCTTTGAGATTTCCAGAGCTAAGTTTGAAGGTGATGTGAATTCTGCTCTGTAGAAGTGGAAACAGAAGCAATTGTTTTCTGAGACAAATTATTGGTCAGATCTCAATCTGAAAAAATGTCTTTCTGTAGAATTGTTTTGTAAGTTTGTTAATAATTTTAGAAAGTGTGTTCTCAGAGGTGAAGGGTGGAATGTTATGGTTTGACCCGGAAACAGGATTTCTGGGATGTTGTGGTTAGGGCCAATGAGTCCTCAGATTTTAATATTGTCATCTGGCCCAACCACTGGGCATTGGATCCACCTCTGAGAACACAGGGTAAAAGCAGGGCTCTCCCCCTGGCAGTTTCCTCTTTGGATTTCTGGTGGGAAGGAGTTCGATCTCTCCCCTGGCCAGCTGCTGGCTGGGCGGGGGGGAGGGGAAAAGCCATGCGGCCCGGCCGGGAGAGGTAGGCTGGCCCCCAAGGGTGGAAGGAGAAGTAAAGAAATGCCGGGAAGCAATGGGCAGCCCGTTCCCCCCCCTTGGAGACAGACAGAGAGAGAGTGCAGCCTGTGCTTGTGCTGTTACCTTGAAATTTGGTAAACATGTGCTGGCAGCAGGCAGCACGGCTGGAGGAGAAGAGGGGGGAGTGTGGGCGAAAGGTGCCCCTCAGGCCAGCTGGGAGTTCAGGAGAGCCGCAGAGAGCAGAGACTGAAACTTTTAACCCTTTTCTTGCATGATGGAACACTTTATAAATGCTGATCCTCCTGGAGCTGAATGAGAAGAGAGATAAGGGGTGAGATAAGAAAGGATGGCCCACAAGGGAAGTAGAGAAGATTTTGAGTGAGGGGGAATGATGGAGTGCTTTTGGCTGGACTTTTCATGTGTAGCCATGGATGGAACCAGTTTTTTTCTTCCTGTGATACAGAGACTGCATTTGGGGGAAGAAATGTCCCAGAGCCAAGTTTCAGTGTGGGTACCCTCGGCCCCAGGGGGTATATAAATATGGGGGGGACTGGTGTCCCAAGGTGAGAGACTGTGCTGTTCTGGAATTGGACAAAGGCATCCTTAAAAGGAGAACCCTAGAAGCAGCTTTGGTCCATGTGTAATGGTGAGAGCATTACACTTGGAATGAAGAGGTCACGATGGCCAGATGATCACCGGCGGGTGTCCAGAGTGACGTGGAGACACAAAGGGTTTCAACGGTGTTTCCAGGGGAAGCTATGGCACCAAGAAAGACTCCTTCTCCTCTTGGTGGACTGAGTGTTCAAAGGGTGGTGCCAGATCAGGAATTGGTGATTTTTGGGAAATGTATTGTATTGGGAATTTAGGGGGGAGGAGGAGGAGAGTGTTTTTGTGAGGTTTTCATTTTCCTTGTGTTTTCCTTTTGTGTGTAGTAATTGGGTTTTTGTAGTTTAGTTAATAAACTTTTCTTTCTTTTTAAGCAAGAGCCTGCTTTATTTCTTATTCCTGGTCAAAATCTCACAGCAGACACCAGGGAAAGTGTATTTTCATGGGGGCATTTGGCCTTGTGCCAGTGTCAAACCATGACACATGGCAAAACCCATTAGTAACTTGGATCATTTTACTTTCCTATATATATAAAAACATCCTACATGTCTCATGTACTAAGCAGGCACTGTGCAAAAACTCAGCAGCAGCAGTGCCACCTATTCCCATAGCTTACCCTGAAAATTCATAGAAACTGAAATGTACAGAGATCCAGGTTTGGGATCCTGATTTTGCCTCTGCTGTGTTAGAGGTTACTGAATGCAGAAATATCTATTTTGGATAAATAGACCATGCTGGGCTGTCAAACACACTGATCCAATACATTTGTCATAGGAAAGAGCTAGAAAGGCTCTTCTTCTGAGAAATTCTTGAGCAATTTGTTTGGGATTTTTTTGGAAAGTACAGAGTTTATTTTATTTGTACTGTTTTTCTTTGCACCATGGAGGGGAACTGAAAGAATGCTGCCAAACATGTCCTCTTTGTTGTAAACTAACAGTTTTCTGGGATGGGGCATTGAGCAGCCTGGCCTAGTGGAAGGTGTCCCTACCCATAGCAGGGGGTTTGAACTAGAAGGTTTTTAAGGTCTCCTTCAACTTCCAATGATTGTGTGATTTTATAAGTGACCAATAGGATTTTAATAACCCTCCAAAATCCTGCTGCTTAGCATTAAGGTTTGATTGCTCTCCATTCACTGCTGATTTGGCTTCCATAAGTCAGCCATTTAAGTTAGCCACCTAAGCATCCAGAATCAAATTTCCCAAATACCCAAATTTTTCTAAGACTAAAATGAAGCCAATCTAAAAACTTTCAATGATTCTGAAAAAAAAGAATGATTAAAAAGCTTTCAATAAGATTAGATCAATTTATTGATCTTTTGTAAACTTAAACAAATGTCTAAAAATGACATTATTTTTATTATTTATTTTTATTTTCTGTCTGAAAAGATTCACATAAAATATTTTTGTTATATTATCAGGCCATTTCATTGTATCTTCCTACATACAAGATTAAACTGGAATAAGCAATTTATATCAATTAAAAATAGGAAATATGGATATGAAGAAAGAAATGAAAAAATCTGAATTGCTACATTCTTAAAAATGTATTATTTTTGTTTACAAATCATTGGTTAACACCTCCTGAGACAGGCATGTAGTATTCTGTCAGAAAAGTCTATGTGAGATAACATTGGTACATCTGTGTATGATTTATATCTTGTTTCATTTAAATCCTATTCTCTTCTCTGCTTCTAATTTGTGTAACTGTGGCAGATTTTTGGAAGCCAAAGCAATGATTAGTGATTAAGAACACAATTTTTTGGATGAACTTTGTATTAAGTATCAATTTTACAACCTAGGAAGATTTGGGCGACAAACCCAGGGCTTGCTCAATATTCAGTAGATGAAAGGCCAAGAGATGAGGTAGCTGCATGCACAAAAATGTTAGAACTATATGTTATTAATCTGTATGATTAGCTCTTATAACAAAACTGGAGTCTAGGAGGAAGCTTGTGAAAAGCAGAAGTATTTCAGGCATAGGGAAAGACTGTGCAAACGTGAATGCTTTACATGAGCTCATTCACATGGCTGAGAAACCCATCTGTTTCTGTTTTCTTGCTCGCTTCCTTTCAGTCACACAGAGTTCTGTGATACCACCCAAATAAAATAACCACCATCAAAGCAAATAAAGGCATTTCTCTTATCTGATAATTGTGGCCTTTCTCATCCCCTGCTGTGGTGCTTCTTATAAAACCAGTGTCATTGACATCAGCAGCTCCGTACATGATGTCTCATTTGTACACCACAAGAAACAGAGCTGGTAAGAAATGTTCCCAAGAACTAGAAGGCATTTCATTGTCAATTAACAACACACTTTGATGGGTTTCTTAGCAACAACATTTGCTTTAAGCATAGGCCCCTAAGGGACGTGCTCTGTGTTGTCAGACAAACAGCAAATGAAGAGAGCTATTGATCCTTACGCTGTTGTGTGCTGATTGCAGCATACAAGGATAACCATTTCAAATTACATTTGGAGTCAAAATGCTTATAGTACAAGATGTTTCCATTAAGAATGAAATGTTCCTTCCATTTCCCTGGTGGGATTTGCATCTAAAAATATGATTTGCTGAAGGAATTTCAATCAGGAACTGCCAAAAAGGATGTCAAATCTCCAGTCTTGAAGTTATAGAAACATGGTAAACTCCAAAACCAGTGGAGACAAAATCCAGGTGAAAACATTTAGTCAGAATACTTTAGGGAAGATACAGAACCAAGGCATTGAAAATATTTCAAGAGGCCATCCAGTTCTAGAAAAAATTTCCAATCTGAGGTATGCATAGTTCCAGGGCATAACTTTACCTGATGACAAAATTTCTCTTAATGCTTCGCATCATTTTTCATCTAGTATCTAATTTTTCATCCTTCTGTTATTCAACCACCTGGGCATTCAGGACTGGTCATTTCCTTCTCTTTTTTTTTTGGCAAGCATTACTTTATGTGTGTAAGAATACTATTTTTCTGAACTGAAAAAATTCTATTCATGGATTCATTCTTCATACAACAGGTTTTCTACACATCTGTTTACTTTTGCTTCTTACTGAGCATTTTTTCTCCCCTTTTTTTTTTTTTTTTTTTTGAAGGTGCTAATAGAATCATAGAATGATTTGAGTTGGAGGGGATTTTAAAGACCATCTAGTTCCAGCCCTGCTTACATGTCCAGGAACATCTTTCACTGGCCCAGGTTGCTCAGAGTCCCATCCAACCTGGCCTTGAACACTTCCAGGGATGGGGATGGGGGATGTTGACCAAAGTCTAATACTCCCACTGAGCCCTAACTAGAGGTAAAGCTTTGACTTAGTACTGTACTTTAGAGTCAAAAACTCCTGTTAGAGTAGACAGCTGTGGCTGTGCACCATACAGGCTCTGTAACCACTTCCCCTTCCTTGGGGTCTGGCTACACAAGCTCAGGCCAGCTTTGCTATGGCTTGGTTGAATAAAGTTGTATCACATTGTTGTGAAGGAGCTGGCACAGAAAGAGCTCCTCTTTCCCTGGAGCTGCATTTGAACTCATGGTCTCTCTGCTTGACCTTGCCTATTGCCTGCCTGACTCTTGGTTTAGGCATGGCCCCACCTGGACAGGTACCTCACTGACCATCACCTACAGACCTAACCTGGCTGGAGCTCAGCCCTGTCCTGGCCCTGTGACCATGCTGAGCAGCCACATGGCTCTGGGTTACCTGGTCACCATCCCCAGGCTTGCTGAATCCTGTGAGACCCTGGCTGGTGAAGACAGAGTCCCATAGACACCCCAAGCACCCTGTACCTGTTGTGGCAGCTGGT
Organism: Calcarius lapponicus; assembly: GCA_039654755.1. Taxonomy (NCBI): domain Eukaryota; kingdom Metazoa; phylum Chordata; class Aves; order Passeriformes; family Fringillidae; genus Calcarius; species Calcarius lapponicus. The sequence continues at coordinate 17,839,699 of CM077462.1, read as the reverse complement.
CAGTGCTGTGGTCTGGCAGCAACTCAGCATGACCCACAGGGTCCTTTCAGACACAATCAGTGTCTAGAGATGTGTATTCCCTGTCCTGTACAATGCAGTTGGCTGTTCCATGTGGAATTCTTTCCCTGTGGTTTACCTGACTAAACTCAAGATGGACTAGCTGATGGTTCTTCAGTCTTTTGGACCACTGCAAAAAAAAGGCAATTATACAGATTTTTAGAGAGTTATTTTAAAGGACAGCTGTTATTATCTACAACCCAGGCATGCCATAGTCTTCAGTTAAATAAAATTTTCATTTAAGCTAGTTGATATTATTTGCTAGATGCTTTATCAGAGGGTGTTACTCATCTCTGACCAGTGCTACTTGCTGGACCTGCCTTGTTTTCTGGGCTCATTCACAGCTGTCAACAATGTTAAGCCACATTTAAAATATTTCTTAAAATAGCAGTAGTTGTTTGGGCACTATTTTTATGTTTTCATTGCCAATGCTAAAAGGTAGTGAAACAGGAGTGAAAATAAGCCATATGTTAACTTTATGCAAGTTATAAATCAAAAACTGTGGATAGGCAACTTGTCTGTGGATAGGCACCCAGGTGAAGTCCTGGGTGGACTCTTTTTACAAGGACTATTTCTTAAAAATAAATTTTAAAAAATGGTGCAATACAATTTGTACCAAACCTGGATAACACAATGCAATTTCCTTGAAAATATGTGCAAGGCATGTTATTTTAAAGCCCTATTTGTGTTTCCGTTCTTGTCAAGCAGACATTTGACCAAGGTAGAAAACTGAGGTTAAAAAACAATTATTAAAGAGAACATAACCAGCATCTACCTTGGTTTCTTTAATCATTGCACTGCCTGGGCCACTGCCAGATGCCTGAGAGCCTCCCCTATAGACTGTCCCTGGTGGCCTTCCACTACTTCCCCTGCTCTGCCCATGGCCCAGGATGACACATCAGCCCACTGAGGCTGTCAGTCCCTGCCTCCAGCAGTGCTGGACCCCAGCTCCTCATTGCCCTTCCTCGCTCAGCCATCCATGGGCCCTGCCCAGCTGGGCCCACCCACGGGACCATAATCCATTCCTGTCCCTGGGGAGGTACCAAAGCCCATGGCTGGAGATGAGCCAGCGGCTCCCAGGGCCTTGCTCCTGGCTGGGAGCGGGATGAACTTTGACTGCCAAGCATTTAGGGACCAAAATATTGTTTCCTGTTAACAATGGCTATTGTGCAGATATTTCTGCTGCCCTCATTAGCTCTGTCCCAGCCCCTGAGGTCAGGGAGAAGCCATTGTTCAGCCTTCTGAGGGCCTTTTTCTGAAATGACCTCCAAGTAGTTTTGCAGAGTTATCGTGGTGTTTTTCCTTGCTGTGCAATGCACATGTGTACACAACTCCAAGGGCAAAGGCAGCCCCATGCTGGATGCACAGATGAGATGAAGGAGGCTGGCAACTCCTGTCCCACTGCCATCTGACCCAGGCATCAGGGGATTTTTTTCCTTTAGGATGCCCAAGGCTACAAGCAAGTGGTGGATTTAGCTGCCTTTATCATAAGTCTTCAGACCTTCTGCTTTCCTGCTTTGTCTTGGTAGCAAAGGACTACATCCAGAGAGGGACCTAGGGATTTCATATCCAAGCCTACCTACAGAAGTGCTCCTTGTTGACAACAGGATTTGAAGCAGGCAACTAACTCACATAACTAATTTTTGTTGAATAGTCATAACTTTTCAACTTTATTCTTCTTTTTAAACCCTAGGATAAAGTCTCTGTAATGTTTCTTCCTTGTCTTAACCACATTCAGAAAAACAACACTTTAGTGTTCCAGGCCTTGCAAAAATTTCCAAACATGGAACAGTTCAAGAAATTGATTTCACTGCCCACCCCATATCTAGCCTCTGAAGAAGTTTATGGATAGACCAGACTGCAAATGAGAAGTAATATCAGTCAGAAAAAAATAATACGAGGCACTTTCTTAATCAGATATTCTATTGTACCTCTGAGTGTCTTGATCCCACGGCTCTTTTAAAGAAGTTAGGGCCAAAATAGGGACAAAGAAATGAAAATTGGAAAAGGTTTCTTTAGTTAATGTGGGCTGCCTGTCTTCATTTTAGTTAAGGTAAATTATTCCACCAAAGCAAATAATTTAAAAGAGTCTTTTAAAAGTTAAACATTTTAACACCACACATAAAAATTCCAGGTTGTTCCTAAACATATCTTGTAGGGTTCTTGTGGCCTAAAATACAACATTTATTTTTGTGATTTGGCAAAGACTGCACAGTGGATTTGGCACTACTTCTGTGCAAGGATGTTGACTTTATTTCAAGTGGCTTGGATGATGCTAGCAAGCATCAATACCCAAAGTATTTCTCTCTTCAGACTATTAGATAGTCATTGCTTATGTCCCTTACAAACAGACTTCTCTTTTTGCAATTCAGTCCCTCTTCTGTTCTTTTCTGCTAGTTAAGAACAATTTTGGGACTAGCCAGAGATTTATTTTTTCTTTCCAGTTAATGTGTAAATTTATGCAATTCTGCTACTGAGCTATGAAAGATAAAACAAGGTTAAAAATACGCAAGATTATTATTTTTTTTTTTTTACTCTCTTGTTACAGGTCAGAAAATTGCATTTTGACCCAAAAAATACCCTCTGTAAAAAAAAACTGTTTCTGAACAATGTATTCTAAACCTTGCATTTCAAGAATCCTCCTCAAGTTATGAACAATATTTTCTCTCTATGAAGAGATGAAGTCATCCACCCCCCCATAAGTTTGGTTTACAAAATGGCTCTGTTTCCTAGGTAAAGAAAAAAAAAAACTTTTCAACATTCTGAAGAAAACTGGTCATGTTCTTTGGGTTATGAATAATTTCTGAAAGTCAGGAGCTCTTATAATTCTGGTTTCTGGCTCTTGTTCTGGATTGTATTGTTTCCAAAGTAAATCTATATTTCCCATTAATTTAATAATCCAGAAGTCCCTCTATTCTATGCTGTAGAGTTTCAGAGATAGTGCATATCCTCAAGAGAAAAAAGTCATAATAGATACAGGAATGTAATTCAAGCTCTATTGATTTATATTTGCTGAGGATATGCTGATTAATGTGATACAAACAGGGAAGGTACTCTTTGAAAGACAGGGGCAATCCTGTAAGGAAACCAGTTGAAGTTGCTACTTGCCAAGGCAGTCCTTTTCTATTGCATTGATAGATAACAAGTATTTCAAAGACAAAGGAAGTACCACCTGGGAGTAATAGAGTAAATTCTCGTCTTACCCTTGGCTTGCCATATATATTTTCAAATATTTTTTAAATGGTCCTTTGTGCCATGTGCCTGATTAGTATGCCTCATTAGAAACGTCTCAAATGGTTTATTTTCAGAAAGATAATATTATAGCTCTTGCCCCATCATCAAATTTAAAAAAAATCAGAAAGATATTTCAAGGGCAACTTGAATGGATTAAATATCTGCCTTCAGAAAATCTTAGTCAAGATCACCATCAAGAAATAGAAGTCTGTTGGCTCTATCCTTTTGTCAGCTTTTTCTGTCTTGTGCCCCTGAGTTTAAGAGTTACAAGGCCGTGGAAAAAGAATTTGTCAGTCTCCCTCTTTGCCAAATCTGAAGGGATTTCCTATCTTCTTAAGATCTTCAACCTCAGTGAATACTTCTCACCAACTAACTGAAGTGTCTGTGTTTGGCATAGTCCTATTACCTTCCCACAAGTTTCTGTGCTCAAAAAATACATGAGAGAAATGGCATTAGCAAGAAAAGAAAGGCTGAATACAGTACTGAGCCTCCCTTTCAAAGACATATCTGTTTCATAAGCTATTCTTGAGACAATGAATACAAACATGAAGAGAACATGACAGACCCTCCTGGTCATGGGATAAAAAAGCTCATCTTGGTGTAAATCAAATGAGGATCAAAGCAGTTTAATTTATGGCATACATTTAACTGATAATCAGCGCTTTCAGGACTGATATCATCACAAATGTAAGATGTGCCTATGATCATCAATGCAGTCTGTTGTGTTCTAGCACAGGTAGAAGAACAGCACCTCATTACCAACAGGGAAAACCTCAGGAGTCCCTGAAGTAAGATCTTCTCCACAGTATTCTGCTTTGCCTTCTTTCCACATACTGCTCTCTGCTGGGTTGCTCCTGGCTGCCTTACATGTTTTTCTCAGAAACAAGGAAAAACATCTGAAACTGCTCAGCATGTGGAAACAGAAGAGAGGGGGATGATGGAGTATGGGGGTGGAGTGTGGTGCCCTAAAATAGGTCTCCATAGGCTATTTAAGTGTTCCAAGTTATCAGACTGCCACTTCAGAGTATCATGAATGTCTTTTAGGATGGAGAACCTGGGAAGGGGTTGTGTCATTTACTGATAGACCATAAGGATTTCTTTCCCAAATATCACTGAATTCCTCATGGTTGCATGACAGCACTAAGCCCAGTTCAACACATTTAGTGGAGTTTGGAGACTCAGTCAGCTTTCCATGAAGCCAATGTTACACTTGGAAACAGAGAATCATGGAATTGTTGAGGTTGGAAAAGACCTTTGACATTTATGAGTCCAACTGTTAACACTGACAAGTCCACCACTAAACCATGTCCTTAGGTACCACATCCACTCATCTTTTACATACCTCCAGGGATGGTGATTCAACCACTTCCCTGAGAAGCCTATTTCAATGCTTGACAACCTTTTCAGGGAAGACATTTTTTCTGGTGAGCTTGGGAAGCAACCTCCTAGTAATGCTAAAATGAAGAAAATTATTTTATTTTGAAATACCATAAGACAAAAAGTCAAAATAATGTCATGCATAATATACAGTAAGTGCCTTATGGTGTTAGAAACATAGCACTATAGTTCCATTTGGCAATCAAATTACTTTGGGGAAGAGGGGGAGTTTGGTAATGCCTATTCAGTGTTACTGGAAGGATTGTAGCTTCAAAAGCCCTCTTATTCCCTTCCTCAGTGTAAGGTAAAGGTTTCCCTTTGCTGGTGTTCCCAGCATCTTGGCTTAATAGGCAGTTACTCCTGCTTGTAACAAAGCTACTTAATCCTGATTTAATATCCTTATTTCATGCTAGGACATTTGATTTAAGTGGGCTGAATCTTCAGTGATGTTCACTGCATGAATTACTGAGAAAGTTACCCTACCCCAACTTTGGCAGTTAAAGATCTAGGCTGAGTACCTGTAGTTGGTTGGTTTAAAGTTGGTTCAAAGGAAAAATGTGCCTCCATAAATGACTCATCTTACCCTCAAACAGTTGTGCAAGACAGATTGAGTGAACTATCTCTGGAGGTGGCCATTTTTCCCTAATAACTGTAAAAGGAGATTGTTGTGGCTAGCCCAAATTTAGCCATCTAAAGTTCATGCCTTTAGGATCCATTAGATGCCATCTGCTTTGTGGTCTCTGTGGGTGTCAAGACAATGTTGGAAAAATCAGGTTGCCAAGGAAAAGGAGTGCCAGGTCCCTCATTCCATTTTGTCAGAATTGTGAACAATAGCACTGCCTTTGTTTTGTTGGAGATATTTCTGTTTTGAAAACAGACAGTGAAATGTTGTTTACTTTCACTTTTACTTTTTCTTTATCACATCCTCAGGAGTCTCGCACAAAAGTTCCTCTCTGGCACTCCAGATTCACAGTACTGTGAAAAGAGAGGTATTCACTGCCCAGGCTTGTGTCTTAGTCCCAGGCAGCATATGCACCTCATCCACAAGAAAGCATTTATTCTTGCTATGCTAATCCTGAAGAAAAGCAGCACTTGCTCTGCTCTAGCTTTGGGGATTATAGCATTTAAACAGTCCAGAGAGCAGATACTCATAACTTGGCTTGTTTTACAAAGCAGCAATTCTTAGCTTCCTCCTACAACAAGGTGCAGATTTGCCATTTTAGTTTTTCAGCAGAAAGACTACAAAAGCAGTGGGGAACTGACTCCACACCATAAGCTATAGACTAGAGAAGTACAGCAATACAGAGACAACTATGTAGAAAGCACACAGAAGCTTTTTTTTTCCCTTTTCTCGGTAACAATACAGATTTGGTTTGGTTGTATGAGGTATTCATGTTCCTAGAGTCTGCTTTGTTAAAGAAAAAAAAAAAAAGATTTATTGTAAATAAAAAGGTATCTGTAACTTTCTCAGTCAGATGTCTAAATCAATGAATCACATTAGAAGAAAAACGTCATAGTGTTTGGGCACAAAAATTTTCTAGAAGTTGTTATTGCTTTCAAAAGACATAAACACAGAGACCAGCACTGAAGTGACAAAGTCTCATTCAGAAAGAATCTTGTGCCAAATGTCAGAGACTCAGCAGAGAGACTTCTGCCATGAAACACTGATTTAACAATAAATCCACATCATAGGAACTAGACAAGAAGTGGTTTTCAGAGCAAGCCTTTGCAGAGTCACACACCAGCTTTCATTCAGCCTTTGCCCCAGCTGTGCACCCACTGTAAGGATATCCATGTGAGACTAAGAGGCAGGGTAGATTTGAAGAGAACATCCCCATATTTCAGTATCTCCAAATCCAACTTCCCTTTGCAGAGGGTTCTGCTGCTCTGGGAACTCTGCACAGCTGTGCAGAAGGGACCAGATCCTCCCCACAACATCTACTCCCTTCAGAGACCCTGCGGAGGACAAACACAGCAAAGGTGTACCAAAGCTGAGTGTCTGCGTCCTGAGGTGAAAGACAGATAATGTACTCTAGAGAACAGTGTAAGGGAAAGTAGGAAGAGGTGGTTACTGCATAATGACTTTCTGCAGCTCAGAGATGACAAAATATTTAACACATTTCTGATTTGTTCACAATTACACCTGCAAGAATACCTCAGACCCTCTCTTATGAGAGTCAAAATGTGGCTTAGACTTGAAGCAGTTTATAAACACTTCAGAAAGAAATGCATAGAAAGTTGTCCCAATAAAGGTATGATTATATAATCAATACTGAAACATGATTTAAGATATCCACAAAAAACTTGGAATCAAAGGTAATTCTGTGAGTGACAACTTGGAAGCTAATTTTTACATTTCCACCTCTTGACTGTTAGGAATTTAATGCTAAATGTCAATGTTTACAGCTTGCACAACTGTAATTGTGTTAATGATGAGTTTATGTTTGTAAGTTCAGGCTTAGCATGATTGATATTTTAAATAAATTTGTTGCGCTAAATTTTAGCACTCATTACTTGCTTAGCATTCACTAAATTACAGGTTTTACTTCACAAGCCTATCAAAAAAATAAAACTGAGGTAAATTATTTCCCTAAACTACAGGCTACAATCTGATTAAATTAAAATTTAAGTGCTTTGATTCCCATCAGTGTTTAATAATACTTCTAGACTTTTCCTTTTGCTTTTTCTTTTGCTTGTTTATGGAAATACCTTAGAGCTAAATGCTAAGGAAAAACCTAGCCATTGAATTCAGCATCATCCTTTAGAAAAGATTTTGGAGGCTCAGTGCAATCTATTGAAAAGGTTGTTCTATCAAAATAAAGGTAAAATTGAATGAAAATAGCTATTTCCACTTCTTTGGAGTGATAGCAGAACAGAGAATCTCATCAATTCATACTCATCTGAGCATAGCAGCTCTTGTTCTCATCTACAGATGTAATCTGTAAATGTGAATTTTGTGTCTCCACCTGCTGTTTGCCTCCTTGGATGAGTTAGGAAAGTTTCAAGTCTGAAGAGCTGCATGTCCTAAGGCCATTTTGGTGGCAGAGACTGTGCTGGTGACCCCGTGATCTCTTTAGCTATATCACTGCCATTTAGTAGGAGATACTGCAGTGCCTTTCCACAAGCAAGCAAGGACACTGTAATTGTATCTCTATGGTCTCTGATAGGCACAGTTCAGTATGGATTTGAGTCAACAGTGCCTGCAGGAGTGTGATCTGATTTAAAGACCAACCCTATGCACAAGCCTGTGTCACATATGATTGTTCATGTCTCAGTAAATTGAGTAATTTTTGAGATTTTATCTCCCTTATTACAGGGAGTCCAGGACATTTGGGCTCAACCCTAAGGAAAAAGATTACATGCATTTGCAGACTTGCCTTCCACTAATGTATTTGGTGAGTATGACATGTTGAGACTTACAACTCTGTAAGGAGGAAGAGAAGGCATAAAAACTAATAAACAATCTCTCTACCCATTGTTTATCGATCTTAACTATTGAGACGGAAATTTGATCAAAAGACCTTCAATCATCAGCAACCCCTATTTTTCCAGAAGAGGGATTTTTTAACTGCTCATTTTGCTGACAGTGGTAATGGTGCCAGTAACCACCCATAACAATGTCAGAGAAAAAGGCTTTGCCCCAGCTCCTGTCCACAAGTCAGTAGTTTTCCCAGCTGTGTGTTTCAGGCAGCTCCTTAGATCATGCTCTGGATGGCACAGCTGCCTACTGTTCAGAGCAGGCAGGTTTGCACAAGCTCCCCTTGTTCCCTTCCCCTTGACATCTGTTGCACTCACTTTGCTCTTCATCCATTCCTGCCTACTAACACATTTCTCAGCCCAGCACCAGCTGGGTAGTTTGCTCCCTGCAGTAAAATTTCCATGGGTGAGCAATGTGTGTGCCTCAACTGAGGCCAATGCTGTGCAGTGACTCTCCCATTTGCTGAATTCTTGCTCTACTAAATACCCTTCTTCTACCTCGCTCCATCCACACTACTGCTAGAGCAATAATATGAACTCCATCTGAGGCAATTACTCTGCTTTCAATTTCCCTTTAATTTCTGAAGTTGGCCTGTTTGCTATATTTCTGCATGGGGAAGCACAAATCTACCCTTCACCAAACATTAGGATAATTTGATGCCTCAGCCTGCTTCATTGTGAATAAGGTCTAATAGACTATGATGATATCCCAGGCACAAACACAGTAATGGGAATATGAATACATTTTATCAAAATATGATCTTTCTTGTGCTGTTGTCTCTTACACAACACCCAGCATAAATGCCTTTACAGCTTATCCACAAGTGCACAGCTGGCCTCTCCTCTGTGGAAGGAGCCGTGTAGTTGCATGTGGTTAGCACATTATTTGCACACTGAAGCTTGTATCTGGAAAATCCAACCATTAGGCTGTCGATTAGAGTGCAAACCAATTTATGGATCCCTACTTTTTTTCCTCCACAACAATGTTCCTCTGACTTATTGTGGCCAACCCTATCCAGGTCATTATTCAGTTGTAGTGTTTTCAGCTTACTGTTTTTCACATTCTAGCCATGGCACAATATTGTTGATTCCTTCTGCTGAAGTTTCTTTACACAGTATGATTCATCCAGGCTTTCACTATCTTACATCTTTAATAGTACAAAATTATTTTCTTCTGCTTTAAGAGATCCCTCTCTTTGCATATCCATTCAGACTGCTGCTGCAAAGTGCTGTTCTATGAGTCAGTAATTTTGATCATAAAAGTCTTGGTTTGGAAACTTTCGACTGTCTTTTTTTTCTTCTTTTCTGTCAGGCACAGGCCACTTGTGATCTTATTCAAGGATCTTAACATCTTTGACTTTTCATTTCAGTTCTGTTCATTATCAAAATGATTTCTTGCAACCCTTTTCAATCTATGCCTTCACCTACATTTTTTCAAAAAGTCCTCTAAACCTTTGCAAAGTTACATCCTTCAGTGCCTCCTCTTTCTCTGTGAAGAAAGCAAAGACCTTGGCAACATCTAGCCTGCTGGTGTGCTGGAGCAAATACATAAAGTGCTTTTGCAGTACAACTCTCTCATTTACCTGGTATGTTTGTTGTTTTTTCTGCATGTAGTGTGAAAACTGTCTGGGGAAATGATTAGGTTTTTTGTTTTGTGCTTTTATTCCCCAGTCCTGATAGACATGGTCCTCTTCCTTAACTGGACTTCCTAACCACTGCCAGACAGCTGTGGGACTCTTTTGAATCAACATATAGATATGCTGACATAAGCCCAAAAGAGAATACAACCCTACTGTGTACTTTCTTGAATGGTATAAGCAGTGTTGGGATGAGCACTTGGGACAGCTGCAATTGAACCTTTTATTACAGTTGTGTTGTCAAAGCTGCAAAACATCCTTATTTTAAAAACCTGTATGTCCCTCTGACTCAACAACGAGACACTATAAGGATGGAGAGGAGAATATACTGCTATGAGGGGCATCAATATTATGACAACAAGGGCTAGAAATACACAGGTAGATATTTTGTATACAAGATTATATAAGAAACACAGTTATAAAATTATCTGGCAGGACTAAGAATGTTTTTCGGGAGATGCCAAGATCTTTAGTGACCACATCATCATTCATCTTTGTCAGTTTTCATGTCTATCAAATCCTCCTCCCCAACTCCCCAGCACATGCATGGATTGGTACTTGCAGAGAATAATCCCTATTGCAAAAGAACCCCAGAGATATAACCTTGTCTTCTTTTATGTTTTAACTATTATTCAGGCTTCTAATTTTACTTAATCCTGTCCCATTGGATTGTTTTCCAAAGAAGCAGTACCTACCTTGTTTTCCTGACACTAGTACCTTAAAACAACATTACAGATTCTCACAGCTTCTTTGCCACGATGATGAAATGCTAAAACCCCTTTTCTCAGAGCTGCAGTAGGTTTAAACCTGCCATGAACTAAGTTTGAGCATATGCCCACCCCTCAAGTTTTATAAAATGGAATAACCCAGTCAGTCAAATCTGTTTAAAAATCTGGATTAAGAGTTGCAACTAGCAAGTTAGAAGTAAGAGGTATAGCATTTTGGTCTCTTCTAAATGCCTTAGCTGAAAAGAGTGAAGACTTGATGCACCTGAAAATAAATCCTTTTACCAGATGTCATCCTGGGGAACTGAACTGGTACAGCAATAACATTTAGAAAGAGTTCAGGTGTGGCTGAACTTGTGAGTCTTTATTTACACGGGGAGAAGTCCCAGCACACAACCTCACCTATAAATATAGTTGGGGCAATAGTCCCTCTAGTTTACATAAAGCAATCAAGAAGCTAAGGCCCTAATTGAGCAAATACTCTGTTCTGCTAAATGTGTTCAAGTTATAGGCCTCTGTCTTGCTAATGTCATGCCCTAATTAGTTACATGACAAGAAATGACATATAGCAGCAAAGAAGCTGAGAATTAGAGACTGTCATAGGAAATGATTGATAAAGACTTTTACAGGGGTTAGTGTAATGGGGAACAACAATTGGAATAAAATTCTATTCACAGCAGCAGCTCCAAGCCCTCTAATTACTTCAGGTCTAACAGTGACATATCTGTATAAAACTTGACTAAATCACAGGAGGAAGAATTAAGGCAACAGAGGCAGATTCAGAGGTTAGTTAGATACTAGAATGCCATTTTTTCTCCCAGACACTCATGGGCTGTGGCAGACTAGTCCTCAATCTCAAATCTTTACATCAAGATCTGATTTGAGGCATGGCTGATTTTTTTCTTTCCCCTTTCCTTTTTTCTTTTCTCCAGCCTGAATAAGCATTTGGACTTCTTTTCTGTAGAAGGTTGACAAGAAGTTGGCCAAAAGAGTTGATGTAGGCCAAGAGTGGTGAATCCAGGACTCTGCTAAAATGCACACTTTCAGCAAGAATTCATGTTTTTCCCTAGTTCATTAAGGTAGCAATCCCTCTAAGTGGAAAAGTACAGGCAGCGTGTATTTGCTTGGTTTGTGGTCTGAGCCACAGGAGCCTTGGCAAACTGCTCTTGACTGTGGTCTATGAGACCAAGAGACTAAACACATCTGGGTTGGGTCCAGTTCTGAATCCAGCTCAGATCAACATGCTTCATTCCCTCTCCCTATCAGAAAAGAAGAAAATTGTCTCTCTGAATCTCAGAGCGGGGAATGATGTGTTAAACACATCACTTTCAACATCAGTTTCTGACAAGCACTTAATCAGACGGGGCTAAGTAGATCACAAAATCAAGCAACATAAAAGCAGCAGATGTTTTGACTCGAAATAGAAGTATTTTGATAGTCATGAAGTGAATGGCAACTGTCCATCCTTCTTTAATGCAGGACAAAAAGTTGTTTGACAGCACTACATCATTTGTTGCCTTTTCAAAATGCTGTCGTGTAAATGCCACTTGCATTATGGTCATTCACAAGAAATGTCACTTCAGCCAAGCAAGCTTGTGGCTGAGGCTCTGTCATTTTCCATCCAGTTTGCACAATGAATAAACTGTGTGATAAAGGGGTGCAGGAGGCAGAAAACTGAGGCAAGTGGGGAGAGGACATGCTGAGAAAGCTTGGCAAGAAAATTTTCTCTTGGTTTTATCCAAACTGATAAATGCTAAGAGAATGCCATTTACATTAAAACCATGGTCAGACTGCAAATAAAGTTTGGTGATTCACAAGCTGCTTCTTTCCTTCTGAGATAATATTTGTAGGGCTGTGAAATGTTGCATTTCAAATATAGCAGCATTTAGGGTACCATAACGTGGGAAACTGCTTCTGTTAAAAAAAGCCTGCAATATGCATCAGCCCAAGGACACCCAGAAATTAATTTGCCACCACAGTTGTATTCCTATTTGATGCTATCACTCCCTTTTTTCTCCTCCTACACTGTTCAAAGCTGCTCCAATGGAACTGGAGCTCCCAGAAACTGCTGCACCATCTCCTGTGAGCCTGAGATTCTGCTGAATGGAAGAGGAATCTGTGGATATCAGCAAGAATTACTTCAGCCCTGCTCTTGCAGCTAATAGCTAGAATAGATTGTGTTTCTGGCCTTATTGGTGAGACCAATGCAGCTATCCAAAAGGAATGAGAGCTGAATGAAATAAAATGCTGGCTTAAGTGTTTTCCACCTCCCAATAGATTAACTGGTGTCTCTGTAGGAAATCAGAAAAGAGTGTGTGGGCAAGCTCATCTTTCAAGACTCACCAAGCCAGCAGGTTGGTTGATCACTTTAGGCTGCCTTCAGTGTCAGAATTTATTGCCATGTGAGTTAAGCAAGTTTTCTGAGGTCATGTCCATCACATGTTATCCAGTCAAGCTCAGAGAGTTCCCCTGGTTATGCAGGACATTACTACACTTGTCCCTGCAATAATGTATTTCTATAAATGAACTCTGACTACTGAGTGGACTTTAGGGGCAAATAAAGATCCTGCCATCAGTCTTAGCAGAAACATAAATTCAAATGTATGTGACACTAAATCCTTTTCCCACCCCTGCCTTGATACAACCATCACTCTTAATGGATTGTCTACGTGCAGGTTGCTGGATCATCCTGTAGGAATGTGTTAAGGGCACAGAGATGCTGGAGCAATGGTATCAAAAGCTGGGATAACAATGGTCCTGTCCCTCTTTGAGTCATCTCTTGTAAGAATAATTTGGGCACAGCATCTGACCCCCAAGCGACTGAAAAATGAAAGTTAAAACTGAACTGGAAAAAACCCTACAAGCTGCAGTAAGAAGTTTAGAGTGGAGAATTAGATGCTGGCTTTGCCATGAGTGTTCTCAGGGGAATCAGTACAGTAGCAGCCTAATATATTTTATTCATGACCTGAGGAGAATTTATCCCAAGTGTGAGCATGATGGTATTTCACTGAATGTAGCTGGCTTCACTGATCAGAAGATGAGAGCCTACAGTGCTTAAGAAATAGCCTATAAGAAGGAAATGTTAATGATGTAGGGGTAATAAGGACCATTTGGATTTTTTTAGGACTACATATTCTATTTATCACAGTGACTTTTAACTTGCTCTGTTAGATGCAAGGAAAAAAATGTTTCACAAGTGGCTTTAACTCAAAAAAGTTTGTGTTTTTATTTCTGTAGTAACTTTTCCTGATTTAAATTTGGAATCTATCTGTATCTACAAGCCTAACTCAGTGAACTGTCTGGATCGTGATATTGCCAGGGTGGATTCAGCCTGTTTGGAACACATGTAAGGCAGCCTGACCTTCAGGATATGTGCATTTTTACACAACATCTGAATAAACTAGTAACTGTCCAAAAATATTTTTGCTAATATAATCATGCCATTTTAACAAGCTTGATTCTCTTAAACCAGCCGACACTAAGTATGGGGTTTATTATCATGTGGTATAGTTGAGGTCTATGTGAAATATTTTACGAGTAGGTAAAACATCTGTTTTTAATTTCCCAGAAGTAGAGGGTGATGGCACCTGCTTTTGCATTCTCTTTAAATTATTTTTAGTTTATTTTAATTGATTTTTATCTTCAAAGGTGGTTAGTAAATACACTTTGAAAATTTTCCTGGGTGTACATCGCAAAACTACTTCACTCATGGGCAAAAAATTATCAGATACTGTATTTAGTTGTACTTCATTATTGACAGCAAAATTAAGAAACTGTGATTGTAAAAAAGTTTACCACTTACTATCATTTATCCATAATATTGCATCTTCATTGTAGCTGCAGGTGTAAGGTAACCTTGAGCTGTTTTCAAAACTTTTACAAAAAAAATCACAAAAACGTCTTCTAGTATTTTGCTTTTCTAAAGGAAAATATGACAGTTATAAACATAACCTTACATAAAGACCTTCACCAATGACCTGCAACAACTTTCAGAAATGTAAACACCAGGTGTCTCCAGACCTTTCAGAATGAGATTTGATTTGTATAGGAGTGTTATAGGAGGAATCTGGGGTTCTTCACTCTATGCCCTAGAGGGTCTAGTCACAAACCAGTTACTGGTCCCAGTCTGTTTGATTCTTGGTGTGGGCATTTGATTATTGTATGCTTTCTGGAAGTAAATCTGCATTAAAAATAACACAACAGAAACCAAATAAAAGTCAAAAACCAAAAGACTGGCATATGAAATAAATTACAGTTTCAAATGGGCATTGAATTCCAGATGGAAACTTTGCAGGACCAAAGCACTCTAGAGCCTAGGACAGCATAAGCTCTACCAGAAATCCTGTTATACACAGGAGCCTGTGTTCCTTCCCTACACAGGCAGGTTCTTTTACATATCTAATTCAAGCATATGACCCAAAAATCATAATATAATATCACAGCATTTATTTAATTTTTAAATCCATGGCAATTAAAAATAAAACCATCACAATGAGCCAGAAGGATCTCCTTTCCTATTCCCCATCAAACCAAAAGGAATGTGTAAAAATCCCTCTACCACACAAGACAAGTGCCAAAGCTGTTTGGTGTTTGTATTTCCCTTAACAAAGATAAACTCTCTCATTCATGACTGCAGAAAGAGAGAGGAGTTTAAATGATTATACACACCAAGGTGTGTTTTCCCAAGAGTACTGTGTGTACTCCTCATACCACTGAAGATCTCAATTTTACCACAGTGTGAGTTGATTGACAAATTGTATGGAAATACAGAGAAAGACTCAAGACTGTTGTATCAACATGGTCACCTAGTTGTCCCCCAGGATAACAGACATGGAGAAGATGAATGTCTGTAAGTAAATTAGTAAGCAAATTCCTGCCTTCTTGTAGTTGACTGAAATGTTGAGATATGATGAAACCTGTGGGCCAAAACTGGTTAAAAGCACATTTCACAATCAAGTAACCCCTCCTTAGGGTGGGATACATGAATGGGGGTCTTCATACCACGTGCAGGAAGGGTCTTTTTCTGGTCTTGAGTGGAAGCACATCAATCTAACTTTTCAGGAAAATGGCTGCTCCGTGTCATCCTCTGTGTATTTTTAACAGCACCTGCTTCCACAAGAGCTCTTCAAAGCACAGTCATGTGCTTGGCACACACACACACGCACAAACACACACACACACACGCACACACAAACACACTCTCACCAGTTTGTCTCTTGGCCAAGTACCTCACATGGTATGGACATCCTTGCCATGTTAGGATCTGTTCTGTGATTGAAACGGGGGATACCTGAGCACCTTCAGTGGTGACAGGCATGCTTGAATTTCTAAGTACTTCAGCCGCTCTTCCTGCATTTTCTCATCTGTCTGTCCCTTTAAGCCTTCTGTCAGAAGAGTCACCTTCATCCTTATCATACTGCTAGCATTCCAAAACCCCAAGGAAACAGAGGATGATAATTTAATATATATCTAGAAGTTCTTTTGTCTTTCTTCTATATTTGGCAACAATTAATTTTATATAATTCTTCATACAAAATTTTAGCAAAAACCCCTCCCTTACTGCAAGGTGCTTAACGAGTATTTTGATGCTAATTAATCACACTAATTCTGCATTTTTGAGGGAAGAATTTTTTACTGATCTTTTGGATAAGGGCAAAGTTTGCTAGGTTTGGGGTCAGCAAGTTTTTGTTTTTAGACAAATGATCTCTTTGGCTCTTGGAACAGCAATGGTAGAAACACCTCTAAATCTTTCCCATCTAAATGCCAGTTAATGCTTTGACCTTTTCACTTACATTTATTTTACATTCACAGAGCCTCAGGCATAGACCAAATTGCAAATCCCTCCCTGTTCACACACTCTGACTAGAATGGCTTAAGGTTAATTAGTTCTTCAACAGACCTGGCCAGAGGTAATTTCTTCAGTTACCTGCTCTTGAACCTGGGTCTCTTGCTCTCTCTTGATTTTTATTTTGTGTCTTCCTGTCTCTGTGGCTTCCCTACAGACAATTTAAAAGCAATGGCAGAAAGTCCCACCTGGATGTGTTCCTGTGTAACCTGCTCTATGTGATCCTGCTTTGGCAGGAGGGTTGGACCAGAGGATCCAACCAACCAGGGAAGAACCAGGGGACCAGAAATCCCTCCCAGCTCCAACGCTTCCAGGAAAGGGAATGGGCTGCTGAACCAAAGTGTCACCTGTCGCCTCCTCATGTTCATAAATAAACGCGCCAACCGTTTATTTACAGTACGAACGGGAATGGGGTCACTCTTGATCAGTGTCTCGATCTTTATTTTTCCAGCATCAGTCTCATTGTTACAACAATGCAGCAAAAGATGCTGACAGTTCCCTGACCAGAGTGCCAAAGGTGCTTAGCATTACAGCATAACATAAAACAAGCGAAGTCTCAGCTTCAACCAATCACAGGAAGCAAAAGCATAATGACAGAAGTTTTGCTCCAATGGCTTGAGGCTTACATAGCTTTCAGCTAAAACAATAGCAGTTTTCTTTTCAACACAATGCTTCGTTCACAGAAGACAGAGCACAGAGCTTTATTCATATTTAACCTTCTAAATGTATACTTAAAATATACTTTTTGCAACCTAGAAAAGCAATTCAACATAGGCCTACTGTTTTATTTCTCACGTCTCAAAAGCTGCTTCGAACTTTTTCTGCTGGCTTAGCATTTCACTGTCTCTCACTGCTCTCGGGCCTGTCTTGTTCAGAGCTTTCTCAAAAACCCCCAAACCTATGGACTCCAACAGTCAGTGCTCTCAGTCAGCCATGGCAGCAATGAATTCAACAGTAAATGTTTTATATTTCAAAACCAAGTCAGTTCTTTATTCTCAATCCGACCTCATAAGCTGCAGCCAAACCTCTCCCAGGAGCTCAGCTGAGACTTGTAGTTAGATCATGGCATACAAGCACTTCTGGCAGTAAAGAGACACTTAGGAAGATTCCAAATGTTCAAGGTGCTCCTGCTTTGGGATTGCTGATTGAACAATGTGCATCCTCAGTGGCCACACAGCTGTAGGCAGCTATTTTGGCAGTTGTCCTGGTGCTGTCTTATTGCTGCCTGTCACATCAGAGTGTCAGGTACCATGTCCCACGAGAAAGGCTGATTCAGAAGGTTAGAACAAACATGCCAAGGGACAAGTTTTCAATTAATTCAAAAGAGGCTTTGTTATTCTGTCTTTAGGCATTTGGTGGGAGGGAGAAGGAGAGTTTTGCATTACCCAAGAGAGCTAGGTGTTTTGCCAGAGCTGGAGAACATGATTCTTTTGGTCACAGATGCTTGAACCAGGGATCAATTTAAAATAATATCTTCTAAATATTTTTGTTTAACTGTTGGCTCATTCCCTAACTCTGGTCTGATGTCCTCAGACTGTCTGTCTTTAATATAAGTTTCCTATAAGGGTTCTATAAACCTCTCATTTGGCTATGGAACCAGAAGTCAGCCTTTTTCCAGCTTTTCTCTAGCTCCGCAGACATAGCCAGGGTGAGCTGGGCTTTGATACTATTTGCTGCACATTTCCACCAGTAATAGGCTTGGGTAGCTCTGACTTGTGGAGATATTAGAGAAGGGATGGAGGAGATTTGAGAGTTATAATCACTGGGAAACCTCACATTGCACTGATGAGAGCAGCTGGCTCCTTATGCACTACAACACAACTGGTGAATTGCAACAGGCCATGGACTGATCTTGTCAGCCACAGTGAGAGACGTCAGAAAAATGTGTTTCTGTCCAGTGTGGGGAATGGAGAGACCAGATGTCCTGGGGTGAGCTTTTGCCTTCCACATAAGTCGGCCAGGATGAAACTAAAGTTCATCAAGTTTCTGCAAAATCTGAAAAAAAAAAAAATCACTTTCCAGATTTCCAAGTGTTTCTAAACCCCACAGAAAGTGTAGTTGAGCCTGAAGCATAACTGAGGAAAGAGAGGTTATGTTCACAGTTCCCTGAAGAAAAAAGTACAGAACATGAAAACTTGGCTGAAACAAACTGCTGTGCTTAGCGTGTCAGCAGTCCTGTGAGAGCCCAGAGAAATTATGCACTCCTGCACCTCCAGCTGCAGGGTCACTCCTGCACCTCCAGCTGCCTGGGAAGCTTTGTGTCAACACTGATTATCCAAAGAGTCTGTCCCGTGTGATCAGCTTCTGCCAGACCTGCCACAGGAGCTTCTGGGGTTGTCCATGCACTCTAGAAACCACATGGATTTATGGAAGACTTTGTCCAGTCCTGACATGCATGCTGTGAGGAAACCAGGAGTTAGTATAGATCTATAAACATGCTCAGAGGGAGCAATTACTTCTGGCATATGAATGATAGGATCAATATGTACACATTCTGTATAGTCTTTGCCTGTCTGCTAAGTGCATAGGGGAGATTATTTTTAGCAGTACAAGTTGTTTGCCAAGGTAGATTTCTGTACCTTTGCTGAAGTTACTTCAGCCTGGGAAAGACCAGGGTAGAGACATCTGGTGGAAGAGCGTGGATGAAGAGCAAGTCTGTTTCTAAAAGAGGGAAAAAGTTTGGACCAAGCTTGCAAAGCCAAAAGCTAGGTTAATTAAAATATTTCATCCTGTCACTCTGATGTTCATGGAAGCAAACCAAAATACTTAATATTGCCCTTCAGGGTCAGACCATGCTTTGCTTCGCTTCACTTCTAGCTGCCTCTCCCAGTCATTGTTAAGTGCAAGCCTCCAGCTCACAGGGACATCAAGCTTATTAACCAGATTTCAGATGAGACCACATTATATTGTCTGGGTCCCAGGACTGTCAGGTGTTTTATGCTGAGAACTGAGTCTGATACTTTAGACTGGTCATCCATTTCTGGGCATTCAGTGGAAACTCATCTACAGTTCTGCTGATAATGTTTCACTAAATGAGGTACACCACAAGCTGAAAAAAATTAGCCATATTTCATATTAACAGAAAGCAATTTGAACTAAAGTAGAAGCACACTGAAAGATGTTGCATGAAAGAGGAATATATTTAAATATACTCTTCCAACAACCATGAGTTTGGAGTAGAGAGACTAATAAGGAGATGCATTAAGCTTCTGCTACATCTATAGGATTTAAGCATTAATTTTTTCAAAGTCCTTGAAAAATCTTAAATTGAATCTCCCTGAAAAAGTCATACATCAAAGTGACAGAAGTTGAAGTCTACTCTTGTGACTTTGAGCTGAAGTCCATGACTACCATGGACTCAATGACATGAGAAAAGAAGTAAAAAAAGACAGGAGTGACCAAAAAACCCCAAAAAATAAGAGAAAGGAAGAAAAGAAAGGAAGAAAAGAAAGGAAGAAAAGAAAGGAAGAAAAGAAAGGAAGAAAAGAAAGGAAGAAAAGAAAGGAAGAAAAGAAAGGAAGAAAGAAAGGAAGAAAAGAAAGAAAGAAAGAAAGAAAGAAAGAAAGAAAGAAAGAAAGAAAGAAAGAAAGAAAGAAAGAAAGAAAGAAAGAAAGAAAGAAAGAAAGAAAGAAAAGAAAGAAAAGAAAGAAAAGAAAGAAAAGAAAGAAAAGAAAGAAAAGAAAGAAAAGAAAGAAAAGAAAGAAAAGAAAGAAAGGAAGGAAGGAAGGAAAAGAAAATAAAGCAAGAGCTCTTTCATGTATGAGGAGAATGCAAATATTTGAGAAAAAGACAACACTAATTCCAAAGCATTGCACATTACAGACAGAGTCACACACACACACACATACAGGAGTCCAGGTTTCTCCTCCATGCCTTCTCCACAAGGTCCTCCAAACTGCTCTGCCTTTACCACACTACTCCTTCTTGGGCCAGAGAGTGACAGATTCCAGCATTTGTGTTCAGATTTAATGTGACCTTCCAGCCATCCTTGCTCTGGTATTTTTAGTAATAAGAAATGCAGTATGTCTGGATACTCTCAAGTAAATGATGGCACTGGACAGTGGGACACAGCCACTTTGGAGACCTGACAGTGTTGCACCATTCACAAGAAACAACTTCTAGACAAAATGACTAAATTTGGATATATATTCAGTCAAGGTTTCTTCCTCCAGTTTAAGTTTAAGGAGGTGATTGTATTTTTCTTGGAAAAACCTGAGGGAGTATGCAGGAGAAAGAGCTGACCTCCAACTGTTACAGGTTAAAGAGGTTAAAAACCCAAGGATAGCTTCCATCTCAGCTATCAGTGGTGAGAGATACCACCTGCCTTGCTGCATCTCTATATTCAGTCTCAGGACTTGTCTCATTCATGGAGTCTGTAATTAGTATAGTCCTGAACACATACCTTGTCTGCCCTGAAATTTGAAACCTGTCTCTCCTTATGTCTGAAAGCTCTTCTCTGAGCTCCTTCTGGTGTCAGCCCCACTTAGTCACTCTTTGCCTTCTCTTATTTCAAATTCCTGCTCCCCTGTTCTCCTGTTTAAAATTCCTGCTCTCAATGCCATCAATGATGAAGCAGTAATTCAACAGGTGTACATCATTAGGGCATCAGAACAGATTTTTTAAAGGAAGAAGAAAGGGAATTTAATAAAACATGTTCCATTTAGTCCACAGCTCCTTCTGAACTGAGGGGAAATTACTCCCTATTATTATCATCTTTGTTTGTTTGTTTGTTTTCTTTCCCCACTATAATAAGTTAATCTGGAAATCTTTTTCTTCCTCAGAAAGTAGTGAAGAAATAAACAACAGATTAAGGACGTATAGCTCTATTTTTTAAGACTTCATCTGCTTCAAAATAACAAGAGTTCAAGTCTACACCATTGCAATGAATAATTGCTGGTGATGCAACAGACTGCTTAGGCTTTGCAAATGCCACTAGAAACAAGAAATCAAAAGTGAGCCCTTCCTCACATCATGCTGAGTCCTCTAGAGTCATTGTAGATCCTCTCCTTCTTCTTCTTCTTCTTCAATCAATCCCTTTCTTTTTTGCCTCAGCTGGATGGTTAGATGGTCTCCAGAACTCAGTCCAAGGGGTAAGTGACATATGGGGGAAGACCCTGCCGTCCCTTCTGCAAGGTGAGTTATTTCCTCTGATGTAGAGGGAGTGTATTTGCTAGCTCACAAAACTCTACACTTTGGTCTGTTTTACTGTTACTCTTACTATACAGTAAATGTTACTGGTTTGTGTTTTTTTTTTTTACTGTGAAAAAAGTTAGTTTTACTGGTTATCAGTAACTTTCAAGGGCCTTCAGCAATGTATGGTATTCCATGCTCTCATGGAACTCTTATGACTTTATCACATGATTTGTAAGCTGGTTTATGAAGAAAAAATTTACACTGATTTTCTTAAACTTTCTCCAGAATCCTTTCTCTCACAATCCTTAGAGCCCTCCAGGTGTGTGTATTAACTCAGTTAAAGTTGGTCAGGGATGTTAAGACTGATAAGAAGGCTGAGAGCCTAGGAGTTCCCAGAACTGGGAAGAAGGTCTGGGGCAGAGAAGGCTGACTGCCCAGAGCACGAGACAGTGTTTCATAGGGTAAGGAGGTGGGAAGGGGGACGGGGAGCTCACAAAAATGGAGACCAGATCAGCAATTTGGTTGCTGAATGAACTGTGTTATCTGTAAGAATGAGGAATATGAGATAAGGATGAGGAAGAGGAGGTAAAGATGAAGAGGTCAGTGTGTAGAGAGCATACTTGAGGCAAAAACATACTTGATAGTTTTAGATTTTGGGCTGACACCTGGGAGGAGATGGAGAATTATATCCCCTAATTGTGACCATTGGTCTTACTCAGTTTTAACATTCAGCTGTGAAATGAATGTTCCAGCAGAGTGTGACTTACTGGGTCTGGTGGGGGCCACACCAGGTGGGGACATGGCACCTCTGTTGCTGAGGGGTCACAAACCTGTGTCAAAAAGGACAGTAAATAAAGGAACCTTAAGTTTCTCTTCTGTTTGTGGTTTGGTTTTGTTTGTTTGTGTTTTGGGGTTTTTTGTTATTATTTTTTAAGCTATGAAGTCTTCATGTGAAACCACTGTAAAAAATTTTTGAAATAATGCTGTTTTTGCAGATGTAATGATTTCAAAGATAAGCAGTGTCAGAATCAGATATGAATCAGTCTTTGATGACACATGTACTAAATTCTGCCAGTGTCCCACTGAAAAGTAGTGTCAGAACATGTAAGGATGCTCTCATATGGCATACAGAGTAGAGGAGAGGTGTTACATTTGATTATGCAAGCAAAATTTGAGTTTTCCCAGCTCACGAGTGCTTTTTTTTTGGCAATGATAGTAGTGTTATTTTAGCTTCATGAGTTCCATGGAAGCCAGTTCTGGAGTTAATGAGAGGCAGTATGTTCTGAACTGCATAATGCCATCTATTTTTACTGTATAACTTTGGAGCACTAATGCCCTTTAAACAGTTTATAGATTTTGCTTTGGCTGCATGTTTATAGCTCAGTCTTTCACATGTTGGAATTCAACCTCTACAAAATCTATCTATATACAGAGTTTTGCTAGTATGTAAGTAAGCTCATGTGGATAGGTGTAACAACACATTGTTTAATCAACTTCCTCAAGTAAACTATAAATGGAACTCTGCTTACTTGTTTGTATGGAATGTACATGAATGGTATCTGTGTACCTATGCTAAAAACAGACTTATGAAGAGAGAGGCCATAGAAGATTTTCTCAAAAAATACGGCTTTTGCATCCTGCTGTCTGTGTTTTTCTATATTGGGAGTGCATGAATGTGGTAATGGTTTTTGTTTTGTTTTGTTTTTTTTATAGCTAGGTAACTCATTTATCTATTTCCACAGCATTTTGACTTCTAGGAACCATAATTGGTGCTCCATTAGGTGCAGTGCTAGCTTCACTTCAAATAAATATAGAAAACTCTTCCAGTATGCATCATTAATGACTGCATAGCACACACAAAATCATCCCCCATGAAAGGAAAACAGATGGCTTCTTTATATTTTTAATATTGCACAGAGTAAAATCTTGCAATTGCTTTTATTCAGGAAAAGCTTTTGTGTCCTCTGCAGTAAGATATATTTTAGTCTTTATGGCCTCACAACTTACGAGATAAATAATTACTGGATTTCCATTTATGACTGCAGCCACAAATATTCTCTAGGTACAGATGGGACTGGAGTGTGTTTATGAAACTTATAGATCATCTTTAATCAGTGGGTGCCAGAAGTGACCCTCAGATACATAAATAGCTACCATCAGGTGTCTGAGTCTGAACCTAGATTTCTGTGAAGAAAACAGAGTAGTTAAGGAATGTCTACAGGGTAAAAAGAAAGGAGGAAAGTTACTAAGTTAAATTGTTCTTTGAGAGGAAGTCTACCTCTGGAGATTAGGTACAGTGCCTAGGAAAAGAACGCGAGAACCTTAACAGAGTCCCAGTATAGATAATAGGCCCTGGTTGAGCCCTCCTCTTGTTCTTCCAAGGAGAATAGCACGTACCAGAGGAGAGAGTATCTCGACAAGTGCTTTGCTTAGAAAATATCTTGAGTTCCAGGGGCAACCTGTGTATTTCCTCCAGCTGAGTTACATGAGAAGTACACAAGCACACATTCAGCCACACTTTTGATCTCAGAGAAAGTGTTTTACCTGCTGACTCTATGGTTTACCTAGAAATCCATTTTTAGTAGACTTCTGGAAATTTATTTACAGTAAGATTCTGGTGGCTCTAGATGAGGCAGGGCCAGGCTGTTTACCAGCCATTTTGAGGATGGATGTGAGGAAGGTGAGGTGGTCACCTTTCCAGCTATTAGTTAGTGATCTCCTCTAAGATGTTCACCTAATCTCCTCTGTGGGTCAGTGAGGGCAGAAAAGTGATTCCTTCCCCCCGACTCAGACTCTGAGACACTTTGGTGACACAGTGCAACATGAACTGAGAAGGGGCACATTAGGTTTTACTAATATTTGTTAACCTGTTGCAGTCAAGTGCTTATTCTTCAGACTGCTGATGAGCATAAAAAAGTCATAATAAATAAATAAATAAATAACCTTCCTCCCTGACAATAACAGCAGTAGCATGAAAATGAAAGGTGGAGATGGTTGGTATCCACTCTTGCAAAGCCCTACTCCTCAGACAGCAGAAGATCCCTTGTGAGGGATGTCTTGTGTAGCCTCTCATTTGGGCACAGGTTCTGCTCTGAAATGAAATTATTTATTCCAGGGGGACAAATGACTGAAAGCACAAGTGCTCTGCATTGTATCCTCAATGGCCCAGCTTCTACACCACCCCATCTTCAGCCTAGATGTCACTGTGAATGAGGGCATCAAATGCTAAATCTGACCACTCTGATCCCAAAAAAAGAATAATTGCTTTCTTTTGAACAGTGTAACAAAGGCATAACACAATTGGACAATTTATAAAATGCTGGGAAAGGGCACAATGCTTTCCCAGTGCTGTATTCGCACTGGACAATTTTTTTTTTGTTCTGTAATTTTGCAAATTCAAATGAAGAGGGAGCTCACACCATCTGTACTTTAAGGATAACCTGGACAGCAGATGTTTCTCTTACATCATGAACATTTTGTTCTCCTCTGTGATTTGTCATCTGTTTTTTGGTATTTTTTTGTTTGCTGTTTTCATTTTTTACTACCAAATTCTTGCCCCACTAAGTCTAACTTTTCTTTGAGCTAAATCAATGATGAGTGTAATGAAGTCAGTAGGGCTGTGCTGACATGGAGACAGTATTTTCTCAGTGAAAAAGTCTTTGGACTTTGCTTCCTAATGCTGTCACACACTGCTCTGCAACCATGCAGGAACTGAGGAAGCCAGTGAATTTCTGAACCAGCAATTTTAGTATCTAGTTACAAAATGTAGCCATATGGTCATTTCTGTCTTGGTCCTAAGGGTCTGTATATATTTGCATGTTTCTTCCCGAGGGCCACCACAGATGAAGAGCACTTTGGGGACAGAAAACAACAATGGTAGCAGCTACACTCACTTCAGCTGGGTGGGCACAGATTTGGACCATTCCCATGGTATTGTTGGGATCTTCCATTTGTGGGGATGTTTATAATTGTCAGGTTATATAAGTACATGTGTGCAAAAGGGAAATAGACCTACACAGAGGGAAAATTCTGTTCAATGCCTTAGTAAAAAAAAAATGTGTTCACTGGAAATCACAAAAATGCTAATTTGCTTCAATGATATTGAATGTTTTCTTTTCCCTTTGAGATAAAAGTTGTTATTTAGGAGCCCAAAATTTATCTGAAAGCAACATCTTTCTTTCTCTGAAAAAAATCCTGTTTTTTGTCATCCATTCAATCACCATGCTACTGGATCTGTTTCATTAGCATAACCTGTATCTGCATTGGAAGCCCACTCCAAAATCTTTCTTGAGGTCAGTATAGCCTGGCAATGCCTCCTGACACTGTGTGGATAGTCATGATGACTGCCTGTGACCAAAAGGACCACTTGCATCCAACTTTTTTCTTTTTATATAGCATGTCCCATTTTCCTCCTTTCTCTCTTTTAGATTTGTTTCCTCTCTAATTGAAAGTTGGAGTATTTCTGGTAAAGGTGGGAGCTTGGTAATCCTGCCACTTAAAAACAGTTTAGGCTGCTCATGAAATTGAAATTGAATGTGCTTGTAGTTCTTAAAATTCAGAGAAGGTGATTAATGGTAGGTGGTCATCTCCATCATGCTTCTCAAGCAGTGCTGTGTGCAGCTATGATCTTTATTTGCCTTTCAATCCCAAACAAAATCTCACCACTGTGTTATTCCTATTCCTTACATCTGCTTCCAAAGCGCCTTGGGTGATGCCTGATGGTTCTTCTCAGATATATAATTGAAGAAAGGGAAACCCTGAGGATAAAAGCCCTTAACCATGTTTAACTTTTTGAATTAGATGCTTAGGAGTCTTTGACCCTATGGATGATCTCAGACACATCCCAAACAAGATAAATATTCAGGAAGGCCCTTGAAAGTGTCGGTTTCTTGTTCTCCAGCCTTCTTGAATTTCTCTCCTAGCTTAGAGTATTTTGTGTCCCATTTCGTGCAAGTTGTA
The DNA here is from genome assembly GCA_039654755.1 of Calcarius lapponicus. Classification (NCBI taxonomy): domain Eukaryota; kingdom Metazoa; phylum Chordata; class Aves; order Passeriformes; family Fringillidae; genus Calcarius; species Calcarius lapponicus. The sequence goes on along the minus strand of CM077462.1, from coordinate 17,813,255 downwards.
ATCTCCAAGGGGAGAAAAGCACTTAAGCATGCTGTCAGGCTCTCAGCAATTTTGTCCTTCCTCTGAACACTTGTGTATATGAATGAGACTTATAGATATTGTCTGACCAAACAAATCAAATCACCAGCTATCTCACGGAAACTACAGAGGTGGCTTTGCATTCCTGCTCTTCAAAATGTTAGGGTGTCTTTTAAATATTATTGAAAGTCTGTTAGAAATGCCATCCAAGGTGTTGTAGCTTGAAAACAAACACATGAATCTAGAGAAATAATTTTGATAACTTTGTCCTAATTATCTACAGTTTAGTAATAAGAATTTAGAAGGGTACATATATAAATTTGTGAAATAATAGATATACAATTATATTTTTACTTTATGTGCTTGGTATACAAGTACATAAAGGTGCGTTATCTCTCTCTCTCTTTCTCTATATATATAGCATATATGTAACATAATAGCACATACATTGTTAGAATACACTATTTCTGTAAGAAGGGACTCACAAAGATAATTTATTCCAACTGCCTGAACACTTGAGGGCTGACCAAAAGCTAAAGCACATTAGTTATGTCCAGAGAAATGCTGTGAGGAACAAAATCAAAAGCCTTACTAAAATCCAAAAAACTGCATTCATTGCCTTTTTTCTTCCACAAGACAGATGACCTTATCAAAGAATGATATCAAATTAATTAAAGAGGACTTTCCCTTTGTGAACCCATTTTGACTGTGCCAGAGTTCCTAAAGCTCTGTAAATCTAGGAACCCTGAGAAATCTGAGAACTCTAAAGCAAAAATCTGTGTGTGAACAAGAATATATTAAATCCATCCTAAATCACATTTGGAAAAATAACAAGTTGCTGTTTTAGATATATATACCTGAAGTAAAATCTCATTTGGTGGATAGTCCACAGAGAAGCAAATTATTGGGGAAAATTATTTACAGAAGAATAAATTTTCTGAAAAGCTCTACATTGATGGATGGTATACAAAATGGGTGGCTTATCAAATTAATGAAAACAGGAAACATCTGTGGGAAAACCTGTTAACCTTGTATATGAGTCACATAAATTAATCACACAAGGAATCATCAAAGTTGACATAACTAATGTCTTACATTTTGTGTATCAGACTCTGTCACACAGAGATGAATTGTGCCAAAACTTCTTTTCATCCAAGCTGGGTGTGCTGAATTGTGCGTTCTGATATCCCCTGCTGCGACCTTTGGAATTTCTGTATCAGATTAGTGATTTAAAAGGGAAACAAATTTCTCTTGCTGGTGTTTTGTTTGATATCCCACGAATGACGCATCTGTAATTTGCAGGTCTCAGAGGGATTCCTTCTATACTACTTTCACAGTTCTTGAAGATCCTATGGAACAACATGAAGTTCTAAAGAAATATAAGGGAAGAGTTTGGATCTATTTTTCTTCTTTTCTTTTCTCACTTTCTTTTCTTCCATGTTTTCTAGCCACCACTGAGACACAGCACACGGTTCATGAAGAAATCTCAAACAGCCTAAGAAATGGTGAGAACAAGCTCTCAACAAGGTGAGAGTGGTTGCAATTCCCCTTGGGTGTCTCTAATTATAATGTACTGTTCATTAAAAATGGCAACAAGAGTTCACTGAGCCTGCATTCTTGTGATTAATTGCAATGTTCTCCTAATCTTTTACTGTTATTTATACTTCTGCCTTCATGCAACTGATTATGCTGTACATTTGCAACTTTCAGAGAGTAACAGGAGTGACACAAAGGGTGAGTTTACATGATGCAATGGAGCCTTGTGGAGATATTTCTGAACTAGTGCTGGCCCAGGCTGTGTGCTGGCACAGCCCAGAGATGTACGTCACTAGAAATTCTCATCTCAGAGCTATAAGGAAGCCACATCGAGCGCATAAGCTCTGCCTCAGAAGGATTTGCTACACTCTATGAAGAGCTGTGGAATCACAGTTTTTCTGCTTCCAGTTAAGCTCATGCTGTTTCCAGTTGGTGAAAAAATTACAGGCAGCTCAGTGCAGGTGTCTTTCAGGAACACCCTTTGAGTGTTCCTCCCTGTATGTGATGCCTCTATAAATATCAGATACCGGATTTCTGCTAAATCCTTAAGGCTCCTAAACATATCTTTAAAATTACCTATCTCCACTGACTAAGCACTGATGTACATTAAAGAATCTACTGAGCAAAACCCTCATAAAAGTCTCTGCAGCTCCCATCATCAGGAGGAACAGAAATTTTGAGTTATCCAAGACAACTTGCCTGTAGCAGGATTGTAGTTTGATCCACCTTGAATTTGCATTTGTCATTAAACGATTTCTGATTTTCCTTTGACGATTGTAGCTAAGGTAGTAAGCAATTTTAGGTGTCTGTTATTGGATATCCCAACCTGAGACAGACACCAATAAATTGATTTTTGGAGAAATTTCAAAGCAGCTATCTCTGAAAATGAGTTTGTCCCTCAGGTACACTAGAGTGGATGTCTTGGAGAGGTGCACACTTCATTGAGTAAAAAACTGGCTGGAGGGCTGGGTTCAGAGAGTGTTGGTAAATGGAGTCACATCCAGCTGGTGGCAGGTCACTAGTGGGGTTCCCCAGGGCTCAGTGTTGGGGCCAGCCCTGCTTAATATCTTTATCCATGGTCTGGATGAGGACATCAGGGGCACCCTCAGTCACTTTACAGATAACTCCACTTTGGGTGGGAGTGTTGATTTGCTGGAGGACAGGAAGACTCTGCAGAGGGATCTGGAGGGGCTGGACCAACAAGCTGAGGCCAATGGTGTGAGGTTCAACAAGGCAAAGTAACAGTCCTGCCCCTGGGTCACAAAAACACCATCCAGCACTTCAAACCTGTGTAAGAGTGGGTAGAAAGATATCCAGCCAAAAGAACCTGTGAGTGCTGGTTGACAGGGTTTGAAAATGAGCCAGAGTGTGCCCAGGTGGCCAAGAAGGCCAATGGCATCCTGGCCTGGATCAGCAATAGTGTGGCCAGCAGGAGCAGGGCAGGGATTGTCCCCTGTACTCAGCACTACTGAAGCTGCACCTCAAATCCTGTGCTCAATTCTGGGCCCCTCAATTCAAGAAGGACATCAAGGTGCTTGACAATGTCCAGGGAGGGCAACGGAGTTGGTGAAGGATATGGAGCACAAGTCTTACAAGGAGCAGCTGTTTAGCCTGGAGAAAAGGAGGCTGAGGTGAGACCTTATCACTCTCTAAAACCACCTGAAAGAATCTTGTAGCAAGTTGGGGGTTGGCCTCTTCTTGAAAGTAGCAAGCAATAGGACAAAAAATAAATGGCCTCAAGTTGGGTTAAGGGGAGGTTTAGATAAGATATTAGGAAAATTTTCATCCCTGAAAGGGTGGTCAGACCTTGGAACAGACTGCCCAGGGAAGTGGTCACTGTCTTTGGAAGAATTAAAAAAATTGTAGATGTGGTGCTTAGGGATAAGGTTTAGTGGTGGACCTGGCAGAATTAGGGTAATGGTTGGACTTGATGACCTTGGAGTCTTTTACAACCTTAATATATCTATAATTTTATGATCCTATGCATGTGCATAAAAAATTGTGGCACTGACATGCCAGCTTAATTTTTGGGGAATGTTTTCAGAGAAGCCCAGACTTTCTGTGTTAAAAATCTTTTTTATGGCTTCCTCTTCTATTAGTTTTCTGCTTGCTACACACCTGCTCTGAAACTCTTCTGTTCCTCAGTTTCAAGCTTTTAGTTGCAATTTAATGCTATTTGCACTGCATTGTTGCCCGGAGGCCTAAGTCAACACTGGCAAGGCTCCTACTGGCATGTTATGTTAATAACCGCTTGGTTTTGTTCTCAGTGAAAGCAATTTGTTCCAACAACTGGGATTCATCCTGCTTTTCTTAGTGAGTACACAACTACACCCCAGTACAAATACTAAAGGCCTAGATCCTTAAAAATAGAAAAGTGGGAACCAGCAGCATCACTGCATCCAAGCCAGGAGCTGCAGGATCCATGGAGCAGCTGCCTGGTCCGAACTGCACACCACACCTCACCCCACCATCACAGACCACTGCTCCTGAGGGCAAATTTACATTTGCTTTCTTCTGATTGAGGATTTTGAGCATCCCAGCATCCCCCTGACAGCTTCAAATATTCAGACTTTTTAGCAGACAATTGTGGAAATTTTGGCCCACCCTGGCATGTAAATACTGCAGGAAAAAATCATGCAGATAAGGACTTGAATATACTGCATTAATTAATACACAGTAATGGGAATTAAGGTTGCAGAAATCATGCTTGTCTGTAATGTACTTGTTCTTCAGTACAAGCAAAATATGTCTCTAATATTGCATGCATTTGTATTTGGCACTACAAAGATGCATCTCTATAGTGTAAGCTTGGCATTTTGACTGCCTGGGAAATTTCAAAATAAGCACCCCCAGAAAACAAAACAAAAAAAAAAGCTACTCACAGGCAACAAAAAGTAGTATGTTAAAATTTGTATTTTTAAAATAAGTCTGTGAAATTTTACAGCCATTTGCATTTCAAGTCTGCAATTAGATTTTAAAAAGCCCACAACTGCAGCTGTGACAAGTACTCTGTTATGTGAAAAAAAATACACATAAATAATCCTCTTGTCCTTCAGTGACAGCTCTGATGAGAAGGAATTTCAGCATAGCACTCAACAATTGCCTCTTCAAGGTTGTTTTCGTGTTTGATACTGTATGAATGGTAACCCAAAAAAAATGGCATATTGGCATCCAAACAAGATATGTATTTAATTCTACAAATTGCTATTGGCATTGCACATGACCCTTTACAGAGCATCTTCTCAGGCTTTTAGGATGAGCTTAGAGCATCCCCAGAGCCACAGAGAGGCTTTTCCTGGCACACAGGGTGATATGGCATCCCATCAGCTCCATCATTATTCAGAAAAAGGGGAGAGGAAGGTTTCTAGGGATGGCCATCCATCAGCTCCCCTGGAGCTGGGAGTACACATCCTCCCAGGAAATGGAGCACAGGGCAGCCAGGTGTGCAGTGCACTGCTCTGCACTTTGGCTGGTTGTTGCCATTGCCAATGATTTTCCCTGGTGTTCATTAAGGGTGACGTTTGTTGGCATTTTCTATACTTAGCTGAGTCGGTCAGAGGTGCTGAGGTTTGACACAGCCCTGCCCAGAGCACCTGGATTCATGTATAGACAATGACTTCAGTTTTAAACCCCAAAATAATACAGCATTTAAAGTCCCTTCCTGCCAGCATTAATGCTGATGTTGCAACAGAGGTGTGTTAGGTCTGAGCCCCAAGACCTCATGGAGGAAATGTGGCATCTTGGAAAATATCCATTGTCTACATCAGAAGGCAAGTGGGTGGACACAGCAGGGAAAAATGAACTGCAGACACAAAAGGTGAATAAAAGTAAATGATGAGCTAAAGACTGGGCAGGGGAAGAGATGGATGATTGGTATTGGGAGAGTGTGTTGAAATGACACAAGAGAGGACATGATAAGGAGGAATAAAAACAGTAGGAATAGTATATAATAATTTTGTCATTTATGAACCATAAAGAGGGTTATTATATTTTTTTTCTGCAAGAGGTGAAAGACTAAGATGGTGGTCAGGGGAGAAAAGCACACAATGTGACTTAAAATAACTGAACTCATTTCAGCTTAGCAAAAGGAAGGTTGAGAAGGATGTGATTTCTCTCTAGAAATATATCAAGAGTAAATACCAGATGGAGAAGGGCTATTTGAGCTAGAGGGCAATTTTGGCAAAAGAGCAGAAGGGGGAAATCAGCCATAAATACTTTCATCTTGGAGAGCTTTCTACCCATCTGAACAGCAAGGGTGTGCACTGTCCTCTCAACTGGTGCCACTGGGGCAACATCTGGGATTTAAAACTAGAGCCTGATCGCTGCATGGGAAAGTCTCAGTGACAGGACTGCCTGGCTTTGGCAAGGCAGGATGCTCATAATGTTCAGGTCTTTGGGAAAAGCCAATGAAAATGGAAATGAAGGGAGAATTTGCTGCAGCCTTTTTGTTAGCTAGCAGTTATCAATAAGACTGAGTGTACTGAAAATTTCCACAGTTGGCTTCAACCTCACCCAGCCAGTCCCCTGAAGCTCTTACCTTCATGATTTGCAACCATTTTACAATGGAAAAGAATGCACATCTGTGAAGACAGTGCTTCAGAACGCTACCAACGCATTTTCTTATTACCCTGAAACTACTAAATATGCTTTTCAAAATCCTTTGACATGCCAGCCAGTACTGAACTCCAAATAAATGGCACCTAAATAAATATTAGACAGAAATTCTTCCAAAGTTGCTAAATTATTGTCAGTGTGAAGGTAGCCCCTCCTTGGAGGTTCTCCTTCATTTTGGTTGTTGTGATTTCTCTGTTCTTTGAACCTGTAGTAACTCACTCTGAAACTGCAGGAATGTCAGTGGGCATGAGAGCCAGGAAATGTTTTCAGTTTTGTATATAGGAAAGTTTCTGGCCAAAAGTTCTTCACTTCCCAAATTAGAACTGTCCCGTAAATTCAACATAGTTCAACACTGTTAGGTCTGGATAAATATTTCCTTTGCAACAAAGCATGTAATATGTCTGATTAAACTTCAATAATACTTTAAATATTGTATCAAATTTTTTATTAAAAAAGAATAATAAAAATACCTATCTGTTGCAGTAGGATGCCAGCCATCTGGAGATGGGGAGAGTTTTCTGACCTGCCAGATGTGCTCTGCTTCCATTTTTTGGTGAAGAATGATACTTAGGGCTAGGGATAGGGTTAGTATGAACAGGATTATGTTTATTACTCTTCTCTGGGTTTAAATCAGATTTTAAGGATTGGAAGTCGATTGTAATTAATATACTAGAAGAGTAAGATCCTCATCAGCCATTTTGAGGGTTTTTCATTTAGTTTAGCATTTTGCTGCTAAGGGGTTTTGTGAACAGCAAAGGACAAACAAAAACTCAACCTGGTTGTTTTTCACTTCAACATCAGCAATGTAGTTGATTACACTAAAATCACAAAAAATCCTATCCACTGTGTCTATCGCAATTCCTGGTTTCAGTCCACTGCTGTGTTTTGATCTTTCCTATAGCCATCTTATAGTCTGGAAATTTTTATATCTTGATCTTCATATAGTCAATTAAGATGTAAATTTTCCAGCAGTCTGGTTAATATTAATTTCAGGTGGTATGAAAAGCCTGTTGAAACCTCTGAAAGCTTTTCTTTCAACTATAATGGGCTTTGGATCAGAACTCATAATAGCAGTAATTTGCTTGAATCTATTCTAGCTAATGAGTGATTAGCAGATGCTTTTCCCCCTCTTTACCTAACACTTGATAAACCAGAATCCATGAGGAGCTGTGTACTAAATAATGGTGTGATTTTACAACCCTCAAATTGCTTTAGAAAATAGATTTATAAATCATGCACATAAAGGCAAAGGATATTGACAAATTCTCTGCTATTAAAGAGGTGGCTTGCTGTGCTTTATGTGAGCCTCTCAACAATAAAGTGTTACCTGTCATGGGGCACTGGGAAAAACTATCAGGTCTTTATATATATTGGTGTCTCCTTTCTGTTTTCTTTTATTTGAGGTGATTTACATGTCTTTGGTATTTCAGCTCAAATTTCCTCTTTTTAGGATCAAATCCTTGTTTAAATGTTGTTAAACAATTGTTCCTTTGTGCAGAAAGAGAGTTATGCAAAGGAACTGCTTGTTGTTATTCTCTAAGTCACCTTTCAATCCAAGCAACCTTTCCAAAACTGAAAGATACCAACTATCAGGATTTGTTCTACTCGACCTTTCTTGATATTTAGGCATCTGGCTTTCCAGCTCAAGTAATCAAGATGATAATTAAACCTACATCTTTGTGAATGTCAAAACTGTCATCTGCATTCAGGATGTTACAGGTCTGCAAGAAATCATGATCAAGAGAAATTTAACATCAGTGAGGTCATTAGCAAATTGTTCCAGCATTGGCTTCACCAAAAACTACCTTGTCAAAGCAAATGAGATACATGGAAGCGTGTTATATCAACTTCCCCTATAGAATACCCAATCAGTGTTGTTATAAAATAACTATATTTGTCAAATAGAACTATCAGCAGTATTTTAAATAATGTCCAAGCAGTAGTTGCAGGTAATGGGTATCCTTTAGAGTGTTTCACTTCTAATATCTTGCACTATGTGCAGTTGCATATGCATTTATAACACCAATTAATTACTCTCCTGCTGCAAATGGGCGCTGTATTTTTAGAGAAACCAACTAAAACCCTCTATGCTTCATATTAAAAAATGGAAAATGAAATAGTAATTAAAAAATTAATTAATGATGCAGCAGCCTCCAGCTTAGAATAAGACGGAGTCAGGTCCATTAAGTTCATGTGAAAACATGTCTTGAAATTGTTCCCATTTGCAAATGAAGTCATGTCACAATCTTCTTATCCCCAAACAATCAGAAGTAATTTTCCAATAGCCAATGTGGTTCTGAGTTTTCAGCTAAAGCTGTGAACCCACACTCAGCTCTCACTGATACCAAAGGGAGGAGACCACTGTTGGTCATGATATGGGATCACTCACATCACAGGATGTCTTTTGTCATCTACACTGAAACTGTTTCATCCAAAACATTATAAATATAGGCAAGTGTAGGAATTATTTCCATTTTCCTGGCATTATTTTTCTCTCATGCTCCCTATCACATGCAAAATTCAAGCACAGCAACTCCAGCTGCAAAGCAGCATGCAACAGTACTTCTGTGCACAAGTTTCCTCTCACTTCTGTGCACAAGTTTCCTGTGCTCAAATCTTTCTTTGGAGATGGTTTTGCAGCTAGTCGAAGAAATGAAGCTAAAAATGTTGGCTTGGAACTCCAAATGTGTGCTTTAAATAGCCAGGATGATAGTATGTATTTTCATGTGTTAAAAATAGGGTTTACAAAGATGGAAGGACTAGCTGGATACCTCAGATAAATGTGCCATATGAGATGGAGTGAATTCAGGCCATGTGTCCTCTCCTGTGGCAGGAGAATTGTACATCTCTGCAGGGCAAAGCAGCACATCCAGCGTGCAACTGTCCAGGAGCACTGGCAAGAAATAGAGAGTGTAGGGAGAATCCATGCCTTGAAGGCACTCACAGAGACATGCCTGGCACCCAAAGCCTTTTCATGACAGGAGACTCCCCTCTATCTAAAATGCAGCTAGATGTAGTGCTTTTGTCAGTTCTTTACATCAGAGGCAGATGCCTAAAGCACTTGCCCAAAGAGTGCTCTGGGTCATGTTCCAGGATCATTCTCAGCTGAGCTGGAGCTTCCATCAAAACTCTCCAGCTGCTCAGCCAAGAAGAAAGACCTTTGAAAGCAAGAGGAGGACACGTGCCTGACTCCAGCCTAGCTCTCAGCCAGCTTGTGTAGGGAAATTTACTGTGCTGGTTCCTGCTCCTGCAGTTGTTTGTGCCTTTCACATTAAATATCTCCAATGGAAAAAAAAAAGATGTACAGATTTTTGCTAGAAATTTAAAATACTTCAGCATTTACCTACATTACTTGTGTTTTGTACTGCAAACTCTTAAGAGCAGCCCTGGGCAGGAAATTTTGTACCAAATTACTTCTGTCCCTGTAGATTAAATTTATAACTTGAAGCAAAATGTGAGCCTGGGTGAATGGAGAGAGGTTCTTAATTGTCTGACAGCCTGCAAATTCCTCTTTTTCTAGTACTTTTCAAAGTGGGAAAACAGGGTCCCTAGTGGCAGTGCTGGCATTTTAGGAGAAGGTGTGAAGCAGCAGCTCGTTGTTAGACTAATTATAGCATCTGATCTGTGAGAGACTCTCTAACAAGCAGAGGATTTAATGGCACAGCTGAGCAAGTCAGCACTTGGCAGCACATGCCTGCAGGTCTGGGCTCTCAGTCGGGGGGTGGTTAACCTAGCGCAGGGGCACTGCAAACTCTGACCCGTGGTGTGGATGAGGGATGGAGGAAATGCCCAGGAAAGTACTGCAGGGCAGATTTAAAGTGTTTGGAAAAACTCCCCATGCTCTGTCCCAGGTATGAAAAGCACCAGCACCTGGAGACAAGTGTGCTAACCCTTGAAGGCTAGAACATAACTGAAATATAGTTAAATACAATATTAGAATGAATAACCTAAAGATTACCATGATGTATCTTAGCCCTGAGTCCACATGCTGTTTGCCAGTGTACCTTCTGACAGCTGGGGCAACAGCTACTTTATCTTCAGGTTTTTGCAGCAGGAGCAGTAACAGCTGAAACAGCCCAGCTGCTGGTGGTAAGCTGGGGGATAATTCAGAGTTAGCCTAAGGCTCCCTCTGGAGTTAAAGGAATGATCAGTGCCTCCAAGGAGGGAGTCAGAGTTGGGATCAGTCTTTCTGGAGAGCTCAGTGTAGGGAAAACCCAGAGAGGTGCTCTGCCTTTGCCTTGCTGGAACTATGCCAGTGCAGGGCCACTCTCTGGGTTTTCTCTTGTTACTGGGGAGAAGAAAACTTGCTAACCTAAATTAGGCTGTAGTGCTGGGACAAAGACATACCACAGTGAATGTTGCAAAGCTAAGGGACATTGTCCAAACAAATGCTGTGCTGGCTTAAGCATTACATTAAATTCAGTTAATTAGCAATTTAAATTTCGCCTGATTTTAGGGGCAGTTGTTTTTTATTTTTGTAGTATTTTGTATTCTATCCACATAGCTTTAGTTTTCAAGTACAAGTGATGCTGTATGTTGGGAAAACTGTGAAAAGGTTTGATTTTCTGAATGTGTACGTCAGAGTCCACAAGTCAGCTCTCACAAGCTATAAGGAACACATAAATTAAACACCCACGATCTGAAATAACTCTTGTAAATCTCTGACCCTGTATTTGGAGGAGTTTGAAGGCACTTATAAGAGATTTCTTTGTTCAAAAGCAATTCAGAGAAGCCTTGAGATTCCCACTGGTTTTAGTTCAGTTTTCAGCTACTGCTGTACCTCTCTTAGCAGGTGGCACTTGCTGTTGTCACAGTTGGGACTATAAAACAAACATCTGTGGAAATAGTCTTGATACTAACAGAACCATAATGATTTGGAGAAAAGAACCTATCATTTCTACTAGAACCTGAACTCCTTCCATATAATGAGTAGTACTTAAGCAATTAAATAATATTTATCCACTCATCACCTCCAAAATACACAAAGAAATGCACCTCTTAGCAAATATTCTCAATCACAAAACTAAGCTTTCCACAAGGTTAATCTCTCCTACTCTACAATGCAGGCTGGACTAGAAAAAATAAATCATAGATGTGCCTTACAACCTGGGAAGCATTGTTAAAAGCAAGCAGAAATGTGTTGAAATAAGAGGGAGCCTTTCTGTTTATTTAAAAGGCCATTACAACTATGGTACTGAATATTTTTATCTGCTTTTAAGATTGTGACATGTATCATTAGTTACTATTAGATTTAAGCAAGCATATGACAGCTTGTTCCTGCTTTCCAAATTTTCACTGGGGGAAGGGGTTGTAGCACTAATACCAAGGTGTCTTTAAAAACCCCTTTCACAAAATTCTCTGTATCCTGACTCCTCTAAAATAACTTATTTAGCAATAAAAAGTTTAATGAACACAGTACTTGATTACTGAAACATATAAATAAACATGGTCTTGTTTTGATATTAAAAACCTCTTTTGTGTCCTGGGTAGAAGCAGGCTTTTTCACACAAAGCACAGAACAAACTTTTTGCTCTCAACTGGCAATGCCACAGCTTGAAGACAGATTGGTTTGCTCTTAAGAATCTTGCTAAGTCAGCAGATGTAGTTTTTCTTTCTTCCTTTATCTACTATATAAAGCACTAGGAAATATAGTTCAATGCTCCAGAATCTCATCTTCTATTTGTGTGTTGTTTAGAAAATGCTTCCATATTTGGTCTTTTTCTGTAAAATGTGTAAGACTAATCATGCTATTTAAGATTAAATTTGGCTAAACAGTCATCACACTCCCTCCATTCCCAGAAAAAAAAAAGGCCAATCAAATAATTTTTAAATCCTTTTTAATAAATTAATATTCATTCATCAATATTTTCATAAAGCATCTCTTCATCATTCCATTTTACTATTCTTTTTTTTTCACTGCGGAAGAATACCAAAAATACATAGCTGTGCCTTAAGCAAAAAGAACTGGGCTTTACTTTATCTTTACAATGGGATGAAATCAACTTGAGTTAAACCACCATAATATTTCTACTGTTTATTGACCCTTTGGGCTATAACAGAAGATAGTTCCAGTTTTCCTTTTTTTAAATGCCTTTTACAAACAAATTATGTGTAAATGTTATTTATAATAGTGTTGAGTTACAAAGGAGTTAATTAGCTATGAAATACAATACTCTGGTGTGATTTAATTGAAATTACCGTTTTTAGTCTTAAAGCAATCTATGGTTAAAATAATATACTGCAGCTAGTGCACAGGGTCAAGAGCCAGAAAATGGGAGGTCAAGGCAAACACTGCTCTTAACACGTGGTTGTACGTGTGTGTTTTTGTGTGTAAGAAGTCGTGCTGGGACTGTAGGAACAGAATTGGCAAAAAAAGGCACAAAAAATGTGTGTGTAAGATGATGAAGTACTAACCTTAAGCAAGATTTTCCTGGCTTTTTTCAAGTCAAACCAAGACTTGGATCTGTTCAAGGTTAAAGCTGTTTGTGACTAAACCAATGAATGTGAAATCTTTTGAAAAAGCTGAAATGTGCAACTGCCTATTTTTGCAAGGACAGGCAAGATGGGGAGCACAGATCCCTGAAGGGGGCTGCAGTAATGTGCTGCCCTCCAGTAGTGCAAAGGGTAAGAGAGGGAGAGAGTCTTCAGAGACCCAGCCCTCTAGCACATGGCAGGGCCCTGAAAAATCCACACTGCCTCTTTGCTCTGTGCAGAGAGTAATTTTCTGCCTTCTTGGAAATTCAGTTGAAGCCACTGAAGAACTGATTTCAGTGGGATTTGGAATTCGCATTTCTATTGCAACTAAAAAGCCACTTCTAATTGAAGGTTTCTGCCGGGCCATGTGATTCCTAGGAGGTGGGGCTTGAACAAAAGGGAGTGCTGGGGTTAAATCACGAGGGCAGGGCCATTCTCAAATCCGACTTCTTAGGGTAGTTCTTTTAGGGCACTTACGGGAAGACTTGCTTGGGGATAATTTCAGTAGGGAAATTTTTCTAAAGCAAAGCCTACCATTTATAATTTTTATTAAAATCAGATAGTTTTATTTAAACATATTTTGCTATTAAGATAAAAACTTAGAAGAGATTTTCAACAATTCTATCTAATATGTATTTTGAGAGGGTGTTAATTGTTAGTCACTTTGATTATAAAGGTGACAATGTGCTCTATAATCCCTTCACAGTTTGGAGAGATATGAGCTCACAATACATTGCGCTTTACCAATGGGACTTAATACTGAGGAGCTTTTAAACACCAAGTTTTTCTGCTCCAGCTATATGGGTTCCTTTGAGGCTCTTCATGCTGTGTGGTTGTCTGCAGACACAGTGCTTAAAAACTGCAGCTTCAGCCACTTTGCACCCTTGCCAAGGCTGCAGCGGGACTGCGGCGCGGATCCTGGCCATGGCAGCAGCCGGGGCTCCGGTGAACGTTCCCGGCTGGGGATTGCACTGCAGCGACACTGCAAGGCAACCGTGCCAGCCCATCCATGCTCAGGGAGCAGCCTTGGGGATGGAACTGAAACACCTTTGCACACTAGGCTCATCTACGTTGGAATTTTGGTCCAGAGCAGTTTCACAGTTCAGCTGCAAATAGGGGTGGGAACAGTAATGGGCCGTGCACGGCAGCAACCCAAATATCGCTGCTCTACTCACAGGTACATCAAGTCCTAGCGAGAACAGGGGCGGTCGTTACAGAGCCAGGGCGGCCTTTTCACTTCCATTCATATTTGGTGGTTTTGCTAGATGCATATCCACACATATTTTTGCCCATAGAAGTCTCCAGCTAGCATTCAAAGCTCTCTGTCAAAAAATCCCATTGATGTCCACAGGAATTTAGTGTGCAGAGAACTGTCACGGCTAAGCCTGAATTCTATTTTTTTTTTAGATCTATTTATGCTACTGTATTTGTTGTTATTTGAGAATGTACATGATAGAAACACTGTTTACAAAAAATATATCTTCTTTTCTTTAGAAAGATTTAGTTCTGCTAAATAACAAATTAGGTTTACAGATCTGAAATTGGCATACCTCAATGACTATAATTTACTAGACTGAAAAAAGTTGGAATCCCAGTGAGTGAATTAACTGGGATCAAAACTAAAATGGTCACATTTGCATGAAGGGTATGTTAGAACACAGTTAATGCTGGAACAAAACATACTCTTGTGATCTGTGATGGCAGCACACTACCTTGGTAAGTGTAGGCATATACTTTCAGTATATAAATAAAATATGAAAATGCTCCATTACTGAATCAAAGTATCAGAAGTGCTCTATTTGCTCAACTCTAGAGAATAAAAAGTTATAACATCACAGAAACAAAAATATGACATAACATGCGGTCACGATAGCAAGCACAGGAAAGAAAAATAGAGAAAATATACTTATATGCATATTATGCAAATATATTTTACATTAACATACAATGTTATAAGAATGTTAAATAATATGAATGCATGTTTAAAAAAGGCTACAGCTAGGTGATTTCATGTTGAAGTAACAAATAACCTGAGACATCTTCTATGCTTTCACTGGAATAACAATCTTTAAATCTACAGCAGATGTAGAACACATTGACAGTAGTTGAATTCTCAGCTAAATTATACTAGAAATGTGCTGTTCTTTTTCAAAATGACATGGCAGCTGGAATCAGTCCAAGGGAAGGAAAATGTGCTGTACATTTACAGTACTTACAAAAGATTCATGTCACTGTTGATGGACACTTAAAATGCTTGTTTGAAATATTATAAACCTGTATATGTCTCCAAAGACCTACAACACTCCCATGATCAGCTCGCTTACTGCAGAAGAGAAAGCAAGAGATCATTAAAAACTATGTCCATCCTGGACTGGGAAAAAATGTATTATGACATATATAAACCCAAAAAATTTTAGCAAAGAAAAATGAATTTGGCTTGATGAAATGGTAGTTGATGGATCTGCAAGATAAGTAACTTAGTTTAAACTTACCAGTGTAACTTTACTGCTTTATGATTCGTGTGTATGGCAGTATTTACAAAGGATGTTACTAAATACTGACTTTATACATGATTACAGCTGTTCAAAAATTTCTATGACAATCAAAGTTTTGTAGTGATAATATACAACACTTACTTTCTCAAGGCTTGCTTCTTTGATGACACCTGCCTTTCAATTTAAAAAGTTCCTGTGAAGTGCATTCTATGTTAAAGTGTCCATAACCTCAGAATGAATGTGTGTTCATGTGTGTGTGCATACATATATTTTTGCTTTGCAGTATGTGCTTTAAAGTACACACAGTTCTTTGCTACATGTATTCACACATACATGAGTATGGTCTACATAGTAAAAGTTCATATATATATTTTTTTATATATAAATTATATATAAATATATATATAAACTCTGCAGGCAAGTAGTACTTCACTTGTTATAGTTGAAGTCCTTTAAAAAAACTAAGTCACTCAGTTAACATAGTATAGCCAGTAAATTAAATTGAAAAGAGAAAATGTGAATGGAAACACCATTCTTGACCATCTGTCGATGGCATTCACATCTGTTAGATCAGGGATTTTTATTTTCAGTTGCGAAGACCTTCTTCGTAAATGGCCCCTCTTGCTATGGGAGCCTGTTCTTTCTGACGGACGCCTTCCAAGGCTTTCACGATGTGAGCTTTGTTTTCTGTACTGGATTCCTGAGTTGTCAAAGGATATGGTTGAATTTCGGGCTTCTGTAACGCTGGTGGTGACCTCATTGCTTGCCACCTCGTTGTGAATTTCAAGCGATGTTAGCAGAATGTTTCCATGGGTGTCCACCTAGGGGGAAAAAATAGAAACATAAAGTCTTTCAAAAGACTTGACATCGATGAGCAGAATGTGGGTGTATGTGAATCTCCAAACTCATATATATCTAGAAAAATATTGTAATTATTTTTAAGCATGTGATAATCTTAAAAAAAGAAATGGCACTATTCAGGTGCCTAAAATTAGGCAAGTACTTAAATACTTTTACAAACAGGGTTATCATCATACTACCAAACATCCAGTACAAAACTATACTTGGCAAACTCCACCATTTTCTTCTCCCTCTGAACCAGCCACATTTTAAAGGATGGTGCAGTTCAGTGAAACCTCTGCATTGCTGGCAATAGAGCGAGAGAGTAAGGGATGGATCCTCTCTCTGCTACAGTAGGAAATTAAATTAAACTGGCTAGATTTTTTTTTCTAACTGTGATCTAAAATAAGATTTTAAAAAGTGCCTGTGAAGTTTACTAAAATCACAAGAACAGTTCTGATGTGCTGAACTCTGCATTTTACAATCATGGAGCTTATTTACAACTTATTCCTGAAGTTTTCCTTCCAAAGTCATTGGCAGAGTTTTCCAATCATGGGAATTTTTAACTGCAGGGATTTTCTGTCTGCATGATTGATCTTAAAAACCAATGAACTTAAGGCATAGAAAAAAAGTGGGTGAGTTCAGAGGCAGTGACCAGTGTTTAGCACAAAGTGTATTTATCATGCTAACCAAGTCAAAGTCTTGTTGAGAGAAACTTGACAGCGATTTCTATGTAGATATTTTTGGTTTAGTATTAATAATACTTTGCTTAATTTAATAGCAACTACAACTACAGCAAGGTCAATGTTTGTGTTAGCAGTAACCCATACCCAGTCAAGGACTAGACATCACCCTGATAGAAAAAAAAAACAGGTCCCTGGTCAGGCATATCACAGAGAGCTCCATAGAAAAATCATAAAAACCCATATAAATTTCCAAGTACAGAGCAGTGTGATGCCATTTTCAGTAATAAAGAAAAAGGTCCTGATCATTTAGAGTCTTAAAATCTGAGCCAGACTCTCCAGTCCTCCCGAGTGGCAAAAGACGAGCAGCACAGAGTTGTGCATGGCTCCATCAGCCCAGAAACCTTAAGAGTTTCCATGAGTGGCACTGAGGAGAAGTTCCAAGGAATGGTGTCTTAATCAGTATGTGATAGTTTCATTGGTGGGGCAGCAAAGCCCTCACACCCCAGGCCCTACAGGCTGAAGGATGTCAATACAGGTAATGCAGGGATCAGCTCCAAATTTTCTGCCAGTTTTGGGCAAGGAAAATGATGGCTGAAGGCAAAAAAAAAAAATGCCATGTGCTGGGTATTTTCAGACAGTTAACACACGTGTGACTCTGTTCAAGAGAATTTAGTTTTCCATGTCAGAAATAGATAGTGAATCATGGAATACAGGATAATTTCCAGTTTTACATATGCAATTTATTCATCCATAATTCATCGCACAATTAATACCTTTTTCTAACCTGCCACATGATACAGCTGTTTGAACTGTGTAGCAGTTGAACATTTCATTCTAGAAGCATCAGTTTAAAGTGATTGTAAAAACAGACTATTGTCACAGCCTTCTGAAGTTTGCACAGTCATCTGATACCACGTCCTTTGCAAGCTGTGTGATGGATTAAAAGTATATGCAGCTATGTGTCTGTCCATATGCTTTTAACTTTTTTCATTCTCACTGAAATTTTGTGAAATGGATATTTCTTTCATCAATTATTGATGCTTCAGCTTATCTCTTCTCAGGGAAGACAATTATGATAGCATATCAGTAATGCTTTGCCAAGGTGCTTGCAAATGGAAAAAAAAAGAATGTAAAATGTTACAAATGATATACAGGCAACTAGGAAAAAAATTCTAAGGTATCTAAAAAATCCCACTGCTGTAGGCAATGGCACTTTATGCTGATGAATGCCTATAAATAAAAATAAACAACAGGAACAAAAATAATGGCATGGAGAAGCCTCAGTGGTGATTAAGAAGAATTTATTTTCTCCATTGCAGAAACCCTTTGGGTACAAAAGTAAGATCTCAAGGTTTGTAGAAAGAAGTTCATGCTGTTGAGCAGTCTCTGTAACCAGGCAATAAATACAAGTGTAGAATACAGTCATGGATATCATCACTACTTATGGTGGTCTCTGAAAAAACTGATTCAGTTTCTTCTCGTTTTTTTTTTCCACTAAGAGTACAAATTATGATCAGGATATTTTTTTGTGCAATGTGTAAAATATCTCAACAACTTGTTTTTTTCCTCGTGAAGCTTAAAACTAAATCGCTCATCCAGACCCCCATGGCATCAAATGTCATCTTTTCCATCTCCTCTCAGGCTTTGAGAAACATCCTTCAGCTTACTAAAAATGTCATAGCAGAGACCATTTTGGTGGGCTTCACCCCTAGACCCTTTGCAGGTCTCTATTCCTTTTCCTCCCACCAACACAAATGTCAATTCCTCTTTCCCTCAGGACTTCCTGATCTCTCCTGATTCTCTCTGCCACCTACATAGACACAGACATCAGCCCATCCTGGGTATTTCATCCTTCTATACTGAACCTCAGCTGTTGTGAGTCCTTCTACACTGAACCTCAACTGTTGTGAGCTGTCAGCTGAAAGCCTGTATTGTGAAGGGTACACCTAGGCATTCAGGCTTCTCCTGATCAAGAAATTAATTTTATTCCCAGAAGGAAATAATAGGAATAAAATTAATTCCTTCATCAGGAGAAGCCTGAATGCACTTTCTTCACCTTCTTCCATAGCCTACTTCATCTTATCTCCCAGCTTCACATGCCACCTTAACACGGCTTCTGCCTTTGATGTGCCAACTTTTCACTGTTTGTCACTGCATCTAGATGCATCTGCATCAAACCAGAAAGGTGGTCAAGAAAGTTGCAACTTTTGTGTAAATTCTTTTTCTGAAGATACCAGTATGTCCTATGAAGCTGCATAGCAGTATACATTTTTCTCAAAATGTCAAATGAAACATATTTGGAAACATGCTTTAGAAATTCATCTCTTTGCTAATGGAGCAACAGGCTTGCATGTCAAATATGAGAAAGGAGCAGATGGAGAGAAGAAGGGGTCTGCAGAAACTAAATCAGCCTCTGGTCCACAGATACTCTTGAGATTTATTCTCTCAAATTGATTCCTTCAGAGGTTTTGAATAAACCACCTAAGCTGTTGACAACATTAGAGCACTATATGCTAATACTTTGTGACAATCTTAAGGCGATGTCTTAAAGTATGAATACCTAATGCATGCAGCATGTTAAAAAGTATTTGCACATAAACATGACTTTGGAATCATTTAAACAATGATGTAAATTACTTTGACAAAGGTACACAAGCTCTCTCAACAAATAAAGAAGCAAACCAATAATGGCAGGGTAACCTGTGCAAGTTGCCTCATGCTTGCCTGAATATACAGGGAAGGCAAAATCCTCCATGAGTGAACATGAGTGTTGCTCAGTGGCTCCAGGGAAAATGTTACCCCAGGTATAGATTAAGAAAAGTAGCTGACTGGATTACAGGCAGTCATGGCTACGTATGACAAACAAGGCCAATGTCTATGATAAAATTTAGTTTTACTCTGAATGAGCCTTAGAATACAATACCTGGCTCAAAAATGTCACTCTGTGCACTGCAAATTCTCCCCAAAATACTAATAGCAGGCTTTACTCTCAAATGCTGTTAAAAATCAGAGAGGACACTCTAGATTTGGCCAATTTCCCCTCAATTCTTACCATCCTTCTTTGACCAAAGTATTTCCCTTTTTTCACTTCTCTGCCAGCCCTGTGCTCCCATTCTTTTTGCAGCCTTCTTTCTCCCCACTTTGGCTCCACCAAAGCCATTCCATGCCACTTCTCCACTATGGTCTCTATGTTTGGTTCTCACATCTCCTCCCCAATACAAGCAAGGGTTGGTTGGAGTATTCCATCCCAGTAAATTCATCAAAACAGATGAAAACAGCTGAGTACCAAATCATTAATTAATTCTCTGCTGAATCAGCATGGATACAAATATGGAAAACTAGTGCTCCTATTTCAGAATAAATTTTTATCAAACTCCATCCCTCCTACCTCTGAGTAACTACAGCTCCTGCACCAGGGTGAAGTGACTGAATCTCATATTTTGAGAAGCAGATTCACCTTTGAAGGTTTATCATTTCTGAACTATACATATTACAGTACAAGTAATTCAAATTCTCCAGCAGCCTAATATCATTACCCAAAAATGACTGTGACTCACCTAACTGAAGCCAGAAGAATGAGAATGAAGAAAATGTTCACAAAGAACCTACTCCTTGCTCTTGGAGGAACACCATGTCACCAGTGGACTCAACCTGGACCTGGATTATATGTTCCAGGTCCCTGTTATATCTGGGAAGTCCTAAATCTACTTCTTAATTCAGCCTAGCATCCAGGCTCATTTAGATGTTAGCTATTCTAGTTTAAAAAAAAAATATAATAGCTGCTATTAAATACATTTCTCCAGTATTTTTTTTAAAAACATCAACTTTAAAGCCAGTTTGAAAGCACTTTACTAGGGCCAGAAAACTACCATAAGCCTTGATTTATTATTAGGTAGAGTCTGAATTGTTCCAAGTTCATTTAGTTCTCTGTTTAATATTCCATAAATTTTAAAGAGTATGTTACATGAAATCTCTTTTTCCTCATAAGTTTTTCAGAGGAAGCATTTTGCTCAAAAATAGGAAGCATTTTGTTCAAACCCCATAGGTATGTTTACTTGTTCATCAATCCCAAATTTTCAAATACCATGTAAACACTTCCCATCATGTGAAGCAATATAAATGCAAATAGGGGGTTTAAATAACATAATGAAAAGCTCTTTCTCTGTAGTTAGTCTTGCATTATTTTACATCAAAATTAGTATTTAAGTACATACAGAATCACAGAATATTCTGAGTTGGAAGGGACCCACTAGGATCATCTGGTCTGACTCCTGACCCTGCACAGCACCATCCCCAAGAGTCACACCATGTGCCTGAGAGTGTTGTCCAAACATTCCTTGAATTCTGTCAGGGTTGGTGCTGTGACCACTGCCCTGGGGAACCTGTTCCAGTGCCCAACCACCCTCTGGGAGAAGAGCCTTTTTATAATATCCGGCCTGAACCTGCTCTGACACAACTTCAGTCCATTCCCTTGAGTCCTGTCACTGGTCACCAGAGAGATCAGTGTCTGCCTTTTCACCTTCTTTACTTATGCATAAATGGCTTTCCAAGATGTAAAAAAATATGCAATCAAGCTTAAAGTTTTATCTGTGCTTAAAGCTAAATACATTGACCACATTATGCCTTGGATATTTAAAAATAATTTTAAACTGCAGGCAAAACAAAAATTATATTATAATTCTCCCTGAGTCTAAAAATTGATACTTCTCTCACTCCCATTTAAATATGTTTATATTAATTAATAAGCATCAAAAAATGGAAGAGGTAATTATGTTGTATTAGCTTAGTAGATGAACCCAGGATAACCAGCAGAACTGGGAAGACGGAAAGACCTTGAAAAACAGGGAAAGTATGAAGAAGCAAACTAATTAGGAACTTCCATATTATTTTCACTGTCTATCAAGTAATAATGAAGTTTTCCAATTAGCCTTGCTGTATTTCAATGGAGGAAGAAAAGGAAATAAATACATAGTCCACCTTTGCCCTGTATTTCACATTGTCTGGATTATTACAGCTTCTGAGATGTCCTATGCACATCCTTCTTACTGTCTCAGGATTTGCACAATGCATACTTGTGCAAAATGGTTGCAAAACAAAACTTGTACATGTATGAGTCTCCCAGTGCACAGTGAATGTCCCCACCATAAGCTACAAGATGAGTGTTCTTCGCATAAGAACTGTGCTTATCACCCTTGACAGATATATTTCAGAATTTGGTACCTACTCATCACAGCGGTGATATAAAAATCTCCCACTGTTAAAAAAAGCACTGAAAAACGTATCCAGGAAAGATGAAGATACACAGGAGAATACTGCCAGTTTTGCTATTCTCGTACTTTCCAATTTAAACTGAGTGATAATTCTTCCTCAGAAGTCAAGATATTAATCTTCTCAATAAAACCCCACTTATGAGAAGGGCTGCTACAATTAACAGAACTGCTAAGTAGATGTAAGTGGCCTGAGCCTCTCTTCTCAGCAATGCCTGGTGGGAAGCAGCCGCCTTGGCCAACAGCGGGGGCTGGAGCCAGGAATCTCCAGAGCTAAAAATATCTGTAGACACTGCCTGATGAGAAGGGCCTTTTTATAAAGGGTTATTGCATTATTCTTGTCAGGGGAAGCTCTTCCCACATGTCTGACAGCCATTGAGGGTTTGAAGCTTGAATGAGCTTATGTGATAGTTACCCTCCTGATTGATACTCTGGGGCTGAACTTTTGGTCCCACCAAACTGAAAACATAAATTAGCACAGTTTGAACGAAAAAGCAATGTTTTCAGCAGGGGACTTTAACATATATCACATAAGCTCTGTGGACTGGCCCAGAAGGAGCAATGTCCAAAACACATGCTCACCATCTGATTATACAAGTAGCCTCTACCACAAGAGTGAACAACAAATGACAACAGGATTGCCTTAAAGCTCTCTCACGCTGATTTAGCCATAATTAGGCTTTATCTGAGCCCTATTTCAAATTAACAACTTATGTAGCAAAACTGAAAGCTTTGAGAGCTGCAAATGAAGCCTCAATCTGCCAACACAAACAGGATAAATGGAATTGATTCGTAACAATGGTGATCAGTTTTCAAAGGAAACATCTTTAGAGACCATCTATTCTTTTCTGACAGTTTCTCTACAATCAGAAGACTTTAATTTAAGCATCAATACCATATCAGAAGAAATATTTTATGAAAAATAAAAATTAATTTCTTCCTTGATCCTAGAGCTTGCTCTCACATATGAAGCAGAGGATCAAGGCTTTCAAAAGAGAGTTTTCAATTCCAAATGAGTATGTGTATGCAAATTGGTTATACACAAAAAAAGAAAAAGAAGCATCCTGTGTTTGTCTCAGTAACTATGGTTTACTGCTATAGGCTCGAACAATTCAGTGAGGAATACTATTTACAGTGCATTATCTGAAATAAAATGTGATGCAAAAGCAGTCAAAAGAAGAGACAGCTAAGTGTGAAATTTCCTCTGTAGTCAGCCGCTGATCCACAGATGAGTCACTCAGAAAGGATCACTCAGGTTTCATCTCATCACCAGCTCTGAATCTGCTGAAACCTCTTCCAGAGATTCAATTTAGTCAGACGTGCTTCAGCCATCATGCCACCTTCAGCAGTGCTGCACAGGAGAATACAGCACAGAGTTTTCCTCTCCCCACTGCTTTTCTTTGTCACCTCTGCAACGTGAGGACACTGGCTGTGCCAATTCCATGCTGCAAGAGCTCTTCTTTCCCTTACACCTGGAGCTATTTGGCTCACTGGATCCAGCACAAGGACAGAGCTGGACAGCAAGCCATAATGGGAGCATTGAAGCCAACAGACAGCTCAGCAGCAGCAGCTGGTGGAGCCCTCCTCGGCACAGCAAGCCTTGGTGGTAGCATATCAGGAATAACTCAGAGAGAAGTACCCAAAGGCCTGGCACTGGACGGGCACATCCAGAGCAGCAGCACCAAAATGAGGGTGGCTGTGCCAGTTTTGGCTTTTCAAACCCATAACCTCTGACAATGCAAATGCTTTCATTATGAAGAAGACTTACTGAGCATGAAGTTACTGCTTTGTAAAGCAGTTATCACATACAAAACCAACATACCCACATCTGTGCGTTTTGTTGTCTAGAACATTTTTTTTACTAAAAACCTCCCTTGCTCTACAGTCCAATAGGAAAAGCAGGAAAAGACCTTCTGCTACTATAAGAGGAGTGTTTTTAACCAAGCCTGCTAGCTTGCACTCCAGATTTCAGTTCTCTGATATGTAAAAAATAGACTACATTAGTAGTATCCATGCTGGTTCTACTGGTTTTCATGGGCTAATACACTTCTGGGTGGAAGTAACATGCAGTTTTCTCACTGCCTTCTCTTGTTTCTTTTGCCTGACAGAAAGACACTGTCTCAGCAGCACTGCCAGTCTTGGGAACCATAAAAGAAAAACTTGAACTCAGGGCCGGAGCATCAGGCAATGTGTTGAGCTGCCCCTTCTCTGCCTCCCAACACAAGGGATTTCCACCACACCACCAGCTCCTCCTGACTCTGGCTGGACCTGATTCAGCACTAAGTTGTTCTGTCACTACACCCACAAGTTACAGAATCTAATGTGAACAATAAATAGAATAATTTTTTTTTTTTCTGGCTCAGTTTGGTTTTTTGATTTGTTTTGTTTTGTTTTGCTTTCCTAGCGCCCTGAGCTAGTATTCTTAATCAGTGGCAGGGAGCTCATGCACATGGTTCATAAACAAGCAAATTAAATTACTAAAACCAAACAGCAACAGAGCAACCCAAAATAGTAGTCAGAAATAAACTAACAATAACACCTTCTTCCAGTTTTATATTTGAACATTTTTCAATCTCCTTTCCAGCACAGCTTACATTTGACAGTCATGAAATAGTGGTGATAAGTGCAAAGTGGGCTGCCTGCTTTTGGCATTCTCCCTTTCTTTAAAAATGTCGCTCAGCCCCAAAACACATGAGATTGGAAATATTTTCCAGGATTAGAAACCTTCTCTTTCTGAATGGAATTATACTCCATGGAAGACTGAAGCCTCAGCAAAACCACAAAACCGTTAACTTCATTGAACTAGCACAAAATAGTCTTCATGTGTGTCTCTCAGCCTCCCTTACTGTGCAGTATTGGGGTACACTCTGTGAGCCTGTCCCAGAACATCCAGCACCAGAGTCCCAACTCCAAAGCAAGAAGCAAGCAACTGTTATTTCCATCAGATGCAATAATTTTCAAGAGCCATCAAAGGAGAGACTGGAAGTTAATCACTCCTTACTATCCCTGAAGTGGTCAGAACCAAGGTTGCAGAGTTTTCAGATACTGTCTTCCATAGAAAGTATGCTAAGAACTCTTGCATGACTCCAGTCCTGCTGCATCCATGGAGATCTGTATAGCATGGTAAATGGTGGACATGATCCAGAAGATAAGACATTTTCCTGCTTCAAGGCTGTGGTATCTTGAAGCCATGGAAAACTTTGTCCAAAGTAGATCGGTTAGATGTTTTCCCTGAGATGCACATCTTGAAATCCATGGGACCTCTTGCCTGTTCTGATCAGTTTCCTATGCTTCACATTTGCCAGT
The DNA here is from genome assembly GCA_039654755.1 of Calcarius lapponicus. Classification (NCBI taxonomy): domain Eukaryota; kingdom Metazoa; phylum Chordata; class Aves; order Passeriformes; family Fringillidae; genus Calcarius; species Calcarius lapponicus. Next base: position 17,788,019 of record CM077462.1, on the reverse strand, counting down.
GTTTCTCAAATGAGAAATCTGACATTCTACATCCAATGAATCTTCTACCCATGTTTTGTTTCAAAGGAAACCTGATTAGCTCTACCTAATGTTTCTGTGTTTCAGTTGCATGCTGGCACTGCTTCTCTGAAGGCACTGAATCCAGAAACTGAAACAGAGCTCTGCTGAATTCCCCAGCTGAGGCCTGGGGACAAAATGTTTTCTACACAGAAAGGAACCATACCATATTATTTATCCTGTGTTATTTGAACAGCAAATATTCACGGTAAATATGAGTATATATGATTCTACAATGCATACAGAGTTCCCTTTCACACCTGGGACTCCAAGGGACAAAGTAACACACTCTTCTTTAAACTCTGGTACGCTGAATTTGTATCCTTATTCGACAGAATCATAGACTCTTTTAGGTTAAGAAGTCCCCTAAGGTCACTGAGTTCATCTGTTAACCCAGAACCATGTTCACCAACGAAGCTTGTCCTCACATGCCACATCCACATGAATTTTGAACTCTTCCAGTGATGGTGATTCCAATGCCTGACTTCCTCTTCTGTGAATAAATGTTTCCCAATATAGAATCTAATCCTCCCCTAATGCAACTTGAGGCCACTTCCTCTCATTCTGTAACTTGTTACGTGGGAGAAGAGACCAACCCCCACCATACTACAACCATATCTCCAAGTGCCACATCTGAACATCTTTTAAATATCTCCAGGGATAGTGATTCAACCACTTCCCTGGGCAGCCTGTTCCAATGTTTGACAACCCTTGCTGTGAAGAAATTTTTCATTCATGCACAGTTGATATTAAACCAGAAGAAAAAGCAGAACAGTTCATTATATTTGTTTGGGATGCTTCAGAAACAAAAGAAAAGGTTGTAAGTCAAACGCCAGGGGAAAAAAAAGATTGCTACATGGTATGAGCAGATTCAGGATATAAAAATGCCATGAACTGGGTAAAAAATTATACATTTTCATTAGTTAAGGTACTTATGAATATTTTGAAAATGTAGATAAATTGATCTCAAGATAGAAGAACTGTCAGACATGGGGTAGTATTGGACCCATTAACAAGTCTTGTACTGAATTATGTAAATCATTTAAATGGAGATACACCAGATGGTTTCCAGCAGGAGAATTAAACCTTAGTGCATACATCTGCATTACCTGCTTGCAGTTAAAATCTTCTCCATGGCCTTCAATTCAGATACTCTTTTATTTCCCCATCTGTATTTTTTTATTATTATGACTATTTATTTTTCCAGTAAAGGGAATTCCTTTGTCCTGATATCTTAGTTCTAAGTAGAGCTGCCAACTGTGATGAGAATCTGGTTTCATAATACAGTAGAAAAAAATATGTTTACTGGTTCAGAATTGTTTCACATATAGGAGTGCTGATAATTAGGTGTAGTTCTGCATTACATTTACTACAGCAGACAAAATCATTAGGATAAACAAATATAGCCTGACATTACTTTGATGATACTGGTTTTGATAAACAGGTAGTAGTTTTGTCACTCTGAATTCTTCTAATTCATAGCTGATAGAAAAAACCCCAGTCTTACTCAATAGAGCTGAATGAAAAAGCCTCACTGGGGGCATTTTAGTAAAATAAAAAAGAAAGATGTTCTATTCAAACTGACATGGCTTGTTAATGTCAAATACTGCTGAATACCTTGAATTTTTCTCCCAAAGATTAAAAAATGAGGTATTCACTGGATAAAGTAATACTCCAGGAAAGGTACATATGTACTTAAAATCACACTTAGATTATATTTGATTTAGACAAATAAATGCCTTTGTAGATCTGAACCTTTATTTTCAAGCTAGCTTCCCTCCCACTGTCTTCTTCTTACACTTACTTGTCATACAGATCATACTCCCTTCCACATCTGTATGCCTACATATAGTCTTTTATGTCAGTTGCTGAAAATGTAAATGGCCAAGCTTGTCCACAAAACGATGTGGCTGGTTGTCACCAAATGGTTTCTTTTTGGTTTCCTTCATACTGATAGGCTTTGCAATGTAAAAATAGAATATATATAAATTCAAGAAACCTACCCGACTGCCTTCAAACCTTGAGCGATCGTTGTTTGCCTTTGTTGTTTTTTCTGCAAGTTTCTTCTGCCTTTGAGGGCCTTTTCCAAAGAAAATGTAGTTGACAAAGGCGTATTCAAGTAAGGCCAAGAAGACAAACACAAAGCAGCCCATGAGATACATGTCAATGGCTTTAACATATGGAATTTTAGGCAAAGTCTCTCGCAGGTGAGTGTTGATTGTTGTCATAGTCAGCACAGTTGTAATTCCTACACAAAGAAAAAAGATCACATATCTTACAACTCCAAGCTTTCAGTTTTATTTTTCTTCTTGGCAAATATGCCTTGTCAGTGGGAAGAAGCTTAAAAAATTTGTAAAAGATGTCTTGCAGGTGACATCACTGCAAAAAAAACCACCAAAATTAAAACTTGATGCATTATTATTCTGTTACAATTATTTCCTTCCTATGAGTGGGGGAACAGCTAACAAGGGGCTCTGGCACCACTACCATGAGTTAGTGCAGATTCATCAAAGCCAGTGTAGCTGTATTGAAAATATCTTCCATGGAGACCAAACTGATGTGCAACAAGAACAGTGTTCACACAGATAGTGAAAGACTTCTCCCTCAGTTCTAAATGTCTAAGAGTTAGGCAGTTGGGTGATGCCAGTCCTGTAGGGTCTCCCTGTGGTAGATGGGGAGAGACAGGCACCTCTCTAGAGCAGTTCATCCCATCTAGATTAGATACCTATTTCAGGAAAGGACAAACTATAAGTGGAATTTGAGATGACTAATTTGCAGCAGTAGGCTAGTTACATGGAAACAAATGAGGTGAGCAATGAGAGATAGACAGGTATGTGAATTTTTGGAAGGAAGAAGGAGGGAGAGCAGTATTTTTATAGCAACAAACTGGACACTAATAAAATATATACAAAATATCTATATCAACCTTATGTCAAGGTATTTATCTAAGGATGGACACAGCACCTGAAAATATATTACAGAGCACTGTTGTGAAAATCTGGAAAGAAAAGCAAATTTATTGTCAGTCTGCCTGAATTCACAGTAAACTGCAGGATCTGTTTCTCCACTGGAAATTCTATGGGAATTGCAAATCACAGGTTGCTGAAAACACTGATTTGTGGAATAAGTCTCATTTCAAGGCAAGTCATTCTATTAGTTCTCCTCCATTACTATTTTCTTTGATTCCATAATTATACCATCAGTTTACATGTAGTCACTAAAATACAGGCAGAACAAAAATAAAGGACAAAATAAAATTGCTGCCATATAATAAAGCACAGCTTCTTTTACCTGAAGAGACAGAAATAAAGACAATATAACTCAAAACCAAGCCATCAGTGTAAGCAGTGTCACTCCAGGGAACTGCAGTAATACCCTATGAGATTGTGTAACAGATATTTTGGATATTTAGTGGGTTAGTGTCATGCAGTTTTCAGTGTTTTTCCTCTAAACTGTGAAACAGGTGTGCATTGATGCCAGATGTCCGATGATCTGGAAGATTAAGCACAAAGGTAGCTATCACTAACCAAAGGGAAATACGTTCCCTGTGAGATCCTGAAATCCTGTGGCCAAATGTCCTTCTGAAGCTCAGTAATTTTTAAAGCACAGCTGGAGGAGAAGAAGCTGACACTTCCCTAAAACAAAAAAATAAAATAATCTTGTGATTATAGTCCTTCCCACAAGGGAGGACTCCAGAGATTATTCTTCTCCTCACTCAAAGCACTGAATTTAGGAACTTCTAGGGCTAGCTAGCAGAAAGTTGAGAGCAGAATTGATAGGTTTGAATATTTCTCTTGAGATCAGCCCTAAATCATTGTCCCATCTGCAGTGTCCACAGCAGACGGACAATCTGAATGAGCTGACCTTTGCTCTGCACCTTGGCTTCACTCTGGAGGCAGTTCACTATTTGGTTCAGTGCAGCCAGGGATCAGGCACAGGGGCAAAACATCAAAGTGAATCAATAGAATCAGGCTCTCGCAAAGAATACCGGCTTCTTGCAGGGGCTGAGTAAAAGTTTGTGTCCCAAGAATTGCACAGAGAATGCTTCCTTGAACAAACACTTAGGAAATCAAGTATACCTTCTCTGTACTGTGCTTTTCAGAGCTAATCACACAGGTCCAAAGGTGCTATATTGCCTTTAAGCTTTTATACCAGTTCACATTAGGATGCCATGGAAGCTCACAGACACTACATAACAGGGAGCAGCTGTTGCCTCCCCTGGAGGCAGGAAGGCCCTGCAGAGAGACCTTGACAAATTAGAGGACTGGGCAGGCAATCACCAACCATGTGGAATTCAATGAGAGGAAGTGCCAGATTCTGCACCTCGGATGGGGCAAGCCTCAATGTACAGACAGATTGGGGAAAAAAAGGCTGGAGACCAGTGCTGCAGAAAGCACTGGGGGTCCTGGTGGATGGCAGCTTGAACATGAGTCAGAAATGCCCTGGCAGCCAGGAGGGTCAAGCGTGTCCTGGGGGGCATCAGGCACAGCATGGCCAGCTGGGCAAGGGAGGGGATTGTCCTGCTCTGCTCTGAGCTGGGGCAGCCTCACCTTGAATATTGTGTGCATTTTTGGGCACCACACTATAAAAAACATATTGAACTATTAGAAAGTGTCCAGTGGAGGGCAATGAGGATGGTGAAAGGTCGTGAAGGGAAGTCATATGAGGAGCAAGTCCTACTAAGTCGTATTAAGCAAATCGTATTAAGTCACTCGGTCTGTTCAGCCTGGAGACCTCACTGCAGTCCACAGCTTCTTCATGAGGGGAAGAGGAGGGGCAGGCACTGATCTCTTCTCTGTTGTGCCCAGTGGCAGGACCCAAGGGAATGGCTTCAATTTGTGTCAAGGGATGTTTAGGTTGGATATTAGAAAAAGCCTGTTCACCCAAAGGGTGGGTGGGCACTGGAACAGCTCCCCAGGGCAGTGGTCACAGCACCAAGCCTGACAGAGTTCAAGAAGCATTGGACAATCCTCTTGAGCCCATGGTGTGACTCTTGGAGATGGTCCTGTGCAGGGACAGGAGTTGGACTCCTGTGGGTCCCTCATGGGACATTTCAACTCACCATTTTCTGTGATTCTGTGGTACCAGCTTAAGACTAATAAGAGGAACAAAGGAACATAGGATTAGACCTGTGATACTGAACTTTATTATACAAATACCACCGACATAATCACCAAGGCACTAATTGTTTTCTGAGAAGAAACTATTAGATGGATTTTTGTCCTCTCAAAAGGACTTTTTACCAATTGAAAATAGAACATCTGGTCTCCTGAGCTTGCCTTGTACTCTCTGATTTTTGTTCTAATATTTGTTTTACAGTACTTGATGAACTTGTGCTACACAGAAATGGGTCACATGAGACAGTCTTGCTCCTTAAACAAGGAAAAATCTCATTAACCTGTATCAGAAGGGCATGGAATGTCACTGGCTACGGCAACTTCTGTCTAACCATCTGTTCTCTGCAGTCCTGGCCAGTATGTATCTAATGGTGATGGCTGCATTTGAAGTGCTGCCCTCACTTGGTCCACCTGGGTGGATCTCTGCTGTCCAGCAGCTTATTTATGAGCACATCAGAAATATTTGGGCTCTATGCCCCACTTCCTATTAAGCTACAACTTAGCTACAAGATGCTAAACAAGCCCTGGCTGCTAGTGGTAGTGCCAGACTGTGTCATGCCCATACACACCAGCTAACCCACTGTATATGCAGAATTACTGCACAGTAACTGCAGTTAATCTACAGTATCTCCAGCTACCCAAATTCAAATGCTGGATAATATGTTGCACAGAGGTGGCTAGCCCGCCTGCTTTGGTATGTGGGACCTTGGGAGACATGGGGTAAGGAAAAAGGGAATCACAGGGACACAGGCTGGAGTCTGGATTTGCTGGTACATTGCAGAGAAATAAGGGAACTAGGGAGTATGTTCCTGTTTTAAGAAAATAAGATAATACAGCAGGTAGATAGCACAGATTTAGTGACAAGTTTTGGGTAATGGGGAAGTGACAAGGTACGTGTAATTGAGAAGCACAGGATTGAAGATAGAATTTGGGACAAGATGAGAGGCAGAAGTATTTGTAAGGATTTATAGATCCATTTAATCTTCCTTAAGTATAGCTATCCCTGAGTATGCTTCTGTAAAGAATGAAATATTTGCTGTGAGATATTGTCACAGAATCTGTCCTGCTTCTGGCCAGGACAGGGCTAATTTTTGCAGTAGCCAGGAGGGGGCATGCCTAGGACCCAAAGGTTATTCTATATCACCTCACATCATTGGCAGAGGTTGCGGGAAGGGAGTCTTTTTCTGGGAGGAAGGCTTCTCTTCAGGTTGGGGCAAGGGTGGCCACCACTGAGTCACAAGTTGCACAATGAGCATTCCTGCTTGGGAATCACTCTCTTTTGTACAGTTTTGTTATTAGCATGTTGCTGATCCTGTTCTTTTTCGTGTCTCATTGCTGTTTCCAGTAAATTGTTCTTACCTCAGCCTAGGATCTTTGCCTATTGTGCCTCCAATTCTCTCCAGCCACCCACAGGGGGAGGAGGGACAGGGGGAAGCAAGCAGCAGTGTGGTTTTAAAAGGACCGCTAAAATGGAGAATATCTTAACCCTAAACCCTAATCTTAAACTATGACACAATCACAGAATGGTTTGGATTGGAAGGGACCTTAAACACCATATAAGTTTGCTGCCATGCACAGTTCAAGTTGCTTGAAGACACGTCTAACTTGGCCTTCAACACTTCAAGGGATGGTGAATCCACAGCTCCAATGGGCCTCACCATCCTTACAATCAACAGTCTCTTATTCTAAATCTTCTCTGTCATTTTGAAGCCATTCCTCCTTGTCCTGTCACTACATGTCCTTATATGAAGTCCTTTCCAGCGCTCCTGTAGGCCCCCTTTGGCTACTGGAAAGTGCTGTAAGGTTATCCTAGAGCCTTCTCTTTAGGCTGAACAAAACCAAGTCTCTTGGCCTGCCTTGACAGGAGAGGTGCTCCAGTCCCTGATCACCTTTGTGGCCCTTCTCTGGACTCAGTCAACAGGTCCATGACCTTCTTATGTTGGGGACCCCAAACCGGATCCCATATTCCAGCTGGGGTGTCATGAGAGCAGTCAAGGAGAAGAATCACCTCCCTCACCCTGCTGGCCACACTGGTTTTGGTGCAGCCCAGCCACAGTTGGCTTTCTGGACTGCAAGTGCACATTGCTGGGTCATGTTGAGCTCCCTGGCAACCAACACCCCAAGTCCTTCTCCTCAGGGTCATTTCTCAATCCATTCTCTACCCAGCCTGCACTTGTGCTTGGGATTGCCTGACCCACATGCAGGATCTTGCACTTGGCCTTGTTGAACTTCATGGGGTTAATGCAGGTTCACCTCTCAAGCTTGTCAAGGTTTTTCCGGATGGCATCGCTTCCCTCCAACGTGTCAACTGCACAATCTTCTAGTGACCTTCTCTTATTTAAAGGCTACCTTGATCTGAAAAGTCCTTGGGCAGGAGTCACATACCCATGCCAAATCCATGTTTTTCTGTCATGAGGTAAATGACACTTAAAGTTGTCATAAACATGCACTTTACACGCCATGTACTTTGAGGGTTAGGTGGCACAGCATGGTCCATGGCTGATGTGCCCCTGTATGCTGAACTGTTTCTGCCAGTGTCACTTAAAGCTGAGGTCCTCTCCTAGGACCTCAGGAGGAGGCTTGAAGCCACACTTGTCCTCCCACACTGACCTGGACTAAAGCCCACACTCTAGTATGATTGTGGACCTGGTCTTCTAGATGAAATTACAACAGCATTAACTTGATGAGAACAAGTCTGGAACCTGTATGAGCAGCTCATGTCAGAGATCTAGTGGTTACACTCTTGCATGAAGGGGGAAAAAACACTTCTGAGGCAATGCTGGATGACATGATTTTGACGCAAATTATTTTGGAATTTCAAAACACTGACATCATGTCGTAGTTTTTAACAACCTCTGAAGGCTACATTAAATCTGACATTTTAATGTCCCACTCATTTTTAGCACATACCAAGGGCAACTCTTGCTGCTGATGCATCATAATTGATCCAGAATGACACCCATGATAAAATGGTAATCAGTATGGAGGGCATATAGGTTTGAAGAATAAAGTAGCCAATATTTCTCTTCAACCTGAAGCTCAGTGAAAGTCTTGGATAGGCACCTGAGAAAAGAGAGAGGAAAACAGTGTTATTTATACTGAAGGAAAGAGAGTTGTAGATAGTTGCCTTCAGTTTCTACACATTTTGTGGGGTAGTATGACATCTGCAGAACAGTAGGGATGACACCTTCACTGTATTGCTCATCTGTATTAAAAAAACCTTGCAGTGAATACAGTGATAGCCAAGTAATTTGCATTTTAGAAGAAAAGGACAGTGAATTACTTTAGACTATTGAACAGATAGGTGAGCACCAGTGAGTTTTTAAAAACAATTGCTTAGGTGTCCAAGTAAAATAGTTATCCAAGTACACAGTTTTCTGCACAGAATTTATATTGGGAGACTAAGTAATGTGCATAGTTCTTCCCTTTACAATGAGGAGTTGTTTAAGAGATGAAACTTCTTAATTACATCTAAACTATAAGAAACATGCGGCCTGTGGTGTCAAAAATAAATTGTAATGAATTCCACTACAGGAAAAGCCTTCAGACTAGATCCTCTAACATCAATTATAAGCAGACCAAATTTTTCTTCCAAACATATTTTAAACAAAAAAAAAATTGAATTTTGTGTGCATATATATAGTTCATGAACAGTTACAAACAGAAAAAATGAACAAGGGAAAGAATTAATAACCTTAATACCAACTTAATTTCAAATTCGTGCTAATCTTACTGAATACATTTTAGACACATATATATATAAATACATTCAGATGAATATATTTAGAAATCTCAAATTGTTAAAAATAATTGTGACTTTTTTACCAACTGCAAAGATGATTAAATCTGAGTACAGCTGTATAAGAAAAAGGTAGTCATTCACACATTAGCTCCATGATTTCAGTGTTCATGCTACCAGTCCTAGATATACTTCTAACAGCTCATCTAAAAGATTTAGTTAGTCAACATCCTAAAAAAAATTTCAGCACATACCAAGAGCCCAACCAGATATTAGAACACTTCCCACCCATTCTAGTGCAAATATGTAAAAACTATGAAAGATTACATCTAGAGAAAAAATGAAAAATTAAAAACTTCCTCTAAAATTATATTCATGTGTTTGCATATGAGCTTAAGGAACTACATTTGCCCATATAGACATGAATGATGGATTTCCTAAGAAAGAAAGGAAAAGCAGGAAGGGAAAACTGCAGATTTCTCTCCATCACATTCCTGATAGTTTGTTACACTTTGAGTCATACAACAGAAAAATGCCACACCATTTCAAGGCACCAGGAGCATCAAGGTAATATCAAACTTGTGCAAATATCCTTAACTGTTTTATCAAACAATCTCAGAACAACTATCACCGGGAAAAGAAATATCTGATACATGTACCTGGTTGCTGTGATTACTTCAATCAGTAGCATTTTTTTCAGAATGAAATGCCTTTTAGTTTCACCAACAGAAGTATATTGGTGGAATCAGAAGGATGTATTTCTGCCTGATTAGACCAAGGCTTTCTGCTGTCTGGAGCAGTTGACACAATTTTCAGCAAGCAAACATCTATAATGCAGCTTGCTTAACATCTTCATTTTCAGAGAAACAATGTTTCATTTCAAAAGACAAGTTTTCTCATTGAAACCAGCCCTGCTTTTTTTTTTTTTTTTTTGCAAAGCTTAACATTTTCACTTGGATTCTTATGAAAATGTTTCTGTGGCCTTGTGTCTGCAGATTATATAAATAAAACAGGAGACCATAATTAAATATATAAACTGTGCTGTCATGAAATACATTAAAAATGCAGCAGACCTGATCACCTTTATGCAATAAGAGTAGAGCATCAGAGAGAAATCTTTATAGAGCTCTGTTGAGAAAAGTTATTTCATATAATGCACTACCCATTTAAAGGGATTCTCTATAAATGTGTATAAAAATTTTCAAAAGCCCTGTCCAGGTGTGGATATCTGTGGAATATTACTGATAGAGCTGACAACTGAAATATTGATTCTTTGATTAAATAGGATGAAGGATTAATTCAAGAAAGTTCAGTAGAACTGAATCACTGAATCAAAGTCAATTCTTGGTTCGCTCCAGAGCCAAGGACCCTGAATGCACTAGGGAAATTGAGAGAAAGAAGAGAACTTCACCTCTGACAAAGCACAGAAAATGGTGTGGGTGAAAGAGGTGTGTATCAACAGGGGAGAGAATAATGTGTCACGTATGTTACTAACGTTCAATAGTGAAATCCCAAACTGAGAAACCATATAACAGAGTGAGCTTTAGTCATTCATCTTGAATGCTTCACCTGTGACCATGAACCATTACCTCAGCACCATTTCTGTCTAATTAGGTAAGGTAATTACTGAAACGAGTGAGATCTGGCCTTAAAGAGGGACTCCCCAGAGAGCTGACCTCAAGGCCAGAGACACCAACCTAAATATGCTTGAAGCACCAAGTTTTTGTTCAGAAATTAGAACCCCAAGAACCATGTCTAGGGCCAGGGCTGTCAGTGCCTTCTGTATTCCTGCTCTAGAGTTGGAGTTGACTGCAACAGAGATTCAGTTGCTAATCTGATGGTGCCCTGATCCTTTTGAGACGCCCTGTGACATCTCTCAGACACCAGCATGCAGCTGATGGATATGATTTACCCCCCTACATCTTTTTGATCAGCATGTGGGTACCATGGAGGCTGCTGTGTGCCCTCTCAAATAGCAGTTGATTAAGCAACTCACTTGAACTGCTTACACATGAGCTTGGTTGTGCTTACACATAAGCTCCAGTTCATCCAGTCAATCTAGCAAATGAAACCTAGAGAATTATCCACCACCTCCTAAAATGGACTCCTGTAGGCGTCCTGAATTTGTTTCCAGACTCCACCAACTGCATGGACTCTATTCTGACCAACTCAGACACCTAGTTCAAATGTAGACACTGAAATTATATTCACCAAAAATCAGAACAAGATGAATCCAGACCCTGCAAGTCTCAGGGCAGATTTTGATGGTGTGAGGCTGCTGGGCAATATAAACAAAAGTCTTGCTGGCATTACAGCTGCTTACTGCAGTTGGCACATGTAGAGTGTAGACTTTGTTAGGGTCAGGCTGAAATTGAAACATGAACTGGCAGTCTTATTTTTTATCATACTACATAGCCAGGGTTCTCCTTTAGGTACCTCTCTCTGAGACTGTGAGAGTTTATATTACTTTCAACTGAACTGCTTTTATGTCTTCAAAAATTATCTAATGACCCTGCATCCAGCCTGCCATCTCTGCTGCAGTATCTCACCTCCAGCAAACAGGCCACAGGAGTCTGTGGAAAAAACCTGTTAAAAGAAGGACCCCTCCTTATTTCCTGTAGTTAATTCCCCCTCTTTGTCTGAATGGCTAAAGCTCTGTGAAAAGGATGGATCCTAACCTTTACGGAGCAAGGACTGTAAGTCAGATCTTTATTTATCTAGAAAGATCCATTCTGTGGATTACTTATTTAATAGAAGTTGACTTCTGGGTAAGCTCAACAATTACACTGTTACTTGTCTGAGTATGATTGCATAATGATTTGTCAATTAAGGCTCAGTACATTTAGAGATTAATTGCCAGGAAATTCTAGTTGTTAAGTTTCCATAAAAAACTTCTGTTGTTTTCCTTTTAACCTTGTTTTGCCTTGTTATACTTCCTCTCATATAACAGGTTGATGTATATGGGCTGATTTAAATACTACAGGAATAACAGAATTTTGCCAGAAGTATTTCAATCTAACAGTATTGGGAATGAAAGTATGAAAATAAATACTTAATCAGTACTTGAGCCCCAAATGTTCCTTTTTCACAGTTTTGGGCACTTGATAAAAAGAGATTACTTGCTTCTGTTCCAATTTCATTAAAAGCTAGCAAGCTGAAATATCTGGCTTCAAGGCTAAATTAGTCTCTTGCTGTTTTATCCAAGAATGAAACAAGATAACAGAGTTGGTCAGTTACAGAATTTTTATTTTAATATGTTCTTCTGGGAAGGTTCTTTGGCTAATTGGAAATGCACTTTACATACTGATCTTTCAGAATACAGCAAATATTTCATTTTCAAATCTTTTAAGTCTACCCTCCTATTACCAACAGGTTGCTAATATGGCTTTGGCTGCTATGTGACTTGAAGCTTTTAGGTGGTGTTTTACATATCCCCATTCCTGTTCACTATCCAAGCATTTTGGGATAACAAACATTTAGGAGGCAGATTCAGGTAACTGACTTAACACTACATTTCAGGTGTTTGAATGCAGGTATTTGCTCCTGCATGGAGCATGAGCTGTTAGTGGAAACCATGGAGATCTAGACCTAGAGCCAGCTGATTCTAAGGGTGTGATTTAACTCTCTATACTGAGGTGTCTAAAGCCATTTGAGATGTGATAGGCTAAAGAAGAGCAGCACAGAACACTACTTAAGCAATCAGTAGAAGCAGTAGATGGTGAGCATAGAACACAAGGCTATAAGATGCCAGAACAGCAGCCTAACTGCTAACCAGGATCTTCTACAGCTGCTCAAGGAGCAGCAGACTGTTATGTTTAGGCAACTGAAGAGTGTCTTAAAATATTCATTTTAGAAAACAGAGGTGTTCAAGAGCTGAATAGATCTTTAGGCTTCACTGACAGCACTGACTGGAGAGCATTTGACTGTGGGATTCATTCAGTTACTGACACACAGGCATCCAGTGCCATTTAAATATCTTATGGTATCCTGTATGGCCTTCAGTTGGTGTGACAAGGATAGTCAAACCAGGTATTTCTTCTTCATAGCAATTAAAAAATAAAGGGAACAGACCATTCTACATGGCTTTGCAGGTACTTTCTAGACACCTGAAGGTTTTATTCCACTCCCAATCAAGTGTTCTCTTTTTTTTTAAACTACATGACCATACTTGTTTCTCCATTAATCTCACATATGCCATTTGCTAGATTTTCACTCACACTTACTTATTTTCCATAAACCCTTTTCTATTGCTCCGTTACTGTCTTCACGAGTGCTACTCTTGACCAAAAATACAAAGCTTAAGCATTATCAATGTAAACCAGACTTCTTTTTATGATGAGATTTGTGGTTTTGTTTGTTTCTTTTCTTTTTCTTCCAAAAAAGATCTTATTGGCTCACGTTCAGTTTGAGATCAACAACAACCCCTATATTTCTACACACAGAACCCTGGCATAACCTGGCATTCTCTATCCTTAATTTGGATAGGGCTAATTAGTTGCACAGATGCTGTATTTTGAACTTATCCATACTGAATTTTATACTTTTTTCAGATACTTTTTGCGACTTTGGCAAGATAAATTTTAACTTCCGTTCTATACTTCAACAATATGCAGCATTCTTGCAGCTCCACTCAGATTTCTGCCATTATTGGTGGGGGTTTTCCCATGCTTATCATTGCTTCTCAGTAGTAACTATGGGAACAGATTTTTCCCTTTGCCTAAGTTACACAAGATTATACAGTACAGTTTCTCTTGAAGGATAAGAGAAATAACTAATCCAAAAGCTGTTTATGGCATGACTCTGAAGTCTTCTTTTAGTTTTATTCAATCAAAGCACACTAGGACTGAAATCTCTGAAATGTTCCCTGAGATATTGTGCTCAAAGAACTAATATCTCCCCCTGAGACTTCAATAACCTCAAAGCCAAAAACATGCCTAGCTTATTTTCCAAAAAAAAAAAAAAAGTGGAAACTGGCCCTAATTACTAGGACTGTAAAAAACTCTTGAGAAGAAACTTGAAAAGTGTCTGCTGACTTTATGTATCTGATCTGCTGGCATGCTTTAGATTTAGATTTAAACGTGGTTTTGAGAAACAAATGTGATGTTTCCCTGCATGGAAATACTTGTCATAAAATGTCATAATTAATCAAGCATTTTTGTAATGTCCTGTATCAAAGCAATAGTAAATTCAGTATTGTGTCCTCATCAGTGAAAAAACATTAAATGTTTCTGAAAATGGTACAAGAAACATGCTGTTCTCTGTGACTCCCTAATGCCAAGCTGTCTTAAATCCTGAAGCATGAGACTTTTTTATTCCTTTCACTAGTATTTTTAAGAAAGAGCCATTAATATTCTGAACATTTGGTCAGTCACAGAAATATGTACTCCTAGTTTTTTTAGTCTCTCTTGTTTTTGTCACATATCTCTTTGGATTTCTCTTTTTCCTGATTTTTTACAAATCCTTCATATCTAGATTACTAAGTCATGCATTTAGTGAAATATTTCATACTGAACTAAAAGGTGGCCTTGGACTGTCATAAAAGTCACTCCACAAATAAATTCTCTGTATTCTCACTGTTGTCTAAACCAGCCTTCCTACAAAAGCATGTCCAGGCCTGTGGAGGGGCAGGTAAGCTCTGGCTGTCAAAGGTGACAGTAGCTGCAGGACAGAAGGATATAGGATTAGAGCAACTGATTCTCTATATAAAAAAATCTTCCATTCACAATGGTAAACGAGAACAGCAGCAGCTGGCAAACCCCCTCATGCTAATTTCAATCCCAGCAATATTTACATTTTGTTCTGAAATACAACTTGTGTTTCTGTGTACTTTGAAACAGATGCTGTGTCCAAAGAGTGGGTGAAGTGATGCTTACAAACATGATTCAGCTGTGCTTCATTTGTTCTGGTGTGCTGAGACAGATGGAACAGCACACTCCTGTGGTCTGAACAGCACTGAAAATCTGAAGGCCCCAATAATGAACCAAGTAATGGCCCCACATGTGCTGATGGCTTTCTGTGTTGCTTTGGTTTTGTCACACATATTCCTATTTTGGTGTCTGACACTAAATATGTAAATAAACCTTGCACTTTGTAATCTAAAGACATCCAGTGCTGTGAGTTACTACTAACTTTTATTCCATCTTCAAGGAAACAAGCAGGGATTTAATTTTAATGCTTTAACAATGACTACAAATGGCTATACATAAAGTATTGTATATCTATCAGTGCAAATCAAGAGACAAAAGACATTATATTCACTATATAACAACAAAACAAACATGCACTGAAAAGTTGCAGGGAGGTGATTATAAAATTGGTGGCTTTTTGACCTAGCATGCCAAAACACATTTATGAATGATCAGTTACCCTGTAGGTTATATTTAAACTCATGATTCAGAGGTGAATGACTTAACACTTATTTAGATCATAGGTATTTAGGTGTCTAGTTAAGCATCACATACATACACAAAAATAAAAATAAATGAAGAGGCAAAGAATCTCAAAATGGTTTGGATTGGAAGGGATCTTAAAGACTACATAGTTACAACCCCAGTGCCATAGGCAGGGACACTTTTGACTAGACCAGGCTGCTCAAAGCCCCATCCAACCTGGCCTTCAACATTTCCAGGGATGGAGCATCTACAACTTCTCTAGGCAACCTACTGCCTCACCATTGTTACAGCAAATAATTTCTTCCTATATCTATTCTGAATATACCCTCTTTCAGTATGAAGCCATTTGCCCTTGTGCTATCACTATACATTTTTGTAAAAAGTCCCTCCCTACCTCTCTTGTTGGCCCTATTAAATGCTGGAAGGCTGCTAGAAGGTTCTCTTCTCCAGGCTTATCCCCAACTCTCTCAGCCTGTTTTCACTGGAGAGGTGCTCCAGCCCCTGACCATCCTCGTGGCCCTCCCTGGGACTTTTTCCAACAGGTCCATGTCCTTCTTGTGTTGGAGCCCCAAAGCTGAATGCAGTACTGAATGCCAGTCTGGAATTTTCATGGGTTCCCACCTCCAGGCTTTGTCAAGTAACTTCTTTACCCAAACATGCAGCACAAGCTACATATTGTGACTGGTAAGAACAGTTAATTATTATTAACAAAACAGTAATTTCATGCACAAGAAAATTAAACACTAAATGGCAAATGGCAATACTTGCCTGTGGCAAAGACAACATTCTTTGACACCAGTCTGTATTCCACGATGGAGAACTGAGGAAGTTCAATCCTCTCCACGCCAGTGACTGCATTGTCTCCACCTCTCCAGTAGAACTCTATGTCATCAGTTGTGTAGCCATCTGCAGGCAAAGCAAGAGAGTCAGAAATAACAGCAGACTCAAACATAGTTTCAAACATGCAGCTTGTCATTTGTGACAACAAAAAGAACTGGTACAGCTGGAGAGCTGTATAGTATTTTGCCTGTGGGAAGGTCTCCCAAATTGCTACACCATTACAGTCTGCCTGGGAATTTTAGGCAAAATACTCAGCTTTCTTTTTATTCTACCTTTTTATTATCCCTCATGTATTATTCACTAATGGTCACAGTGAGAAGAAAACATTATCCAAAATTTAGGATATCAAATGCATTTAGCACTGAACCTAAATGTATATTTACACTGATAATCACCAGAAGAAGGCTGATTATTCAATGAACACAGAGAAACATAGCTGGGGCAGACCTTTTCCACTCATAGTAAACTGTGAGTTGCATCATTTCCACTAGCTTCCACTAGTGGAGGACTACAGCTGAATATGGAATATATGCTGGTATTTTTTTGTATATGGCCCACATTTTCCAGCCAGTAGCAGAAATGGACCAGGTACTTTTGAAGAGCAGATACACATCTGACTATTGCAATCCTAGGACATGACTAGGAGAAAAAGAGAATACTGTTCTTTTTGTAACACAGTTTCAAATCATAAATGGGGTCAGTCTGAAAGCCCATGGTAGGTCCTTCACCAAGATGACCCATACATAATAAAGCATACTGAAAGGAAAGTGTATCACAGTGTTTGCTGTCCTGAAAATAAATCTGATAAAAATACAAATATTCATCTCTCGTGTTGAAGATAAGCATCCAGTCACTACCTCTGCCAAGTCAGGCAGGAATACTAAATGACTTCATTCTGTCCTCACCTCATTTTTCTAGGATGTATTCATCTATCTAGGAACGGATGACTACTTATATCTTTTAATAATTCAAATAATCAGACAAACAAAAAATCCAAATGGTGATAATTACATGATTCAAATAGTGTTTATAGTGTGTACATGTGTAAATATTACACAGTTCTATAAAACAACAACAAAACCCCAACTCTATCCAAATTAGATTTCACATGCATTTTCTTAAGTACGTACAGCTTTCTATTTCCAGAGTACAGTTTTGTTCATCTAATGGGTATCTTCTCAAGTCCATCATACATGCTGCAGTGGTTGTGATTCTGAAATACAAGCATCAAACAGTTTTACCATACAGCCAGTAATCCAGTTTTTGAATGATGAGGTTGTTTATCTTCCAAAGTGAAGACCCTTTGAAGAATAGCTTACAATAACTGAGAATCTGGTCCATATTTTTACACTGAGCAGCAGCCTAATAGAGCAGCAATTACACTGACTTTCAGTGGAACAACTGGCTGTGGATTACCCTTATGCAACCAGCCCCTTTGGGGTTCAATGGACCTATCCTCATATGCAAATATTACATGAACATTTGCTGAGATTAAAAGATACAACTTTATAACAGAAACCATGAAGTGAAAATAGTCTGCTACAAATGTCAAAATGATTGCAGCTGCATGAATAACTGATTTCTTGGTTCTGTGGCAGGTCTAGAAAAAAAAACCCTGAAATGTTGAAAAAAAGTTTTAAGTCCAGCAAAAGGCTTTGTTTTAAATCTTACTTCTCTGGTTTTCAAATGGAAAGAGGATTTTGTTGTGAAGCTCCATTTTATCCTCAAATAACCAAACACTTTCACTTGTCTGTCTATTTAACCATTTAGCACCCTACAGATGGTTTTGCCAAACATTTCACTACTGATGAATCAGCATTATTCATCAACCTCTTGTAGATCAGGAGAGTCAACAACAAACGTGCAACCAGAACAACTGTCTTAACAGCTTCACACAGCACTGTCACTTCATTTTTTAATTAATGGATTTATATATTTGTTCTAACTTTAGACACATAAAACCATATGCTCATAATTAATCTGCAACATATTCTGATGTTTTTCTGAATCACAGCCTTCACCAAGGGTATGTACATTATTATGCATCATTGTTTTTATAATGGCTTCGTATAAATTATCTTCTGAATCTGACTAGCTCCATTCCTTACTGATCCTTTTTTTATATAAACAAGACATGGACGTTGCACAGTTTGTTCCTAAACAAATAATATTCTAGTGATAATTTATGCTAATAAATACAAGATAGGAAAATACCTTAAATGTACCTCTAAAAGTTAGAACCCTCAATGTTAATGTTTTTTCATGTGTTTTCTCTGAAGTTCTTTTTTCTACCCATTAACCTTCTCAAATTACAGTTTTCTAATCTGGTAAACTACTTTAATATTCCAGGGCAATGTTTCAAGAGAAAAACGTATTTAGGTGCCTTTCTTCACATCTTTCACAGTAAAAAACCCTATGTTGTTATTATGAATGTTCTATCCAATCTCAAAAAAAAAGGAAGGAAAGAATGCTTATCCTTAGAATACAGGATCATTTTAGATGAATAACTACATAATATCTAAAGAAAGGGATTAAGACCATTATTGCAATCTCACAGGACAATAGAGGCTGCCCTTCACTGACTGAGAAGGCTCTTTTGCAAGAAAATATTGTCATTTCTTTGCACAGGGAGAGACAAATGCATGAGCACAAAGGCAATGAAAGAGGAAGGAGAGGAAAAAGCTCAAGGACCTGTTACTCAGCACATCTTCTAACTTGTGTTCCTACCAGCAGCCAGTGAAAAAGGCACACACCCGATCTTTGTGCTTTCCAGCCTTACTCACAACATGATCAGGTCTTGGTCACCACTGGCTCTTCTGACTGTCCTCTGAATAGTCTTATGCTAGTCCCACAGAATTTCAGGTCCTAAGTATTGTATCACAAGAGGATACTTAGGTCAGCCTTCCTCCAAGCTGTATCTGGGAATTGCTCTGGTTCCTCTGTTAGCACAAATTCCAGTGGGCTGTAGCTGTGTACAAACAGCTCTGCAGTTTAGGGAAATGTCTTCTCTGCAACCAACATCTGCAAATGCCTTTCTGGAACCTCAGGCAGGGTGGGAAGACACAGGGCTATTAACTAGGGAGGTGATTAATCATCTGGGTTGTTTAACTTAGAGAAGAGGAGGTTCCAGGGGAATCATAGTGCAGCTTTTCAGTACCAAAAGACAGACTACAAGAAAGCCGGACTAGGACTTTTTAGAAGGATGTGTAGTGGTATGACAAGGAGTAATGTCTTTACACTGAAAGGTGGTAGATTGAGATCAGATTTTAGGATGAAATTTTGACTTTGAGGGTGGTGAGGCGGTGGAACATGTTGCCCAGAGAAGTTCTGGATTCTCCATCCCTCTAAGTGTTGAAGCCTGCACAGGGCTTTGAGCAACCTGATCTAATCAAAGATGTCCCCGCCCATGGCAGGATGATTTTAAGGTCCTTCCCAACCCAAAGCTTTCTATGATTCTTTGAATGTCTCCTCAATATGATTATTAAGAGCAGCTCTAGCTAAGCATATAAAACAAGGATTAACATACAGTCTTAGAGAAGAAAACTTATTCTTAAATCTGCGATTATTGATAAGCAAGCCATGATGCCCTTGACAAGGCCATACTGATTGTGCAATGAAAGGATCTTGCTCCTGAGTCAAATAATAACTGTGTTCAAAGTAAAACAAGTAGGCATGCTTGGAAATTGTTGATATGAAGGTTCTCTCCCGTGCTTTAGAAGATTCGCCTACACTAACCTGGGTCTCATGAGGGATCCTGCAGCAGAATCCACATGAGCTAAGTTGATACAAAAGGGAATGTGCTAGCAGACTCTTAACTATTATGTTGTATAACTAGCTATAAATGCCAACCTTACAGAACACAAATTATTAATTTTACAATATTGTAAAAAATTATACAGCTGGCCAATTTATATTTAACTTAATAATTGTGTTATGACTTCTAAGGAACATATTTTTATTTTGATCTGTTCACATACTCTAGGGGTTTGCATCATAAGTTCCAATACCAGGAACTGCACATTCTTGCTCAAGAAAATTTTTTACACTACAGAAAAATGAACTAGAAACGAGAATACAGCCAGAAATAGACAGAAACAAATTTACCTCATTTTTTCAAAGTAAGTTTAGTACTCAGAGGTCCCTCCTGGATGAACACTCAAGCAATCAAATTTAACTTGCACAAATGCACAGCAAAAGCAAATATGAATGGCTCAGGCTTGTGCATGCTCCCAGGAAAAGCAGGTTTACTTTTTATGGGAGAGGATGGTGCCTGACACAAGACAACAAGGTTTCAAGAACTCCTCATCATCTCGGCAGTGACAGAGGAATGATTACGAGCCAGACAAAGAGGAAGCGGGACACAGACACAGGCACACATACAAATTGGGTCAAAGCAACACACAAAGGAAATGTTTTTAATTTTTTATAATTTCATACTCTGGTTTTCTTTCCTCTGGATATAGATTCTCTTTTATTTTCTGGGCTCAGATTATACTGCTATATTGTATAGGAACCCCATCTGTGATGGGCTGTGAGGTGCTGCCTACATAACCGAGAGAAGGATATTTTATGTCCCCCTAACTTGTACAGTATGAATCAGTCTAGGCAATATAGATACTTCATATGTGACTAGGTCACAGTCCTGTTTACTTTCTTGATACAGAAATACATTCATCCAAAAAGAATAGAAGTAAGCCTGGTTGCCTTGTCTGACTGATCACAACTAACCTCTTCACTCTGCAAACATCTATCATGTTTCAAATATGGGTAATAATTATGTGAGTCCATTCAGATAAAATACATATATTCCTCAGCTCTATTTACTTTTAATGTTTAACATTGTACTGCCTAAAACCAAGAGGTTTATGCATGAGAAACACACAAGCAGTCAAACTCTATTTTTGATCCCCAGACTATAAAATAGTTACTTCCTCCATAGTCTCTTATGAAAGAAAACTGTTTTATCATTTTCCTTGTAGATTGTTCTGGAGAAGATAGAAAAAATTCAGTGTGATGGCCAAAGAAAAAAATTCCCCAGAAACGGGCTGAACTTCAAAAAGCTACTGTTCCATTCCCCCACTATCACAGACTTCTGCTGCAGTAGCTAAGTGCTTTCTTTAAAGCAGAAAGGAACCTTGGATGACTGAAGGTCAAGTCCTTCAAAAGTGTGATAAATCCTACATTGTTCTGAAGAGAACCTACATCCAGTGTGGCCTTGGGATCACTTTCAATTGTATTTGTGTTGAGGAACTGCTTTGTTCTGTGGATGTCCTGTAATTGGCTGCAACCCTCCAAAATTTCACCTATTATTCTGAGTGACCCTGTGCTTTGTGGAACATAAAACTCCAAGTTCTGGCCTCAACCCACATTGCTCCTGGACTGCAGCTTGAGCTCAATGCCATTGGGATGCTCTGAAGCCATAAAAGAGGAAGTAGGGTAGTCATGGAACAACACAAAATACAGGTCTTTAAATCAGCAGAGATAAGGCTCAGATATTTTCTTCCTTTTGATCACAATGTCTATATTTTGACATGATTTAATTTAAGACAGTCATTCTTCACTATGCAACTTAACTGCTTCATATCATGGATATCTCACCCTGGATATTACATGCTTTCAGAGAAAAGGAAAGGGAAGAAGTGTGCTACACATGAGCCACTGGTGAAAATCCTGCTGAGAAAATCCTATTATGTGAAATGCATCTGCTGTGGACACTTGTATTTTGCAGAAGAGGAAGCCAACTTATTCAAATACACTACTCTATGACAGATAATCCTCACCTGAATGGGTCCAAAACAAGTGTGACAGAAAGACTTCCACATATTACTAGGATCAGAAGAATTCTAATCTCCTTTACTTTTTTTATTATATTGCTGTGGGGATATTTCTTGACATGAAGAAAAACAAGTATATCTCAGATTACTTTTTCTTACATGTAACCTCTTAAGAAAAGCATCCTAAACCTGTGGTGTTCTATACTGGGTCAATACCTTGCAAAACAAAAGCCTCCTTTTGCTAAAACTGGTTAATTACAGAGAAAATATTCTAAACGTCTTTGAAATTTCATATTAGGCCGAATCTATCTATTTTGTGTAGAAAGATTCATTCAATTCTCCATAATGTAATAAGAGTTAAAAAGGTGAGGGCTGAGACCCAAGTCAAGTAAAAAGATCTACTTTTGATAAAAAAGAGAAGCAGGTAAAATACTGATACTGGATATAAAACACATCTGCACCACTTTTCCAATCTCTTTCATTTCTATATTAAGGACTTTTTAATCCTTCACTACCTTTGTGCACCAATCTTGAGTAATTATCTCTGCTTAAATATACAAGAAACTTCCAACTATGGAAATGGAGCTTTCACTGGCAAAGACTTGTTTTGCTGGTTTAAACCACTGGAGCAAATGAAAAACCTGTTCAAAGAAAGCAATATTTTGATACTACTGGGTTTTCCATAAGGATTTTTGCTGGTGTTTGCTTACTTAAGCAAACTTAAGTTTGCTAAGGGAAGGATACTTCAGCATTTCTAACCATAAAAGTTATGGCAGAAAAGAAAGAAAACACAAGTCAAACCTAAAATGCATAGAAAGTAAGAGAATGTAAGGTCACTTTGTACCTCTGGTTTGAAATGTAGCAATTACAGTGCTGATTCCTGCTTGAAGAAATCACTGAAAGTACTGGGTCATGATCTTAGCTGTGGCTGACTCTCCCCAGCCAGGGCTACTTCTGGCTTTTTTTTAAATAGACTATGAACAAATCAAGCGACAACACAAGCACCCACATTCAATCTTACTGCCTGTATTTTGGACAGGATTTTCAGGTTTACAATTAATATGTGTCTTTCTGCTGCCTATAGCCAGTGGGCTTTCCAGATATGGTGACTGTACAGAAACAGATAAAACCTGACTGAAGGCGCTTCTGGCAAAATTAAGAAACATCGAGTGTGTCATTTGTTTTCTACTGGCATCTCTTAGAGTTACAGTGAAGGTTACATAATAAGCTAGCCAATGTTTGTAATAACCTTGTACCAGGAAGCAAACATCAACAGCACATCACAGTAGTGATGAAATCTTCATCGTGGGAGCACAGACCTGAGGCCGTAAAGCACCGTTCCGTCCGGGTGGAGGCGAATCATTCGATTCTTCACAGTAACGCCGTGCACAAATGATTTCTTGTCGTTTAAGAAGTAAGTGTCAGGCACCCAAAGCTGATCTGCCACTCGGTTATCAAGCGTGAGGTTGAGAGGTATGCCAGCATAAGCCAGCCTCTTATCTCTCCAGTACTGTTGAAAATACATAGTCAAAGTGTAATCCTGGTGAGGAAAAAGAGAAGTACAAGAGTCAACCATACTTTGTGTAACAAGGAGAATAATTTCCCTCTTGATAGCTTATTCTGCTGTTGATTAAAATTAATATTTTTAAATGTTTAATAAAAATTAAATATTTGTATCACTCAATAAATAGTTTATATCATTCAAGTATCGCTCTAGACTACGTGAGCATTTCAACTCCTATGAAATTCAGCAGGTATCAGTATCATTTGTCCTGCTCCTGCTTTTCTTTCATGTAGTTCCACTGACAACTGCCCAAAATTATCATATTTGTGGAATGATAAATGACACCATGGGTAAATACTGCCATCTTCCCCATTTTAAAAAATGACAGATAAATGGAAAAACATTTAAAGTATTTTGAAGCAGTATGCAAAGTTCTGCCTGAAAAATAAGCTGAAGGTATGTTGATTATATATGCATCTTTGTGTGAGACTGCATTTTGCAGTAACACAAATATTTTCTCATCAACAGACTACACCGATACTTTGAATAACAGTAAATTGTATTAAAGTCCCACTAATATCAATGTTTGGTTTTCATAACTTTGTCAGTTTTAAGGTTTATGGATCGCAGCTTTTAAGGTTTAAGGATTACAGCTTCTACAAGCTGTGATCACTAATGTAAAAGCCTAAACATGGATACAGAAGCTTAAAACATCCACTTTAAAAATCTTCATTTCATTTCAGAATTTGCTAACCTGACTTCTTCATATTGTAATAATGCTACATTGAAATGCTTTGAAAGGCTTAGATGGTAGGCCTCATTCATTAGCTTCATGGTATTACAAAACATTAAAAAATGCCTCTGAACATTTTAAAGTTATGCACCAGCAAAACTGAAAAAATAAATCACATTAAATAAATGAGACCATAAGTACAGGCCATTAAAACTCTGATTTTCAAATTACAGAAGTGCTCGAAACAATAAAACACTTCACAAAATACTGAGAAATTTATGTGATCTCCAAACACATTTAAATATTTAGCAGCAGGTGTGCAAGCCACAGGATACCTGCATTTGCATCTGGTTCTACAAGCTGGTGATGCAAAACCCCTCAGGCTTGCTGCTTGTTTGGGAAAAGGATGCTCAAGTTTTCTAAGCACGGCTGCTGGGAATGGTCCATTCTTGTAATGGGTTTCATGTGGACCCAATCCAATTCCAGGCACTGCTCCTGCCCTGTTTCCCTCAAGCTCAATGGTCTTTCCTTGAAATCATAAGAAACTTGAGCCTGCCTTTAACACTCAGAGACTTTGCATTTTTGATTCAGTGATTCATTCTCTCTAATGAGGGAGCTGCTATGGTTTAAAGAAATCAAATTTAATTGCTTAGAAAAATAAATCATTATAGATACCAAGGAAAAGCTGTTCCCATTTTAAGAAACTAATAGGAGACCTTTGAAAACAAAAGGGCCCAGTGATGGGAGAAAGGAGCCCACGTGGAACTGCCTGGAAGGAATCTCATTCCTCAAACCTCAAATCTGACACGACTGCTCAAGAGAATGAGCTCTAACCTTTTTGTCAGCAGCTTTCTTCAGTGGGACTGATGGTTCCTGCTCAGCAGTGAATGAGGTGCATGAGACACTGGGCACACCTGCCTCACTCCCATTACCAGGTCACCAAGGGCACCTCTCTCCTCATGTTCTCTGCAATCAGTTTTCTACCACTGATACATTAGAACCAATATCCTCTATCAGCTCTGTTTTGCTCTGTTTAATGAAAGCTTGTTTTAATTAACATTCAAAATTTGCTGGCTTCTATAATCGTTTGCACAGCAATGTCAAGAAATTTGGGATTATAAAAGTTTTGGACACAAGAACAATATAGCAAAAAGCTCACAACATGTAATTGCACAGTGTATGCACAAAATAATATTAAGAAATGAAATAGAGAAAAGGGGTGTCACTGCATAGCATTGAAAGAAATGAGCTGGCCAGCACCAAAATATAAGAGAAGCAGTACATCAGAAAAAAAAAAGTTCTAGGCTAGCTTTCTTTTTCCTTTGGTTTAAGACAAAATATATGCTAACATCTAATGAATGGAGAAATTAATTAGCTAAATAAAACATACATAACAATACAAGAACTAATTATCTGGCATTTTATTTTCAAGTAACATGTACTATGTCAGGGAACAACTTTACAAATTATACACAGAAACAAAACAACCGTCAAACATCCAAAACTTACTGTGTCTTGAATGAAAGAAGGACTTCCAAAACATATTCTCTCAGGTACAAATTTCACTAGTGCTTTCTCTGTTTACCCTGTTTACTTATTATATCATCTTAATTTTAAATTTTAAAAAACCCTCAAAACTCTATGTCTATTAATGTATATGTTTATATTTGCATTTTGTACATTTGGGCTCTGCCAGCCTCACCTTCTCTGAAGATGGTGACAGAAAGAATTAATATGAACCATGCTTGGCCACCATCACACTTTTTTCAATTCCCTCAAAAAAAAGGGAGCAACAAGCTTATATAAGAACTGTACTGAAACTGCTTGGCTGTACAAGGAGTGATAAATGAGCAGGACAGGCCAGTTCCTTAGGGTGGCTCCACCAAGTCGCTCACTACCTGCAGAAAATATACTTTTTAAAACCCATACAGATCAGTTCTCATTCTTTGATTAATTAATTTTCAAGACTTTTTATGTATAAAGAAAGCTTTTCCCTAGTCTAGACCCCAGAGGAAAATGTAAAAATTGTTTGAGTGTAGACTGGAACATATGAACAAGATATTTCAGGTAAATGAGAAAATCACCTTTTAACATTCAGTAAGTAGTCTACAAAGTTTATTAAGGGCCACCTCCCTCTAGGGAGCTTCTGATGACTAGTTCTGATATGGAGGTCAAGAGGGTAAATGTCTAAAGCCAGAAGAGATTCATACCACTAGAGCTACTGCATTAGGGTGCTATTGTATGTCAAAGATGACACAGAGCTGCCAGCTTTAGGAAATTCTAGCTACTGCAAAGAGCAGTGGATAATTTTCTCAGCAGCAAAGACCTCCATAAAACATATTTTATTCCCCCAAACAATACAATGCAACATTCAACATTTACCTCTCCAGATCCTCACAGTAATAACACACTTCAGGTCAAGCATGGTAACAAAATCACTCAAAGCTCAGACAGCCAACAAACACAGTACTTCTCAAGTACAGGTGAAATGTCCTCAGAATGGGGAAAGCTCAACTGCACAGGCAACAAAATCTTTCTTTTGTGAATTTAAAGACCCTGAAACATCCTACAAGGATAAAAGACAGTGCTGAGCATCCTTGAATTTCTAGCATGGCAACAATGCCACTAATGTAAGGAAAAGCACAAAAAAAGTTGCGATGGCTGTTCTTTCAATATAGTTTTCTCTGGTCAAAGGAAGTTGAAAACACAATTAAAAAACCTCAAATAGTAGATAATACTTTGGATATCAAGATAAGACATTTAGATACAACAATAAAGAGGCTGATATCACAACTTAAATAGTTTATGATATCTGTGGTCTTTGTATGTACTGCTTATGATTTTAATATATCTTAAGCAAGAATTACAGACTAATAAATATTGTATATGCTAACTATGTACAAAGACATTTTAAGCATTTTCTACATTATATTTGTCCCTCTTGGACTGAGCATACCATGCAGAAAACAGAACTAATCCACTCCTAAAAAGCCACTTCAGACAGATAATGTGCAGTACCTAATGCACTGACTGTAAGACCAATTAATAAAAAAATACTAATAAGCTGTAATAGCAAAGGAAACAATTACCTGTTTTCTATTACAGGGCTTGTTATCTCTAGTTTTCCTCTCCTTCACTAAATAACATTGAAAGAAAAATTCGAAAATATAGTTTGCTCATCAAAATAAAATTAACATAATTATAGCAGCAATAATGCTCTAAATTTGACTATCACTGTTTGCTGTCTCACTATATCATGAATCACTGATGTTACAAGTTTTCTATTAGCTGTAAAAATGTTCCTCCAAAATGATTGCTAGATAAACACTGCAATTAATATTTAAGATGGAATACTGTTAATATGGCAAATAAGCAAAAGAAATTATTAATGCAAAATGAAAGAAAATATTGAAAATTATTGGAAATATTACCAAAAAAATGGTGCAAAAAAGAACTATTTCACTGCTTGGGAAGATAGCCTTATGTCTACCTGAAATGCAGTTTCCTGATTTAAATTTGCATTTGTATGTAAAGTCACATCCTTGTTTTCTTGACCAAAAGACAAATGTGATTATTACCATCAGCTTCTGGATTATTTAATTTTGATGAGTTAATAAAGTAAGAACTCATTCATTGGATAAAAATATTTATTGAAAATCCATGCCTTAGTCTCTTTAATAACTTCAAAGTCTCTTCCCTCACCTTCTACATGAATTCAAAAATTAGATATGGCTCCTGTAGTATAAAGACCTATTTCTGCACCACTGATGATTGAATTATATTCTTCCCAATAAGCCCAAAGTGAGTTGCAAAGCCAAACTCATGAAACCTATGCTTTGACAACGTACTTGTAAATCTGTTACCCTACCATACAGAGAAGAGACCTGACAAATAGATTAATGCACACATTAATTCACATTGTTAAAAATGAGTTTAATAAAGACGTTTTCAGAAAGGCTAACCATAAGAAATCACAATTTACCAGCAATGCTAGTCAGTTGTGTGAGGTGATCACATAAACATTTTTCTCAGAATTCAAAATTTTCTAGTAGCTTCAGCAACTTTCATATTAAAGAAAAAAATTATTAAAGAAAGAATTTTGAATAATAGAATCATTAATGCTGGAAAAGACCTCTAAGATCATTGAATCCAACTACTAACCACCATGATCAGCACCAAACCTTGTCCCCACATTCCACATTTACAGGCCTTTTGAACACTTCCAAGAATGGTGATTCCACCACTTCCCTCGGCAGCCTGTTCTATGAACCTGTATTTTCACATTATCTTTTACTTGTTGACATTCTGGGTTGTCCAATGTCTAAAAAAATACAGTTTCTTACTTAATAGCCAGAAAATGGAGAAAGCCACCAAAGTCTGTTTTCCTGTAAAATCTTTTACAAGAGAACTGCCTGATGAAAATGCCTCTGGCAATAGATGGAGTTCCTGGGCAGCCTGAGTGAAGGAGACCTGAGCATGCACACAGACACACACACACACTCGTCCACTCTAGTCCACCAAAGCTTCTTCTTCTAACATCCCTTGGCCGATCTGCTGTTACAGTAAAGGATTATCTCCCCTATAAGATCCTGACTCAGGCTTTTCTTTGACATTATGCAAAACCTCTGCAATACCGACAGGTTGAAAACAGAGCACATATTTTCCCAAGCATGTGGTTACAATACTCTTCCATTAAGAAAATGCTAAAGCAGCTCAATCATGCTGATTTCAGTGTGACCCTCCATACATCAATCTTGTCTTGGTACCCTTTGTACAAAATTATCATTACTGTTTCCTCTTCTACTGAAACACAAAAGAATGGTGTTAAAAACAAGAATTATTTAGCCTCCAAGAACCTACTTGATTCTATGGAACACATTTCCAAATAAGTGTGTGATTGCATGGGTCTTTCCTGCCCCTCACACCCTTTGGCACAAGAGCTTCCACCTCCACTGATAACCCAGTGCCTTCTCCAAAGAGCCTGTTCCCCACTGAGCATCCTTGGGTGCTCTGAGGAGGGTTGCCATACCAACCAGTGCTTGGCTTTCTGCAGGCAAAGAGAGCACAGTTGACATAGCAACCAGCCAAAGCAGCTCCTCCACTGCTTTTTGGGCACAGGTGGTGGTCACTGCAGTGGAATTGAAGCTTCTGAGCAGGAATGAAGGGAGCAACCAGGCACCCTGAGGGGTACTGCCCCCAGCACCTTCCTGCCGTGGCCAGTGGAGCTCACTCTTCAAAATCTGGGTATTGGCTCTTTTCTCTCTGCTCCTCTCCCCACCCCAAACTGATGGAGATGCTTTCCTGCTCTTCGGGTGTTCTCTCATCCCAACATCAGAGGACACCAGCTGACAAGAAAGCAATTGCTTGGGGTGAGCTTTGGAAAGTGAATATAGAGAAGAAACAAGTTCCTGCAAATATTTAAGTTGAGGGACATAACAGGAAGACAGCCTGGGCTACTTAATCCCTGACAGATGAGAATGGGGGGAGAATACTTCAATATACCTTTTCTGATTTAGTGTCACAGTTATTACAACACCCCAGGCTTCTCAGTAATCAGGAATTTCTATTCCCAAAGGACTGATCAAAGAAAACTAACACACCCTTTACACCTGATGGGTATAATGCTCTCTGACCCAGAGCAAAAAGCTAGCAAAAAAAAGTATGGTCTCACACTACATCGCTGGAGAGCCGTCCACAGAATTTGTGATAAATTGCAATCAAAATCCATTTACTGATGGACACATAGAACAAAAAATTCAGTATCTGATAGGTCACTCCTGAGAAACATGAACAGAAATGCCAGATGTATAGATGCTGTTCTTGAAAACTCTCAAAGAGATCAAGTCACAAAAAATACCATCAAATACCCTTAAAATAGAGATATAAAAAAGAAAAATAATGCTAGGCTAAGTGATTCACTGAACTTGTTTCAAGAAGCACATCTTAATGCCAACAAGACCTCATAAAAACAGGTACATTTAATTGCACTAATTGAAATCCTGCTAACAACATACAGGGAAGAAAAAATCAACTTCTATCAGCTGTCAGCTGGTTCCCATGACTGAGGCAGCTGACCTTAGAGAGATGGGAACTGACAACTAATGGATTGTGCCTCCTACACAGTAACAGGATGTGCCACCAGTGAGTTGGAGAAATGAGCTACTGCCCTATCATCTTAAAGCTGCAGGTTTACTTTGGTTTTAGTTTGGAGGTATGAAAAGAGGTTAAAAATTTGGGATATACCAGGTACCCATTTTAGAGAATGAAAGACTTCACACACTTTTACTTTATTCTTTCCATAAATACACAATCTTATATATTTCCTTTGCATTTTTTGCATTATCAGTATAAATCTGAGAGGGAAAAAAAACCTCTCTGAGAAAGCCCTATAAGTTTATATTATCTGTGATATTTATTCAGGCCTTCCAACTTAGACAATTGAATGCATGCACTTGTAGTGTCTGCAAGGTGTTCCAGCACAGACCCTAAAGCTGGGCATACACAGATGTATTTTAAATGCTGTGACCATAAATACATAGCTCCATGCCTGTCCTAGGGTGACGTTATGATGCTTGTATCCCCATCCATCTGTTCTGTTTAGCCCTAAACCAGGACAATGCCCCTCTTATTTGCTGTGATTAAACATGAAAAACATTCAAAAAAATTTGCAGTAAACAGTAAAGTAAAAGTAAACACTGGAAAGTCTACAGGTTTTTTTTTTTTGTCACCACAGAATTGTAAAAAAGCATTGTAAAGGCACTTGTAGATATTTTTTAAATCACTCCAGAGTCCATAAGAAAATCAAAACTATATTTAGGAACAGAGAGCTGATGGATATGTGCAGTTGAATGAAAATAGGTATCTGTTCACATCCACACATTTTGGTTTAAAAAAAAAAAGGAGTATTTACTCCACTGTGGGAAGAATTTCTTAAATTTTGTCATCACCCAATCTATCCATTTGCTGACTCTGGGAGCCAGCCAATCTCACTGGCACTGGAGCACAAAGGCTGAAACCCAAAGCTCTACTTGCTGTCTGTAATTATGTGAAACAGCAAATATTCTTACAGGAAAACCCATTCAAGACGGACACAGTGAACAAAACACCCTTTGAGAAAGAGAGCAAGAGCACAGTAGCCATCGAATGCTTTAGCTATGCTAAACTGGAAACATGATCTGTGTATTTTCAGTAGCAGGCCTGGAGGGCAGCCCCACACCCTGCCAGAGCCAAGGGCCCAGGACTCCAGGTCAGCCCCCTGGGTACATCAGCTCCAGCAGGGCTGGTCTCCCGTTTCCACAGCTGCCCTGGGCCAGCCAAGCCCAGCCCACCCGTGGGCCCATGACTCATCCCCAGCCCCAGGGAGGTGCCCACACCAGGGCTGGGGCTGTCCTGGTGCCCCCAGCTGCCCAGCTCTGGGCTGGGGATGGGATGGGCCCTGGCTGCCCACTGCCTCTCTGCCTTTCATGAGGGTCCCCTGCCACTACAGACACCTTGGCCACTGTGATATGTAATAGAGTTAATTCATGCTGTATAAGTAGATATATGTAGGTATAAAATATTGTAAAATTATGTGCCAACCTCCTCAGCCAAGAGCAGAGTCCTATTCAAATTATAACTAACTCCGGGCAGCACCGAGATTATATCAAGCTTGTTTAACGTCTGAACGGGACCTTCCCGGACCATCACCGGTGATTTCCTTGTCTCCTGTACCTGGGAGATAACATCGAGGTCTTCCTGGCCCATGACTCCAAGAATTTCAGGAGACTTGGACTCACCCTGATTGCATCTGTGGCTTCCAGGAACCAATACCAACATATTACATATGAAAACCAACTCTGCCTGTGCTCCAGACTTTCGTCTGCAAACCGGGATCTGTCTTTGTCTTTGTATAGAAGTGGATTTGCATTTGAAGAAGTGAATAGAAGGATGTGGTCATCTGTGCCTCAAGCAGAATAAACTGTCTATAAGCTGGACCCTGGAAGAGATCGGGGTGAACCTTTGAGGGAAGGCCATCACTCTGTCGGTCGAACCTCTGGCTTCACCCAGCGTCTGTTCCCAGGTTGACGCTGTCTTGATTGTGGAGGTTGCATGAAATTCAATTTTTTTTTTTTGTAATTGACCCAATAAATCGTTGTTAAATTTTTGATAAATTTGGTTATCGATTTGATCATTTATAACAGCCACTGTGGTTCTCTGTATGTAAGAGGGTGGTTCATTTGTACCAGGCAATGAAATCTATTCATTTCAGAACAAGGGAACAAACACATCCATGGTGGCTGAGGATTACAGAGGTGACGCCTGAACTATCTTCTGCTGCCTCCTCCCTTCCCTCCAGATGTGTCACTCACACTGCCAGCTTCTCTCACATCTTCCTTTCACTCCATCAGTAATGCTAATTCCAACTCTGCATCTTACAGCAACAAAATTATGATGCATGCTAAGTCAAAAGGAAAACATGCATTTACTCACAACTCATTACAGCGGGTAGGACAAACACCCTGTGACACAGCAATGCTCATGAAACTCAGCAAAGCACAAACAAAATAAATGGACAACCCCCCGCCAAGAGGACATATTTTTGCAAGCGTACATGATATTTAACATCCACACATACTTCCTGCTGTACAGAGACCTGTGGAAGAAGTGGAGGAGAGCATGTCCTTCTGACAGCGTCCTTTAAAGATCAGGCTGTGAGTGATTTTATGGAGAAATATCCTGCTGAAGGAGGGTCTACCCTCTTGCATGGGATCTGAACATCCTGCAAAGACCTGCTAAAAAGCTTTGGAAGGGAATCAAAATGTGCAATTACAAAAAGAAAAAGGAGGAGAGTTTCAAACTACAATGCTGCCTAACTCCTTAAGCCACAAACAGTATGGTCTGTAAAGGCAGATATGTTCTGGGATCTGTGTCTACTTAGGATATTTAGAGCAAAACTATCCTGCAGCAGATAATTACTTTCCCCTTTGTGTGAACCTCATGAAGTTCAATAAGGCCAAGTGCAAAGTCCTGTACCTGCCTTGGGGCAAACCCAAGCACAAATACAGGCTGGATGGAGAAGAGATTGAGAGCAGCCTCGAGGAGGACTGGGGGATGCAAGAGCCTGGAAACTGGGACATGATCCAGCAATGTGCACTCACAGAAAAATTCCTCATATACATCTGGCTAGATGAACACACTGATTTCAAAGACACACCTCAAATTCAGAAGGCAGGGACAAGTTATTTACAGACCCTGAGTTGTCTTTCCCACAGGTGCAGCCTAAAACACTGCTTGAGTACTAACTTAATTCATCTACTATTGTCAAATATCTCAGAAGCAGGAAGTGCATTTATGAGGCAAGAAATCATTTTCCCCTTTGGGAAAGGGGAAAAGGCCTTTGGGTGGAAAAAAAGTGTCTGTGTAAATCAGCATGAGCAAGGTGCATTATATACCATTGCTTTCAGGTAGAGAGATTAGTATTCTGCAGAGTCGCTCAGCTAGGATGACCAGGTGACCTCCCAAATATGAAAATTATATCCTTGACCATCTATCTACCTCTGCTCTTGGTCCAGCAGTGTTTTTCATGCTGGCTTCAGAGAATGGTATAGGAATGAAGGGTTTAGACTCATCAGGAACTGGACAAACTGCACAAAGTCTTTACAGCAAAAATGGGATTCAGTTAAAGCTGCTGTAAGCAAAGACCAGGAAGGTCACTGAAGAAGATTGAATTAAAGAATATAGGAAACTTAAACAGATGCAGAAGAAAATCTGGTTTGGGGATATATAATAGAGGGCTGAAATTATAAAAAGCTTTATATCCTTGAGAAGAAACATAGGACAGAAGTTAATAAAACTCAGGTAGGACACAAGCTCATTCTGTGCCTGAAAATACCATTTAAAGACAGCATAGAAAAAAGAGCAACCATTTCAAATACATACATCCTACTTTTGAAATGCTACAAGTTTTAAATTAGATACAGGAATGAGGACACTTAGTTTTAAGAGACAATATTGACCTAACAGGACCGTGAAAGACTTGATGGAAGGAAAGGCTGTAAGTGGAAACTACAAACTACAAAGGCAAGGAAAAAAGGATGTAGTGTGTGTTAAAGAATGCTTTGCATCACATAATTGTCCTGAATGTTGCACATTATGGATTAAGACACCAGGACTATAGAAATATTAGAAAGAGCTGTCACTCCCTAATCAGGATGACAGTGGTGTGAGTGAGGTACCAAGAGAGATTTAAAAGACAATAAGAAAACAAATTAGTAATCAAAAACTTCAATCACCCCCACACAGACTGGGTAAATGTCAGCTTGGGGTGTGATGAAGAGACTAAATGACACCACAAATGACTGATTCATGGAGGAGCTTTTGCTAAAAGCTGAAACAAGCCAAGATACCCCTGACTGGGTTCGGAGAAATGGCTCAAGTCATGGGGCAAAATGCTGTGACAGAAACACTGCTCATTAACCTGATGGAACTGGGGAATTCTCTTTTTAAACTGAGAAAATACTAAATTAATATAAAAATTGTTTTTGATTTCAAAAAATAAAAAATAAAAAAACTTGCTTCAAAGTTGGAGAAGATTGTTTATGGTCATCATAATATGATTTCTTAAATATCGAAAGCAACTGTTGAATAACAAACAAAGAAATCCCAGAATGTTTACTTTATTACAACTAAAAATATGTACTTCAAAAATAAGAAGTCACATCCAAAGGAGAAGAAAATAGCTAAGAAGATATACAAGAAAAGCAAAATAAAAAAGCAAGACAAAATTGCCTAAGCATTAATGTTTTAAAGGCATAAACACTTACTATAAATCATCAAATGATACTAAAAGAAAGCCTTGTAAAGCAAGAATCCTTTCCATTTACATTGTTAATGACCAGATATAAGACAAGAAACAGAGACCAGCGGTTTTTGCAACAGTGGGAGGTCACCTGCAGACCAGAATGAGGATGTTTGCAGGCCTCCATCATCCTCATAAACATGACAGACAGGAGATGAACACTGAGGTACCTAAATTTGCTACAACATTGAATAGCAAAAATGAGAGGTGTGAGTGTGAGGAGGTGCAGAAGGACAGCAGCATTCTGTATGCCTGAGAGATAAAACAAAAACATCAATGCTGATGCATCGTAATGCACATGGGGAAAAAACAAAAACCGGTCCTAACTGTGGATTACTTTGTAGGTTTTGAGCTAACTATGGCTGCTAAGGAAAAAAAATGGTGGTATTAACCAGCATTTTTGTGAATAAATCTGTTCAGTATTCTGTAAAATCAAAATAAGTAAACATTACTAACATTATTTGGAAAAGAAATAGAAAGGCCAGTCTGAATGGAGCTCTGAGCAACCTGATCTAGTGAGTGGCATCCCTGCACATGGTGGCAGGGTTGAAAACAGATAATCTTTATGGTCCAACCCAAATCATTCCATGGTTTCTGAAAGTGTTGAAGAAAAAAGGAAAATTCACTGCACTGAATCATTTTAGTGAACTTACACCTTGAATACTGAGCGCAGTTCAGGCCCCTGTTCCCACCAGGCCAGAGCATAACAAGGTACAAGGAGCTGCAGCAAGGGGAATGAAGGGCACAAAGCTCTGTATAAAACCAGACTAAACAAGGACTAATGCAAGGACTTTTCTGCCTACAAAAGAAGCAACTAAGTGATAAATTGAAGATATCTGTAATAATGTTGTGGAGGAGGCCAACAGCTATTTACTCCTCCTCACCTGCAAGAAACAGAGACCAGAAAATGAAATTACCAGATGTTGGGCTCTGAACAACTGAAAGGATACTCTATTTTCACATGTATATGAGAATATGTATATGTATATGTATATGTATGTTTAAACTAGGTGGTTCTTACCCGCTGCTTGACACCAAAAATAAGCAGATGTCCCAGGAAGTCCCTGAGCACTTTCATAGTTTGATGCTGGAAGAATAGCAGAAAACTAACATAACTTAGTCTAAACCTACTTTTAACCTATGCTAGAGCATTCATCATTGCCCACAGCAGGAAACTGAATACCAAGAAAGGCAGATTTCAGGTTTAACTTCATTTTTTGTGTCTTTATCTTCTTGGAGCATGCTACGAAGTCATTTAGGACTCTGCAGTGT
Source organism: Calcarius lapponicus (assembly GCA_039654755.1). Taxonomy (NCBI): domain Eukaryota; kingdom Metazoa; phylum Chordata; class Aves; order Passeriformes; family Fringillidae; genus Calcarius; species Calcarius lapponicus. The sequence continues at coordinate 17,751,754 of CM077462.1, read as the reverse complement.
TGTTTAGGAGCTGATGTGACTGTCCTGTGGTGTTAATAAGCATTGCTGTCAGGGCTGACAACTTATCTTTCCCAGGGGAAAGGGAGTAGAAGTTGTAACCTGAAACACTTACACAATTCATTTCTGATCCAACTGCATATGATGATTTTGAACATGAGATTTTTGCAAATAGCACAAATATGTCAATGTAGAATATTTTACTGCCTGTCAAAGTTCAGAAATTATTTTAGAGTCACTTTAATGATTTTGAGTGATACTCATGTTCACTTTAATTTGTCTAGCATCTGCTCCTGGCAAATGTAAGCAGATGTGTCTAATTATTACTTTTTGATACTTGTATATGCGTAGCATGAGTAAGATCATGAAGAAAACAAACAGACTTTTGTGAAGAGGAGGCAAAATACCTTTGAAGCCAATGACATGGCAATGAATCAGATAGCTAAAATATCTATTTTATAGTTGTGAAGTTGGCAAATAATCACAAGCTATACATTATTCCAAGAGAAAGCATAGTTTGAAGATGATAGATACATATGTAAATTTAAATTAGGTTGGAGCTTGACATCAGAACTGTGTTCTTTCCAATTTAAGCTCATGAAATCATAGAATCAGATCCTGAGTCAGAAGGAACCTAGAATCATTGAAGTCCAACTCCTGATGAGTTGATCAACAGGGGTAAAATCCTTGACCTTATTTTTCAACTGTAACACCATTCACATTTTATTTGAGTGGGTTTTGCCTATTCAAAGATCTCAAATTGTTTAAAACACCAGTTTAAATGGTGCTATTTAACACAACACAACAATTAGAGGCAGAAGTTTAACCATAAACCTGCTGTAAAACCTCTAGCCCCACAACTGCTTGTGCAGCTTCTCCACCTCCCTCACATCCATCTAGAGTCTTGGATTTTGTGCCACAGCTCAGCTCCTGAACTTGCTGCTGTGTCCAGGGACAAACTGCTAGAGAGTCTCTGGAATCTTTTACATATAAAAGGTATGTTAGAAAGGGAGTGTGGTGGGTTTCTAGGGCGATATGATCAGGAAAAGCTGAAATCTGACAACTGCTGTGAGAGCAGTGCAGTTTCAAATTAAGAGGTCATACTGTTCATACCAAATGCAAAGTTGGTTATGTTATCTCACGCACACAGATCATGCCAGTAAAGGAGGAAATATTTTATTTTAAAGTATCTATTAAAGCTACAGAAAAATTCTTTTAGCAATTTAAATTTTAAGAATGCTTATTTCAGTATTATATCACCTGGTTTTGTCCACAGTATGCAGACAAAATGACTCTGCTTATCACCAAGTATCAAAATTTGTACATGGTACAAAACTTGTAAATAGTTCAAATTCTGCTAGATGAGAAAGATGTACATAATACCATATTGCATGCCAATAAAGATCATTGGAGATGCTAAACATAATTATTCCTCTACCTTATTGTACTATATTCAAATTTGATTCTGCTTCTATTTATACAGATACTTTTTCTCTACTATTGGCTACTTTTTGTGACAGCTACTATAGCATTTATCTTCTTCAAATTAGATTTGCAATTTTCAGCTACAAGCAAAAACAGAATTACCAAATTATTAATTGTATAAAACAAGAACATAAAGTAACCTGTATCTCTAACTCAGAAACTAAATGTAAATCTATGTGTGATATAACCAAGTTTTACATTATCTCTTCCACATTTGCTCAGGTTCAACTCACAAAGAATTCATTCCTATATGACCAGCTGTTCTACGTGGTCCCAAATCCAGCAGCTCACCTTCAGAGTAGAAGCTGCTGGACGCTGAACACATTAAAGCATCTGATGGTATAGTGGGAAAAGAGATCTCAGAAATTTGGCTGTAATGACAGAAATGGATGCATTTGAAAAACATGGTTGATTGATTATCTTTTACAACTAACTGTAACAAATGTGTTTACACTAAAAAAAGAACTGACTTTCTTTGAACTCAGACTCTGTTCCCCAGCTAAGTGATTTATTCTATGCTTAGAAAAAGGCCTTTGCTTGAGTTATTGATCTATGCATTATTACTACAATAGCATGACATGGTAGACATATTGCAAATGGATTCATAAAGTGGGTCCCTGATTATATAATGACTAAATACAAATATAAAGAATTTATCTTTCCTATCAGGAGCACAGATTATGCACGCATTTGTACTTGCAGGCATGCAGCCTCTAAATCCCGGTTCCATGCTGCTGTATATGAGAGGGACACACAGTGCCTTTCAATCACACTAACTCATCTTTTCAGCAACATGGCTTGCCTACCTTGGCTTTAAAAAGGTTCTGGCTTATAGTCAACATTTCAAAAAAAACAAATTTGTGATCATTCACAAGCCACCTGAAATACATGAAGGATTGAAGCTATGGTTTCAAAACCTTTACCTGTGGCTATGAGTTCTAGAAGGCTAATTTAATTAGAAGTGATTTTTAAAATATCACTAGGCAATATTGCTTTTTTGGAGAAGTATTTATTTCACATACTTCAAATTTTCAAAATTGATTGACATTTCTTTGCAGGAAATGTCTACAAAATGCAATGCCATTTAGATGTTTCCATTAAAGATAATGACAAATTATATTGAAAACTGTGGAAAATTAGCCCCTGCCTTTCATAAGACTAGCCTTTATTTGACTGTCATAGTTGGGGGTACAATTCAGTTACTCTACTAAGCTCTCCTTTCAGTCAAAAGGAATGAAATTATTTGAAATTGGGGAACACAGAAGAGGAAAGTTGCATGACCAGGGACTGAAAACAACAACAGCTGATCAGTCAGTAGAAATCATAGACGATGAAGCTGGGTATTTTGGACAGTTATAAGAGCAGACATGTGTGCCTAGTGATATTGACATTTCATATCAATGAAATGCATATGTAAAAGATGCTACTATAATCCTAGCATGCAGCAGGTGATGGAAGTCAAAGTGCCACTGCACAAGGCACCAGTTCAAATTTCCTCTAAAATAGGCTGAAAAGTTCTGGTCACCTTTCTTTAAAAACTTCCGGTGGGGAAAGTGCAGGAGAATGGCTAATGAAAGCCCAAGGCAAGAGCACCTGTCTCCTGAATCAAACACTGGCTTGTTTAGCTCAGGGACATGAAAAATGGAGTGTATGGTGACTCCATCCATGCACTACGTGCACTGTTTCCTTTCAGACTGAGTAACCAGAGATGGACAGATCATCTTAGCAAAACACACTGTCAGCATGTATCTGCTCTATTTACTTTGATCCTAAGGAAGGAATTACTCCATGCTCAGATCTAATCAAAGACAGTGTACAATTGATTGCCTCAAGAACCACCCACACACAGTTCTTCATCATTTAGCATTAACCTTTCACAGAAAGTCCAAAAAACCTCAAACTTTTATAAAAAAAAACCCAACAGGTCCTTTTTTTTTTTTTTAAAGGTGTTTAGGTGCAGTTAGGATGTAAGCTCCTAAGCTACCTATGATCTTGAACTTCTTACTGAAGCTCTATGGGAAAAAATTGCTCAAATTTTAATGGGAATTCATTAGAATAATGTAATTAGATCTTTTTCTTATTTATTAGGAAAAAAATTATATTTAGAGGCATCAGTTGCCTAATTAATGTTGATCTGATTCGTTGGTTGCTGTCACTGATTGCTACTAATGAAAGATTCAAGTATTGCTAAAACCAGAAAATCTGAACTAAACCAGAAGTTGTAGGATTTGTCCAAGGGTTGAAGCTACAAGGCTACTTATGTATAGCAATCCTGTTCAAGTGCACACTTCACACTGCACACATGTGCATTTGGAAACCAAAACACAGACCTCAAGAGCAGTGAAACCATGAGCACAAAGTCTGCTGATATTGGAGGGCTGACAGCAGCAAACTGCACCTATGCAGCCTGTGGAGACACCATGGGGCTGAGGCTGCCTGACCAAAAACAGTGACATAAAGGCTCAGGAGTATGAGAAAGGGAGACAAGACCCTGCTTTGAGGGTGCAGTTTGAGCAGCCTGATGAGTCAGGAGACAGGAGCTGCAGCCCTTTGTACTCTGGTGATTTGAACTGCAGCGTTTCCTAGGAGCAGTCTAAAGTACCAGGTACAAGTGTGACTGATTTACAGGGAAGAGCTCATGAGAGGCTGATGAAGAAAGAAGACACAAAGCAGGGCTAACACTCTTCTTTGGCATCCCAACACCTTGCAAAACCAAGGAGTAAGTTACAACGCATGTATAAGCAGTTTCTGCTTTCAGACTGTTTCTACATCATCATGTCAGGATGATGTTGTATTTTAAGTATGCTTATTCTGGCATTGAAGGGTTATGCTCACTTTTGACTGAAAGGAAGCATCACATGGAGAAAGTATTGACAAAAACCTGGAACAACAGTGATAGTGTGCAGCTTACACTCAAATACTGTTAATCTTGCACTCAGATAGGATGAAAGCACATTCACAGCTTTAATGGACACCTCTGGCATGTCCATGCCCAGATAAGCATTCTCTAGAACACAGCCACAGCAGAAGAGCTGCCCATTTAAACTGTTTCTATCATGTGATTCGGATTCTGGACTGAGCTCAAACAGACAATTTACAGATAATGGGCCACATTCAGCTAATGTGATGCTATTAGAACTCTACAGGTTCTGATGGGGTTGTACCATTATCTCCTGCGCAAAGGAGATGTTAATTTCTCCCAATAAACAATAAAATAATGATTCATGTAGAATGCTATGATGCAAGACTAAATACAACCCAAAATTAAACATGTATTTTCTCCTTCTTTCAGGGAAAACACTTAATTGGCTTTTTCTGCCTGCTAAACATTTCTTCCTCCTATAAACTGTGCTTTTGCTCAGGCAAATTCTTAATTTATTGATTCTTTTCTTTTTACTATTCAACCTACAATCATCCATGATATGGTCTATGTCTGCTGGAGCTTTATCCTATTTGCCATATTTTTGTTTCTGAGTATATCTAATTTGATCTCTGCTTTTAAATGCATTTCTCCTTCCATGGAAATCATATTTCTTCCTGTAAATGTATTCCCCTATACTTGTTTCTGCCACTACATGCTTTTTAGATTACCTTTGTTACAGTATTATCAAACCAGAGCAATAGATTCTTCCTTATTTCTCTGCTGTGGATTTAGTCTGGATACACATAGATATAATGGTGCAGAAACTGAAACAGAACATTTTAAGGTGTTGGGATCAATCTTTTTTCCAGAAGCCAGTACTTGTATTTATGTGAATATGTTTTAATAAATATTTCTCTTCCTTCTAAAAGTGCTGTAAATAACAAGCAGTAATGGAATTCTGCAGGGGTAGTCTTAGAAATTTTGCTGGTTGCTATTTGTTGGCTTTTACCATTTTTCTGTCCATCAGCTGTGTTTGTTCACTGTTAGATGTAACCAGTTTAAATCTCACTAATCTAAACCTCTCTAAAACACATAGGTAGTAAATATAACTCCCTACCTTGGAAAAAAATACAAATCTTTGAAGCCACCTAAAAACTAACCATTTTATCAATATGCTCAAGATTTTACATATTATCTGAGCTACCTGGACTCATGTTTATCAGGACCATAAATTCAATAGAGAGAAGGAAGAGGAGAGACTAAAAGACTTCTGAAGTTCAACCAGAAGCATTCCACATTTTGTTCTAAGATTTACATGCAGGTAGAAAAGGTAAATGGCTACTGATCCCACTCTTTCTAGGAGTTTCCAATGGCTGATACTGCTGTGTGTTTTAATGTTGAATTACAGGAGGAGGAGTATTCACTGGTTCATTCAGGTCTCACCACCTGGGTATTTATGCATACAGTATTAAGGAAATGGCACTCAGTAGTCTGGAGACTTTCCTTTGAATTACACAGATTTCAAACCAGTCCCTCCAAAAGGCCTCAGGATAACTGTTGAGAATAATTAAAACATTCATTCTCAAGGAATGCAATACAGTAGATTGCAACCAAACGAATCTGATGCAGGGACTGCATTTCCTTATTTGTTGCCTTCATAAATATATATCACAACTTTCCCAGAAAGCTGAAACTTCCTTCAGATGGATTAGCCAAACTATTTCTAAGCAATTTTTAAAAATCTATTCTAAAAATAAGTAATTCTATTCCGTATATACTGAACATTTTGTTCTTTTAGTCTTCATATGTTGCATCTTTACTGATCAATTCATTCTTTACTGAATACTTTATTCTTTTACTCTTCATATAGAAGAAAAAAGTTGACACCTTTCACTCAAAACATACTAAAATATTCTGGAGTGTACACACTTTCCCTTCACTGATCACTTTAACTGTGAAGTTGTTACAGAAAATTTCAATCAGAAATTCTTCAGCAATCTTGGCCCAGCAAGTTCTAAACTACAAAGTAACTTCCAATAGTCTTTGCTGTTTTCCATCTCAGAAGAAAACTGGAGTAATCATAAAACCGTAAAAATTCAGCCCTAACATGTTAAACCTGCAGCGCAGTTTTTACTAGGGCCTTGAACCATAATGATGAAATTCCATTCATTTTGTGTAGCTGTTACTCCACAAGAAGAAACAGCTTTGCAGAAAACACCCCAACTGATTTGTACCCCTTTGCATGTGTACAATTTAGTTACAGTCTAGAAATAATCCAAGCAGCAGAGATGGAAACTGTTTGGAAATACAAATGTTCTGTTGCAATGAACTCAGCCTGGCTTGAGGGGCTGTGCTCTCTCTCGTTTGGCAATGCAAGATGCAAGTATTTTGATTATCTATTGCTGTCACAGGACACACTGTCACTAGCTGATAGATTTGAAACCAGTACAAATGAAAGGAGCACAGAATGACACCCATATGCAATAAATATTGACCCCAAAATATTTACATCATATATTTTCACTGAAGCTGGAGAAAAAAAACCCAAGCTCTAGCTCTAACTTTCCTTAAGAAGCCTTGCAAGTATTTCAGTTAAATGGAGATACAGCATTTTTGCAGTTATGCTTTTCACCAGAGAACCCACACCTCTGATGAAAGAACAGAAATAGCTGAAACACTAGGAGGGCAGCCCCTTTCACATGATTCAGTTAGGCAAGAAAAGTTATGTGTCATTCCAGTGACTGAAACAATTTGAAAATGCAGATGTTGGAGATTTAGCATCTTCATAAATATACATATGAAAAGCAGAAAGGAACAAATTAAAAATCATAGTATCACTCAATGGTTTGGGTTGGAAGGAACCTTAAAGACCATCTAATTCCAACCCCCCCCACCATGGGACACCTTCACTACATCACACTGCTCAAAGCCCCATCCAGCCTAGCCTTTCAATACTTCCAGGGATGTGGCATCCACAGCTTCTCTGGGCAACCTGTTCCAGTACCCCACCACACTCAGAGCAAAGAATTTCTTCCTTCTATCTGATATAAATCTACCCTCTTCCAGTCTGAAGCCACTGCCCCGGTCCTATCACTACACACCCTTGTACGCAGTCCCTCTCCAGCACTCTAGTGGGCCCCTTTAGGTACTGGTGCCATAAGGTCTCCCTGAAACCTTCTCCAGGCTAAAATCATCCCAACTATCTCAGCTTTACACCACAGGAGAGGTGCTCCAATCCTCTGAGCATTTTGGACTCCTTCCAACAGCTTCCCTTGTCTTTCTTGTAGTGGTGGCCTCAGAGCTGGATGGAGCACTCCAGGTGGGGTCCCACAGGGGCAGAGTGGAGGTGGAAAATCACATCCCTTGACCTGCTGGTCACACTGCTTGTGATGGAGCCTAGGATATCATGTGCCAGTCCCAATACTGAGCCCTGAGGAATGTCACTGGGACATCGGGCAGTTGAGTGAGACCATCCAGACAATTCTTCATCCACTGAGTGATCCACCTACCAAATCCATGTCTTACCAGTTCAGAGAAGAGGAGCTCGTGTGGGACAAAGTCAAATACTTTTCTAGGCTTGCACTATCACTTGCACTATCAGTGAGGAGACCTCTGCATGTGCGGCCCTGCAAGAAAGCCGAGACCCACAGATGGGGTTTTGGGTGGAGTGCTTGTGACCTACTTATTTCTGGGACACAACACAAGGGAGATTTCTCTTGTATCCACATAATGGGACCAAAAAAGCAAGACTTTTCAAATGCCTTTCCTTTTGTGTGTTTCCCTTGTAAATATACACTCTTGCTAGACCGAACAACACCAAACACATTCATTTCCCTTTCTCACAAAAAGGTAACAAGATCCACTATGCTTCACTCTACATGAATCTCAACACAGTAATATCAAAACATGCTGCTACAGTTGTAATGATTAATTAACTAATATTCACAAACTAAATTTCACTATTTAGCATTTACAAAATTGATTCTGTCTGGAATACACAATATGAAACATCAGATGAATGGAGAAGATGAAAGGAAACATGCTCAGAGGCTGTTCATATATTAATGTATTTTAATATGCTTGAAATAATTTTTCAGAAAAACTTTACTTTTCACTTCAAATGTTAATACATACATCACTCTTGAAGTAGAGATAATTGACACCCTGTGGATGCAGAATAGAGGCAGTTTTGCTTTATACATGCAATATAAAAAAAAAAGGTAAACAAAGGAATTCCTAATTACCTGTGTATTGAACTCAAGGGCTGTCTGAATCAGCTCATTCCTAGAGCTATGCTACCATTTCAGTGCTTCCCATTCAGTAAAACATCAGTCTACAACAACTGGAGTATATGGTTAAAATACAAGATTTGTTAATTTCCTGCTCATATAAATTTTATTATCTTATTAAATGAAATTAATTTTTAAAAAACCAAGTTGCTTGCTTAAGAAATAGCAAACATCTTCAGCTTAATGCCTTCGCTGAGGGTAGCAGGTGAAAACACCTCTTTTTTTCAGAATCAGTGACTGCCATTTCAGGCTGCAAAAATTAGAAAGCAGTAAAATGTCAGCTGACACAATGAATATCTGTATAAAAGCAATGATACAACTTGGCTAAAGCTAGGGAGATGTATGTGATAGCTGAGGGCAGTAGAGCTGTCAGATTGCTATGCAGATTTTATTGTATTTCTTATTAAAAAAGAGAAACATCATTTATATTGTGCACTACAGATACAATATTTTTGCATTTGTTAGTGCCTACTTTTCTATCAGCACTTTTACTCTGTCACTGGCATAAATTTGAAGTATTTGTAGCCACAGAATAAAGATATGCAACAGGATGTAGACTTCATTAACTGGCATCTGCTTGTACACTTGTTCAATTAAATCAGGTCAATACAAGTGTTAAAGCAACTTGATCAAAAAGTAATCTTATTTACTTAGATAAACAAAATAATTGCATTAATCAAACCAGAGCATCTGCCAAATTTCCATTATGTCAGTTTTAGTGAAGAAGCAATCCCAAACTCCATGGGCAGCCACTCCAATGCTTCTGAGGATATTTGACCTACACAAGCACACATCATTTGCCTCCCTATAAACATGAGAAAAACACATTTCTTTCTTACATCTGTCCTCTTTTGGTAGCTATGGACTATTATGTGACCTCTCCTACCAATATAGTCTGGCTGGCAGTAATTCAAAGAGTTTGTTGCTGCCAAATATTTTTCCCTATGACAAAAAAGCTTCCTACTTCTCCTTCTGTACTCCCACACATATTTACATCCATCTTTGATAGCCTGTGGACTGCCAGGCCTTAGCAAACTCAAAAAAGTTTGCAGAAAATAAACTGTTCTAGCTGAAGAAAAACTAATTCAGAATGTTTTTATTGTCTGAGAAAATATGTTAATATTCATACTGTCCGCTGCAGTTGGTTTGATGTGGTTGTTCTCAATGGCAGTACATAAAGACCATGAGCTTATAAAAAACAGGACAAGGATTAAAAGAGTATCTAAATGTCAAATAACTTGGTTAAACTGGGGTCATCAGTAAACAACATGGTGAAGCCAAAATGTATTTTCCTGGTACACAATGCTGATGTGACAACAGACAAGAACAGTGAGAGTAGAAGCAAATGATGTAAACCACTTCCTACTGATTCCAGTACAAGCCCTTACTTTTTTTTTTACAAAAAAATTACATCATATAAAGAACAGGATGGAAAATCAGTGGCAATGACTGATAGGAGATTCTATTCCCTTTTTTTTACTCTTAATGAAGCAACAGCACAAAAATTATAAATGAAAATAAGAAGAGAATTCTACCCAACAGACACTGTTAACTTACACTATAAGAATTTAACATAAACTCAGCTAGATCTATAATACTTCCAGTTTTGCTTCGATGTTTATGTGTACACATTGCTTGAAAGGATATTTACATAAAAAACATAACATTTCTTTCCTGAAATCTGTAAAGTGGTCATGGAAGCACATTTGTTCTGAAGAACAGCCATTACAAATATGAGAAAGCTTATTCAAATCTAGGATTGTAAACACTCAACATGAGATAAATTAACTTAGAAAAGTTTGGGCTTTTTTCCCAAACAGTCTCTTTTTCCCAAACAAACCCATTTTAGGGTCTCATAAGACTTTTTTCAGTGACTCTTTACAAAATTATCCTAGTCCACAACATACTGTCTATAAGTGTATTACTTACAGCTTGTTTAGTGCTCAAGGTTGTGCTTTTTTAGAGTGCTCAGAATCTGGCATCCAAACACCAGTTTGTGACCTTGTAATTCAGTAACCCATCTCACATCTTATACAGAGAGAACAGATTCACTCTACTGGATACTTGACATAAGAACACTGAATGTTTGGCAACTTCAGGCAGCAAGATGAAGACACCATTTTCTGAACCATCTAGTACCTTGGTGACTACTTCATAAAACAGCTCAAATTTTCCTGTTCCAAGCCATGACTTCTTTTTCCTTTACTCTTGCCTTTTTCCTCTCCCCTCCCCTCCCTTTCCCTAACATCTGCTTCTCTTACTCCAGCTCTTCCCTTCTCTTTTTTTTTTTCTTTTTTTCTTATGAAAAAAAGCAACAGCCATCATTAGAACCACTATGCAGCAAAGGCAGTGAAAAGAAACTCAAGTGAATGTTGTGTGACAACAGGAATGGTACTCCTTGAGTAACCCAGGATACTCTTGCTGTATTTTAGTGCTAGTTTATCACATTCTTAATTCTCCAGCCCTGGCTTCCTCCTGAGCAGAGATGCACACAACCATTTCTCAGCAGGAAGATGTGACTGCGTATTTCAGTTACAGCTTCCACATTCTGAACAGTTGTGATCACGGGAAAGCTCCTTCACTGCCAATAACACCACATATTGCTGGACACTAAAGATGCAAAAGCTTCTAAGGAAAGAAATAAACACTATAATAAACATCTGAAAAATAAGGCCAGTCTTCTATTTTGTTTTATGAACAGTAATTCTAGATACAGGCTACATGGCAACCACATTTTCTTTTTCATGAATGACAGAAACAAGAAAAAGGAAAACCACTATTAATTCTTCAGAGAGCATCAAGTCCTTAGGCCTAGGGTCACGCTGCTGTATTTTAAGCACTTACATGAATGAGATACATAATTGCCCCAGGCCAGTGGAGAGGAATATTTAGATCTTTGACAGGCTGAAGCCTCTGAGGGGCACTTCCCTTTCCATTGACTGTATATGCAACCTAGGACAAATGCACTCATAATTTAGATGCCTCATATGAACCCCCAATACAGATTTCATAGGCAAGTTACTCAACCTGGACTAATTAGGGTTGAAACAAAGCCATCTCTGAACTAAATACTGCAGAATCCACATCAAATGTCTACTGCAAATGCAGTTTTAGATTTGCTGTTCCAATTTGCACCACATAATTGCAAGCAACTATTGCCCATTTCAGCTCCTCCTTACATTTCTAGAGCTCAAGAGTTGATATTTGTTTGTAATGGACTTAGAAAAAAGCTTTACATTTCAATTTCCTGATGCCTCTAAATATTCTGTTACAGGGATGATTGTCTACTTACCCCTCAAGAAAGTAAACAGATAACTAACCTCTTTAAGTACAGCATATGTCTCTATAAATATTTCACCACACATTTTGTTGTAGAAATAGAGTAAGAAATAACACACCCACTTCCACTAGAATTGATTCTGGCACTTATACTTGCCAGACAGACTCAACAACTACTGGACGATCATTGGTGTGTGGGGCTGTCATCTTACAAATACACTTTAAATTCTAATCCCGAAGTTATAAATAAATAATTTGTATTTACAAGCCCTACCTTAATTTGGTTAGACTATCTAAAGCTGTAATTCAATATTTATTAGAAAAGCTTTTTTGTTTGGTTGTTTTTTTCATTTTACTGAAAGGAAAAAGGGGGTAAGTGAACAAAGAAGGATCACAGAATCATTTAAGATGGTGAAGACATCCAACATCATTGAGTTCAATCTTTAACCAAACACCACCTTGTCAACTGGACCATGGCATTGTCCCACATTGTTTCCTGAAGACCTCCAGGGACAGTGACCTCACCTCTTCCCTGGGCAGCCCACTCCAATGCCTGACCACTCTTTCCATAAAGAAGTTTTTCCTGATGTCCAATCTAAATGTCCCGTGGAGCAGCTTGAGGTTATATCAACTCATCCTGTCACTGGTTGCCTGGAAGAAGAGCCTGACCTCCAGCTGGCTACGACCTCCTTTCAGGGAGTTGTAGAAATGATAAGGTCCCCCCAGGTTTCCTTTTGTCTAGGCTAAACAATCCCAGCTACCTCAGCCACTCCTCTAGAGGGACTTACCCTCTAGACCCCTCACCAACTCCAGTGCCCTTCTCTGGACACACTTCCAGCACCTCAATGTCCTTCTCTAATTGAGGGGTCCAGAACTGAATATGGGATTCGAGGTGTGGGCTCACCAGTGCTGAGTACAGCTGAGCAGTCACTACTCTGATTCTGCTGGCCACACTATTGCTGATACAGGCCAGGATGTCATTGGTCTTCTTGGCCACATAAACACTTTGGCTCATGTTCAGTGGCTGTGGACCAGCATCCCCAAGGCTTTTTCCATTGAGCCATTTTCCAGTCATAAAATAATTAACATTACAAAACAAATTTTGACTCATAATCAGACTCTAACTCCAACCTAGCCTTATTCTTATTTCCACAGAGAAATAAAATCTTGGTCTAGAGAAATTATTAATCACAAAGCCAAGTCAGTATTTCTACATTAGAAGCATAACATGGGGAAAAACCCTGTCTGCCAAGCAATTTATTACAATAGTTGTAATTGTAGAGAAGTGACTGGATCTCTGACACTGAAATTCATCCTCCTGGAGCCTCTGGACTGTGCTGTGGCAGATCATGGTGTTATCTGGTTCTGTGCTTCACAACACCCTGGAGTAATGCCTTTGGCAGGCCTGGAAGCTGATTCACATGTCCCTTTGGTCCCGTGAGCAGAGTTTGGTTACCAAGATGTACAAACCTATTCCTCTTGAATAGCTGAAATTTCTGCACAAGGCTGCAGATGGGACATATAACTATCAGGTGAGCCTGGAATTCTATTCCTGGAACTGTACCTGGATGCCAGATGGAATAATTGCAACACCCAAAGGGACACTGACAAAGGATACTGGTTACCTGTGATTGAGCCAAGGTCTATAAAATTCTCAATTACAAAATTAACACAGATTTAAAGAAATAAAAAAAAAGGAAGAAAGAAAATAGAAAATAGATGTCCAAAATTGCAAAGGTATTGGACTGAAATAGCTAACCACATCAGAAGTACCAGGCAAAAATATGGACCACAAATTCTGATGCTAAATAAATTTTCATGTCTCCTGTGTAAATTCTCCCACTTTCTGTTCCATTTGCTAATTTAGTCATAGAAGCCCCACACTGTTTCATTTTTTCTTTATAAATGACTCAAAAAAAAGGTATGAATGATTACATGAAATACTTAACTTACATAACTGATTCAACTCCTTTTCAGCCCCTGTCTGTGATATTCATTTACAACTTTTTCACCTGGACACCCTCAGAGTACATTACCTGAATGGGAATTTCAACTCTCAAAGCTGCAACAATCTCCAGACAAGCAATGTTTTACAATATATGCCCTGATACTCTAAACACTCACTCTCCCTGAATAGCTCCTTGCCAAAGTCTTGAAAGACAGCAGGATTTTTACATTGAGTAAGTAATCAGTTCTTAATATCTCTATATGTACAGGAAATAACCATATAGAAACAGTATCTTCAAGGAATTAATTTTGCTAGTATAGAATTTGTCCTTTAGAATTACATGCCTGGTACCTGTGCTTCTGGTTCAAGCACTACAGAGTTCTTTCCATGTAGAAAGGGGAATAAAAACATAACTTAATTACACCAATAGTACAGTTCCTACCTATTTTTTGACCTAAAATGATAAAAGGTGTACATTTGAGTATTCAAGTATATGTATATCTGAAAACTAGAAGAGTGTCTACATTTATTCATCTCCTGTGTTCAAAAGTAATCTTTGAAAATTCACAAAACAGAGTCAACAAGAAAAGCATGGAAATATTCAGTTGTTCTCATTAATTCTACATCTAATTAATTGAGCAACTTAATAGCAGAAGTGTATCTGTCAGACATCGCTCACTTTACAGTCATTAAAACTCAAGGTAAGAAATATCAGATGGAGAGTAGAAGAGCTGTAAGATACAAGCCTTTAAACAAAAGGGTAAAATCATACTCCAGGCAAATCTTACAAGAATTAATTTTTTTACAATAATTATTGAAAAGTTGTTGAACAAACTTTTGGGATTTAAAACAGGCAATATGATTTAGTTCTGGGACAAAGTAGGACCAATTATGGATCATGTGTGTGCATTCTCTTCAAGAAATCTAGCGAGGCAAAATAAAAAATAAGCCCATCCCATGGGAGCATCCATTAGAAACTGGGAGAAGACATTCGTGCCATTCCTGAGTATATTTTCTGGGGAAATTTTATCAGGATAAATGTATTGGAAGGATATCTCTGTGTAGAGGTAGTCTAACAGGAAAATGGCTCCAGGCAAAGCTGCAGTACAGACCTTCCAAGAGAGTGGCTTGAAACAGGCTCAGCAATGAGTTCACTTCTGCTGAGGGCTGACAAAAGATTGAGAGACAAAAAGAGGGGAAGGAGTAAAGGAAGGCAGGAGCTTTCAGTATGATTCAAGCCAAAGAAATCAGAAATTCCAGTGGGAAATCTTAAAAGGCTGCAGGTATTTCAAGTGGATGTTGGCTGATTTGAGAGACAAGCTGAAAATAATCCTGCCCAGTTTGGTGCAGCCACAGTGGAGCTGCTGCTGCACAACTCTACCCATGTTTGGCACAGATAAGGGGAGCTTTTACTGGCTGTCTGGAGAGACCAAGCACTTTGAGCAAGTTGTTCCATCTGAAAAGGAGCTGTGAATGATTAAGCATTGGATGTATGTGTCAGAGTACAGGGCAGTCCTTGAAGAGCCCTCAAAGGTAAGCCATACCTCTGCCTGACTGCTCCCAGGCTTCTGCCCCCTTGCACAGGGCTCCCAGGCTGCCTGCAGAGCACAGAACAGGCTGGAGACAAACACAAACCTGGGACTTTGCTCTAAAGCACACAGGTGCATGGGCTGCTTCAGAGAGTCTTTGGATAGTGACAGAAAACAGAGGGACTAAATCTAAATTACACCTTTGTTTTCAAACACGCAAGGAAAACCAGGACCAGCCTAAATACCAGCAGATAACAATAGGAGCAAGGATGCAATTTTACCTCCCTGGGAAAAGACGTTAACATCAGTAGGCTTGCAGTACTGATGCCAGATGGACTTTTTCAAGCATCTGTAGATCAAACTGAAGTCTTCAGGCAAATCAGAGACAAATACATGTCAGTGTCCATGACCCACTCATAAACAGTATCAGGGAAACTAAACCAACCAAATAAGCAAATGCAAACAAACCTGGAGGCAGAACTTTCTATGTTTTAGGCATTAACTGAGAAGTGTAAGGCTGTAATTCCTTTGTGGTCAGCTACTCCAGCAGAGACGTAAAAATTACTCTAGCTAAGCAGGACTTAGAATAATTTTGATAGAAGTGTGCAAAGCATATGAACAGAAACAATATGCTTTTAAAGTAAAAAATTTGTTTACACAGAAATGTGTTACAGACACGACCAGAATATTGCAAAATTCTAAATGAACATTTTTCTGCTTGGATTAGCTATGCTAAATGGGCAATAGTTTTGCCCTTTCTTTTCTATTTCCTTTCTCTTCACAAGTCAGTGCTTAACACAGTGCCTCTTAGTTCAGGTTAAAGTGAGAAGATGTAGGTTACTTGTGGGAAAAAAAAAAGACAACAGCAAAATCAACTATTTTTACTAATAATGTAGCCACAGAACCAAGAAATACCAACATTTTGGAAATGCCAAGATGGTACTTTAGAGCCACGCTTTGCTTTTTTCCAAGGTCTATGTATAAAGCAATTGTTTCAATCTCAGGAAACATCCCTGCATGTCACCTCCAAGTGAGAGAATAGTGAATCTCAGCAGCAAGGGACCTGCTTTTTGCCTGCAGACAGCTGCTCCTTGAAGTGCCCTGCAACAAAATGCCTGGGAAGGCTGGAACTGAACTTCCATCCACAACCTCTTCCCCACTCATACTTGTGTGGGAGAGCAAGAGCCACACAGGCTCTTGCTGTCTCCTTCTCTGTTCCCATACCCAAATGTATGAGAGACAGCCTATGGTACAATCTATACCAACAAGCTACACCTTTTCAATTTCCAACTAGGATTAATCAAATCAGCTGATTTGATTAAACTGATCATTAAAAAGGAGGCTAATGAGACAATACTTAATATCACAATCAATGTCAATCACTTTAAATACAATCACAGGAACAAAAGCAGAAAGACAGACTTTGAACTACTCAGTAAAAAGGGACTACTGCATCGTTTTCTGTAATTCTGAAAAGCTAAGTCCCCTTCATCTCCAAGCTACTGCAGTAAAATATAGTACTTATAGAATCTGAAATAGATTTTCCAAGGAAAAAGATGTGCTACTTTCATGCCAGCCAGAGGAATGCTACTTTATTTGTTGTTTTCCAATGACAGTCATAGTAAATCTTAAGCATGAATCTTCCATAATCCTGCAGTTCATTCTCTCTTGTTTGTGGATTTAATTAGAGATGGATAAGGTATGGCCCAGATAACTTTAAATATAGGAGAAAAATATTTACAACAAGTTACACAATAAAGTAATTATATCCACCAGTGCAAATGTATGCTGTTTATTTAATTTGTTTAAAAACATATATATATGGTTTTTAACATATATATATTCCTCTAATAACCATCAACTAGCAACACAGAAAAGATGTGAAGGGTGTACAGTCATGCTGAATACTCTCTGCTGGAAACTTTTATTGTGTGGAGGTCCCTGTGAGTGCATATTATGTAAAATGAGTGTTGAAAGAATAAACAGGGCATAGGGAAAAGGGACAGACTGAGGCTCTGTGGTCTGAGTTAGCTGTTTGTGTTTGGTACTTTGATGATGCTACAGAGTTGTTATAGCAACAGGCCAGAACCCTCTTGAACAAACCAAAACAGTTTAGGTGACATGTAGGTCACTGTGCATGTTTTTATTGACCAGATATGGGGAATGGACCCTGTCTCATACTGATAACCTCCATAAAAGCTTGAATTTCTCCATTTGTTTCACTTGGGACTTTATGATTCATTAGACTCTACAATCAAATGTGCACATCCCTCCTTTAATTGAAATAAAATCTTAGCCAGCCTGGTCAAGTAGAGGAAAACATATGAGGATATTCCAAAAACCAGAGAACTTTTTTCTGACTGTATTGGGTCTGGCTGAGTTCATTTTCCTTTGGCAGCCCTCACAGTGCTGTACTTTGCATTGGTAGCTGCAAAGGTGCTGATAACACCCCAGCTTTCTGGCTACTGCTGAGAAATGCTGGCACAGCATCAGTGCTGTCCCCTCAACATTCTGCACCCCACCAGCAGGATGGGGTCAGGCAAGATCCTGGGAGGGGACACAAGCAGGCCAGCTCACCCAAAGTGACCACAGGGACATCTTATACCAAAGGTGACATAAGCTCAGCTATAAAAGCTAAAGGAGAGAGGAGGAATGGAGGGCATTTGTTATTTCACAATATTTGCCTTCCAGAACAGCCCCTACATGTGGTGAAGCTGTGCTTCCCGGGAAGTGCCTAAATATCACTCGCTGATGGGAAGTAGAGATTAATTCTTTTTTTCCCCTCTGCTTAAAAGTGTGCGCCAACTTTTGCTTTTTTTTTTCCTTTAGTAAACTGCCTTATCTCAACCTGCAAGTTGTTTTCTATCTTTTTGTCTCTCCCCCTGTCCCACTGGGAAGAGGAGTGATAGAGCTGCCTGGTAGGCACCTGGCACCCAGCCACGGTCACCCCACTATACTGACTGCTTCATAAAAGCTCTCAAAATCCCTAACTTTTCCTCTCCTGCCACTCATGTCTTCACCTCACCCCCTGCTTTTGTGATCAACCACAGCAGCAACTTCTAATGTAAGTGTTTTGAGGGGATTAGTATGGTGAGGGACTTGACCTGACTTAGACTGAACTTGGAAGCATGGAAACTCCTGAACTGCAAACAATGCCAGGCTCTTCATCATTTACTGTTATCCTTGTCTGCCTCCTTCTCATTTACCTTTGCTGGATTTTGAAAGACTCACCAAAACCTGACCATTCCTAACAAACTTCTCAAGAATATTAGTTAGTGTCTGGAAATTTCAAGAAAACATTTTCCATTTTGATAAATACAAAACACCAATAAGGGATAATTCATCATTATAGGCTAATTTTAAATATTAAAACTATCCAGATGTGTTATCCTTACTATTTTTTTTTTTGGCAGGAAAATTGTGAAAAAAATTTATTTTACAATGCATCACAAGAAAAAAGCACTGAAAAAACTCTGAATTTTAGTATCTTCATCATCTTGAAAACAATAGATAGAATTAGAAGGGTATTTCAGAAATGTATTAATTCTAAACATTCATGTCAGCATTGGTGTGGGGAAAGTCACACATCACCTTGGTATAGTAATGAAGAGTGACTATAAACCTAAGCAACCTGGACAAATGTTCACATCTGGGTGCATGGCATGTAGCATATTGTAGATTTTGGTTTAAATTGTCAAATGTAGATACAGGAAGGGTAACATCAAATTATGACAACTACATTATTTGGATACAGCAAATCTAAGTTTCTAAAGCCTTCGGGGCTCTACAGTATGTCAAACATTGTTACATCCTCATGTTTAGTGGCCCTTAAATGTGTATCCTAATTATGTAAATACCTACATTTTACATAAAAATCCTCCAGGACTACTGGCAGGCAAGGGGACATACCTTTTGTATAAACAAACACACACCAGGAAGTGGCATCCCCAATGTTTCAGCTCTTTTTAACCCAGGACTGGCACAGAGCTGGAGGAGGAGGTGAAGTGCTTGAACAGGCACGAGCAGAGAATGACTTTTCACTGATGCCTTTCACCCACTTACCAAATTCACATAAGACATAAATGTGACTCCTTGCACTATGCAGAGAACAACGATCTTTTCGAAAACACATCCAGTTCAGCCCAGGAATGAATTAGCCCCTGCACATTCAGCTCCGTGGGTATGTGCTGAGGATGGCTAGCTGGCTGAGGATTACTCATGGCTGTGAAACCTGCTCTCAGCATTCACAGCTGATAAGCATACAGTGCATGGCCTTTTGGCTGTCTATATTTGTACCACTCTGCTTAGAGGGCTTTGCATTTGCTTAGCATTGGTCAGGTCATTACATCAGGCATCAGTGCTTCCCCGTAAAGAAGAGCGATTGCCTGAAGCAGTTTTAATCAGTTTGTAACTGGAAATGTTCCATACAGGTCAATGGCTATCAGTTGTTGGAGTGTTCATAATGTAATTAGAATGGGTTACAATTGCTATTTTGGACTTAAATAAGGACCTTTTTGCTAAAATCCACAGCTCTATGTGGATAGAGACTGAACTCTCTATCTTGCAGTACTGTCACAGTCCGTGGAGGTTTTACTCTCCAAATCAAGAAAAGATCTGGAAAGAAACATTATGCATAAATACTTCTGGAGGGTCAGAAGGATGAAGGGCCTGTTTGGCTTTCTACAAGTCAATATTCTGCTGCCCTAGCTCTGCAGAATTTAGAAGCTGTCATTCTCTTATTAGTCAAAATAGAACACGTATTGATTAATACATGTGGGGGTGCATGAAAAAGGTTACTACTGTTACCACATGCCTTGTAAGGCCCTCCACAGACTGTTCCCTGTTACGTCACACATTATTCACCAGATAGCAATTTTGTCTTCTAAGTCTTTTGGACTCAGCTGTCTTATTTCAGCAGAACCTTGGAACAATAGCTCTCTGCTCCTAGATGTCCACATCCCTAAAAGCATTTGCGAACTAAAAGGTCAGGATCTTTCCTTCAAGCTCCCTCCAAGCTTCAGGATTTCCGGAAACTCCTCCTCAGCTAAACAAGTGAACAGCTTCTGAAGAACTTCCCTGTGTTTCTAAGTTATTTGGTAATTAAACAGATCTGTCTTTGAGAGGAAGGTAATGCAATTATTCTGAGGAAAACAAGATAACTTTTCCAGGCTCCTGATAGTATCTGCTGCCCTCTCATTGCATTTTACATATTTAAAGCCCAACTTTCATCACAAGGTAAAATTAGCACTGAAGCAGATAATTTTTAAAGCATCAATTCATAATGTTAAACAGAGCAAGGGACTTTCCTTTTGAATTCACGTGTTAGCATCCGTCCCTACAGTCTGTGTGTTCTTTTTTTAAAATGGCAACAGGAAAAAAAAAACCCAACCAAAAACAGGGAGGCAGAACAACTGCAATGAGTAATTATGAACTAAAATTGTATTTAGTGCTACAAAAAAATTCCTTTTATTATTAAGCAGCACCGTTAACACAGCACTTGAATGTATTGGTTTAGATTGTGCTGTATTTGGTAGCTACTGCAGAGACCAGACATGAAAACAGTCTTAATTCTGTTTATGCTCTTAAAGACACCGAGATAGAAAAGGATGTTTGGACAGAGATCCAACCAATTCTACTGATATACTGACCACTTTGCATACTAAAATAATAATCTGTTTCTGTTTTTCATATTCCATTATCCTCTCAATGTACTGGAAAGCACTAACATTTAGAGCTTTGTCACTGGCATTCCAGCAGAAACAGGACACGAGCAGCCCGAAACCTTACCTGTGATGGAGAACTGCATTAAAAAAGTGTGGGGAAGATGAGGATAGCTCCCTTTGCAGAGGAGTATAGAGCAATTTGATAAAATACAAAAATGAACCAGACAGGAAAGATATAGTGGCTTCCAGAAGATGAAAAGCACAAAGTGAATGTGATGGAAGAAGATGAGGCAATGCAGGGATTCCTAGTGTAAGAGTTCTGAATCCAAGATTACTGGGAAAAAAAACCCTGAACCTACAATTGCTTTGAGTGCCTGCACTTAAAAGAAGAAGGAAAAAGGAGAAATATGTGACATAAAATAGAAAAGGAAAGGCAGTGTCACTAAAGGACATGGAACTAAGCTTGGATCACACCAGGACATATTTTAGAAAATGACTGTAGATATGCATTGGCAATTACTAGCAGAAAGAGAAAAAATAAAATTAGTTGTAACCCTAAACAAACATAGAATATGAATGGAAAAGCAAGCCTTGTCTCCTTATTTATCTGTGTATTGTTGAATCTTGATCAAGGAAACAAAAACCTTTGGATCCAAATGGCAACAATGATCAAATAAAAATATATTGACAATAGTTTTCATTCAGACATAGGCTAGAGAATTCACAAAAGGGTTCAACTATCATATATGTACAAAGGGAATACTTTGGTAGCAATTAGAAAAAAGAAAGAAACTCAAACATGGTATCTTGTCTTAATACAGCCAATGCTGAATAAACCTTTCTAATCACATTCAGCACATTTAGAACTTGGGGGGGGGGGGGGGTGTTTGCTTTTGTTTGTGGCTTTATTTTTTTTAACTGCTGTGTCTGTAACATAATTATTAATTATTCAATGCATGGTTCTGTGGAGAGAAATGCCAGTCTGCTTCAGATGACCAGCTGCTGGAATTACAGCCAACTTAATTGTTTGCTCATCCTTCTTCTCTACAGCCTCAGTCTCGTCCCTCTCTGTGATCTTTGCACACCCCTTTGCTGTTCCCCTCACCCCATTCTTGACAGAGGGGTGGAAATTTTGAAGACCAAGCAGAAGAGGAAGGCAAGAGGAGACCACTTTGAAGTCCTTCTTTCTCCCCATGCTCTGCAGACTTCTCTACTTGCAACCTGGGCTATGCTCCCCTGTTTCTGAAAGGCAGAAGAGAGGGAGGGGGCCACTTGGCCTGGTAACTTGTGCCCAATCTCCTTACCTGTTTGTAGAAATGGGTATCATGCAACAAACTTTAGAAATATTTGCTGTTCACTGTTATTTATAGCTGAGTGAAGAAATAAAGGGGATTGAAGAGCACTGCTACGCAAATATGTTTTGGCTTAAATCTGATTGCAAACTTTAAAAAAATCCAAACAAACAAAACTTCACTTCCTCTTCGCAGCAGGGAGGCTTCACAGGAGTAATGAGTGCACTCCCAGATATTCTTGTTTATCCTTATTTAATCAAGACCAAAATGCTAAGCTTCATAGGCAAGGTCTATTATGCAAATTAACTTGAATAGTTCAAAATGGCTTAATTTGTATTGAAAAGATCCCATTAGTATGTGCATTCTTCAAACAAAAGGAAATCTGTGTACTAGTGTAGGGTGTTTTTATCTGTATAATTAGTGTAATTGTAATAGCTGCAAAATGAAAATCTGTAGGCACATCCTAGAAAACATGAAGTAACCAGCAATAATTACCATTCCTATTGATATAATATGCTAACTGGCTGAAGAGCTCCCTTGTAGAGACTTTTAAATGTGTTTAGTTTAGAAAGAGCAGGAAAAATCCCAACATCATGGAATGGATAAGATTGAAAGGGAACAATGGTGGGGTCATCTGGCCTAACATTCCTGCTCAAGCAGGGTCCACCCAGAGCACATGGCACAGGACTGTGTCCAGACAGTTCTTGGGCACCTCTAGCAATGCTAAATCCATTATGGGAAAAAAGCTAGACATTCAGCTCCATATCAAGTGTGGTTTACAGCTTATATGAATACTTCATTCCCCTTAATGAAGTCTTAAAAAGCACATAAAAGACATAGTTAAGGCACAAATGCTGAGAGACGATTAAGAAGTTGTTGGTTTGGGGCTTTTTTAAGCTTGACTAAATAAGTTCACATTGTCCTCAGCATTCCTAACTTCATGCCTGGGCAGAGGTCACACTGAATGAGGGGGCACAACATACATGCTCCAGGCTGAGGACACACCAAAGTGAGCTGCTAAGTAAAACCTAAATTACACCTTTGTGAGGAAGCTCAGCTGGGAGGCCAAAGCCATAGATGACAAATTACCACTTTGCCCTCAGATATTTCTTCCTTCAGACACAAACAAAATTCCATTCTCCCCAGGGGGCTCAGGAGTTTTTTGCCCTGAGGATAGATAGATAGATATGATTTTCTATCCAGACTAGGGAGAGCCATAATACAGCAACCCCCTCCAATACCCCTGCTAGCACTCCAGGGGACCTGGGCTTCTGAGTGAGCTCCTGAGCAGATCTCAGCCTGGCTCTCCACTTCTTGGGTAATAATCATGCTGCTTTTCAGGATGCTATGATCATGGTCTCAAATTAAAAGCTGAAAATCCACAGACAAAATCTGGAATGTGACTTTTATTCCAGATTTGAAGGGCTGTTCACTGGCATTCAAGTAATGTAGGAAGATAAAATATCCTGCTCTTCTGAGAGCAGGATAACCTCTGTTAATAGGACCTCTGGAAAGCAGACACTATTAAGCTGAGTACATAAGAGCTAAGGATATAATTCTCAAGCAGCAGTGACTGAATGTGTCTTGAGAGTGTCACTCTACTGAATACTGTTTCCAATCTAGCTGTTTGTTATGGTGTCCTTACTCAAATGGTTTGTACTCAAATACATATCAATATATGCAAAGAAAAAAAGACTTTTTATGCTACTGATGAGTAGACCATAAGTTAGCCTGCATCTTTGATATCTAAGATGAAAATATTAATATTTCTATTATCTTGGAGAACCAGGCTACAGAGCTCCCCCAAGGAGTTTTCACATTATTTTCTGCTCCCTATACTCCTGGATTTATATTCTTTATATTCTTTATATTAGTAGAAAACAGAAGTCATTCATTTCCTAGCATACTCCAGTTTGCAAGAGGAGATCAAGCACATTATGTGAACAAGATGTCAGAGGAAAAAAAAAAGTCTAGCTGTTTGAAATGATAATTAATTTACCATAACAAATAGAAAGAAAAAACATTTGGCAGGTGGTGATTGACTTAGCATCGCTGCTAGCAAATTTCAGTTTACTCTAAGTAACAGCATGTTCACTGCATAGTAACCCTGAGTTCACTTTGCCAAAATCAGTGGAGAAATGGTCTGTCAACTGCAATAGATGTAGCTGGCTCTAGGGAGCTGGTCTAGAGTACTCAAAGTAGTGAGCAGACAAGGCCTGTCTTCCATTTGGGGGCACACCATTCATAGAATCACAGAATCAATTAGGGTGGAAAAGACCCCTGGGATCACTGAGTCCAACCTATAAACCAACACCACCCTGTCAATTAGACCATGGCACTGAGTGCCAGGTCCAGTCTTTCCTTAAACACCCCCAGGGACAGTGACTCCATCACCTCCTGGGGCAGCATATTCCCATATTTAATTGCCCTTTCTGTGAAGAATTTTCCTAATGTCCAGCCTAAACCTCTCCTGGTGCAGTTTAAGACTGCGTCCTCTAGTCCTGTCACTGGTTCACTTGGAAACCAACCCCCACCTGGCCACAGCTGTAGCCGTAGGCTGTGGTCTCAATTGTAGTCACATCTTCTCGGGGGTTCCACATGGCCCGGTCTTCATCATACTGACTCCTTCCTCGGCAGGCTATTGCTGCTTCTTCGAGGATCTGTCTCATTGGGAAACCCAGCCCCCTTTTATCCCAGCGATCCCTGCTGGCCACAGTTGCGCCCAATTAAGGACATTGCAGCTGCAAGCCATCCAGGATCAACTGGGACTCCTTGGGGCAAGGCCCATATACAGATACTTAGATATAATACATATATTTACTCAAAGGCCATCTCTACTACACACAGCCTCTTTTCAGGTGGTTGTAGAGAGTGATAAGGTCACCCCTGAGCCTCCTTTTCTCCAGGCTGAACACCCCCCAGCTCCATCAGCTGCTCCTCATAGGACCTGATCCAGACCCTTTGGAAGGGCACGTTCCAGCCCTCCAGTGTTCTTCCTGAACTGAGGGGCCCAGACCTGGACACGGGATTTGAGGTGCAGCCTCACCAGTGCTGAGTACAGGGGACAATCCCTGTCCTGCTCCTGCTGGCCACACCATTGCTGATACAGGCCAGGATGCCATTGGCCTTCTTGGCCACCTGGGCACCACTGGCTCATGTTCAGCTGCTGTGGACCAGCACCCCAAGGTCCTTTTCCACTGGGCAGCTTCCCAGCCACCCTGTCCCCAGCCTGTAGTGCTGCACTATGGCAAAGTGTACTTTGTTAGTCTTGTTGAACTTCATGCTGTAGTCTCAGCTCATCTACCCAGCCTGTTGAGATCCCTCTGCAGAGCCCTCCTAGATCCTAGCACCCAACTTGGAGTCATCTGCAAATCTGCTAATGGTGGACTCAATCTCCTCATCCAGATCATCACTGGAGATATTAAACAGAATTAGGCTCAACACAGATCCCTGGGGGACACCCCTGGTGCCAGGACATCAACTGGATGCAAACCCATTCACCAGGACTCTCTGAGCCCAGCCATCCAGACATTTCTTATCTGGCAGAGGGTGCACCTGTCCAAGCTTTTCCAGGCGTCTGCTATGGGAGATGGTGTCAAAGGCTTTGCTGAAGTCCAGGTAGACAATACCCATGGCCTTCCCACATCCACCAGGCAGGTCACCTGGTCATGAAAGGAGATCAGATTGATCAGGAAGGGCCAGCCCTTCCTAAAATCATGCTGGCTGTTCATAGTTATCTTTGCCTCTACTCTATGGGCTGTTCTTTATATTTACAGAGGCATATAAAGTACTGAACAGTAATGCTCTCATTTTATCTGACCATTTATGTTCAATGAGGCTTATATGGATCCATCCTGTACATCAAAATGTGTAATTTGAGAAAAAAAATACAATTCTTAAATGGAAAATGGAAACAGGAAATGAGGGCTGAAGAGGAGGACTGCAGATTAAATATTAAAGAACACAAATATGGCTTGACCATCTAAAACGATTCCTCAGCTGAGAAATGTCAGCTTTCTACAAACAGAGTTGCTCCCTTGTAAGTATTTTATAAATCACTATTCTGCTGGTGAATAGTATGCAACCCGTTAAGCCCCTAGAGATATTTTATCTACATCAGAAAAGAATGGCTCTATTTTTAGCCACAAACATGTTCTGGGTAAAGAAAAGCAAAGTAAAGCCATGGCAATTAAATCTAATAGCTGTGCACAGCAGTCCTGTCAGGCTGCCTCTCCATAGGTGAATGGAAAATGCAGTGGGACTAAAAGCTCTGTAGCTAAAGGAAATTGCACAATTAAGATGCTTTTCTGATTTGGTATTTGTAATCTGTTTTTTTTTTTTTAGGGGAGAGAAGCCATGCGTTTGAGATTTTCTTCTAATTACATAGAAAACATTTCAGTGAGATTTGGTCCCTTGATCCTATACCACATTCCTTCCAAGAATTAGAAATAAAGTGATTTTCAATTTCTTAGCTCCTGCTCTTTTATAGATTTAAAAATGAAAAAATGAGAGGAAGATCTAGTCATGCACCATTTGGCTCTCTGCTTTCCTTCCAGGATTCTCAACTCCACCTCTAGTCTTTAGATCCTTGGAAAAAAACCCACACCAACTACCAAGCAAACATAAAAAAAATCAAACAAAAACCCCACAACCAATGAAGCAAACAAAACAACAAACAAATAAACCACAAAACTCCCCACAGCCCTGAAACAAAAACCCAAAAGAAACTCCTAACACAAAAAAAATGCTCATTTATTTTTCAGATATTGCTGATATTTCTCATTAGCCATTGGCCCAAATCTGACAGTGCTTGGGTACAGCCCTTGTAAGATACAATGCTCAGGATAAATAGGTGCTAATTATGTTTTGAAGAGTCTCTTATCACTTTTTGACATGTTGCATCTCCAAAAATTGTCTGTTCTGAAAATTTCAAATAAAGCTCATCTGAAGTGAGATGTAGCTGAAAAAAGCCATTAGAGGAAGCATGAAGGCATTCTGGGACATTATTTGTTAGCAATCATGAAAATAAGAAGAATCCCAGGAGCTTTGAAGACTTTTAAAGAATGCAAAATACTAAATACTATTTGGAATCCTAATCATTATGCTTAACTATGGGAAAGCACAGATTTGGAGGAAACAAAGGAGTGACAAGATTGCTAAAATGGTGGAACTGAGCTGTCTACCACGTTGCTGAGTGACATCCACTTTCCACAGCAACAAGCATGGAAGTTTTACATCCATCAGTGCTTTAAGATGAAGTTTGTAGCATAACATTAGTACCTGAATTAGAGAAGCTGCCTTTAGGTTTGCATTGGAAAAACATAACATCACTAAACTGGAAGATTTACCATGCCGAGGCTTACACATTAGAGCTCTCGGTATCACACATCTGGACCTTTGCATCTTATACCCAAAGAAAAGGACCCAAGAGCTCTTCCACATGATGCTATGAAGAGCAGAAAATAATCACAGTGTTTATCAGCCACATCTCTGAACAGGGCTCTGAGGTCCAGCATTTAAGACATGTCTTGGAGTCTTCTCTCTGAGGATGAAGTCTTGCAGTGCTTCTGCTCACAGGCTGTGATAAGGGTCAGCTGCAGGTGGAAAAAAATGGCTGATAACTGGCATATCCAATGGAGCTTCCAGCACCTGTGAGGGTTTTTCCTTCTTGGGAAAACATAATCAGTAGCAGAAAGCTTTCTAATGTATGTTTATAGGGATGCTGGAACCAGACATTTACAGAGTGGAAAAAAGGATTTCAAACCACAGCCAACAGAAATACACAATATCAAAATTTGCACATTAGAATTCCCTCTTAAAATAAAGGGTTAGAACACATTTATGATCTCTGAACAAACCTAGGGTCTTTGACACTCTCTATGCAGTCATTTCTTTATAGAACTGCCTTCTTCTTACCCTCCAGCCCAGAGCTTCATAGCCAGAAGCACCATTACATGTGACTCTGTCTTAGTCAAGTGGTTTGCTTCCAAATGGCTATCACAAAGACTTCATTTTTCCTTTCTTAAGAGGGCATATGCTCCTACCAACTCAAACCCTGAGTCTGAAGTATCTCCTCATCCATAACAAAGGCACATCACAGCAGTCACAGATACAGACTCTGTGTCAGTGAACACCCAGGACCACAGCCCTATTTGTTACAGCTTTGTATCTCTGAAGGTCTGCAAGGAGGGGAAGCAGGAATCAATATGTGC
Organism: Calcarius lapponicus; assembly: GCA_039654755.1. Taxonomy (NCBI): domain Eukaryota; kingdom Metazoa; phylum Chordata; class Aves; order Passeriformes; family Fringillidae; genus Calcarius; species Calcarius lapponicus. The sequence continues at coordinate 17,723,197 of CM077462.1, read as the reverse complement.
AGACAGCAGGAATACTGAGTAACTGCCAAGGTGGACAGACACAGCTCTCAAAGGCTGAAGGAGAGGCAAGGGAAATGGAGAATCATAAAGTAGAATAAAGAACTCACAGACCCATGAAAACTCCTCTCCGAACATTTTGTTCCAATGTCTTGCAGAGAAAATACACAGAAAATATATTTCTAGAGGAAAAAGTCTGTATTAAGCTAAAATTACAGTTCAGAACATACTTTAGTAACTAACAGTAATACAAATGTATTTCACTTGTAGTGACATAAACATTAAAAGAGGAAGGAAATTGAGTGTTAAATACAACTAAAATGGAAAGATTCAAAAGCACTGAAAAATGTGTTATCCAAGTACCCTTGGGTCTGTCCAAAAGCTATTCAATGCAAAAACCACCACCAACAAAAAAACAGTTCAAAAAAACCGGTTCAGTAACTCAGAGATATCCTTTTTTCACCAGAAAAAAAGGGCTTAATTTTCATCAGCAATACAGAAAAACAATTATTTAAATTAAACTTTTAAATTTTTTATACTAATACCATCCTCTGGGATCAACAGAGAGCTCAAGACAGAAACTGTAACTTAGTGCTGTAACTCCCATCAGCTTGACTAAGGGCAAAAGACTCAGGTCCACCTTCCACAAGGTTTTTCTGTGAACCCTTACATTATGCTACAGGAGTTCACTGTGTCACAAAAGACACAGAGGATAGATGAAATAAGACTTGCACATATATATAGCAGCAGAGGGAGAAAGAACCTGACCTTAAACTGTTAATTTAACAAAAATACAATTGCGCTTTTCAGCCTCAAGCCAGTGTTACATAAGAACAGTAATAGAGAAAAATGGTTTCCATGCAACATAGCCTGATAATCTATCTGAATAAAAAGCTATTTTTAGTTTTCGAGAAAAATGACATCTTCAGATGAAAGCATCACTTTCACTACACTGAAAAATTACTTCTTGTCAGTCATAAGTATAATGTGTACCATCTATTTACATATTTTGCACAGATTTGATACTTTACCTGATACAACTCCTACATGTTAAGTTCTATCAAAATACATATAATTTAGTAGAATATTTTATTCCAGTAAATTCTGTTTATTGAAATGAATAAATACAAGATTTTTCTTGAAGCCAACTGCATTATGTTCTCTAAATAGAAGTCAATGATGTTTCTGTAGTTGTAATTATTAAAGACACTGATGTAATTTCCTTGTAAACCAATTTCTAATAACAGTATGTACAATAGGATAATAAAGATTTTTTTTTCCCCCAGCTTACCCTTTGCCCATTTAAAAATTCTTTCTCCTGGATGCATGGTACTTATATATAATGCTCATCACAAGCAGAATTCAGAAGAGGCTCTTAATTGTGTCACTGTTTTGTATTGAAACTACACTACAGGGTTAATTAAGAACAGGATCCCACACCAGAAGTCTCTGAGCTAGTACCTAAAACAAACTAGTCATTAAAAAGAGGAAAGTTAAAAAACAAAAAAGTAGAAAGGAGAGCATGACAGCAAAAGAAGTCATGTTAGTGTCACAGAGAGAGACCACCATGATTTCCAGGTATAAATATAGGCAGCATCACAAAGGAATTGGGAAGAAAAATGTCAGCAGAGAGGGAGCTCAACAGAAGAGGGAATGGTAGAAAAAAATTTGCATATTAAAAGTTTAGGCAGAGAGTTAATCTCTGTGGAGATTAGTGGATGGACAGATGACCACACAAATGATCACAGGTGACTAAAGGCCTGAGATTACAGCTGCAACTCTGTAACTCGAGAGTGACTACCCTCAGCCCAACCCCTTGGTGAAGTAAAACCACCTGGAACCCCAGGCAAGTGACTTTAACCAGTGAAGTGTACTTGATGAACAGGAATGCAGATTGTGAGTACAGTCACTTGATGCTGAGGTACCATCCAGCTTCTCATTTAGTGAGAGCAGCTCCACGTCCTCAGCAAGAGCAGCTCTTGTCTGAGCTGAGGGCACAATCACCACAGGCTTGATCATGCACACTTTTGTCTATCTGTACCAAGACATAGTGATGGCCAGCAGGATTGTTCAGATTTATTTATGTTTTTCCATGATCATCAATTCTGCATGTGTATGTTAGGAAAATCGTGGATTTAGTTCATATATATTTGAAGGTAATAATGCAATTCAGCACCACCAACTTCATCTCCTGGGAAAAGGAACAGTTATTTAGCATAAACATTTTGTTTACAGCCCAAATTCAAAAACAATGCTGGCTAGCCAGCTGACATATGCCCAGAGCATGTTTATCTAACAAAGGAAAACTCCCTCAAACAAGGACAACACAGTAATGAACAAACAAATTATATCTATTGCCCTCATAACACTGCAATTAGGATGGGATTTAAAGATGGCAATACCTTTAAGGGAAAATCCGGGGGAAAACATAAACCAAAGCAGTTACTGTTTCTAGAAGGAAAGCTGAAAACATGTCAAAAATTATAACTGAAGTTATACATCTACAAAAGCTATTTCAAATTTCTGTATCATTGCATGCTGTTTTGTGCTAATGCCACAGTTATAGAGCTTTTCTGTGAAACACATTAGCTGAAAAAATAATTGACACAGGTAGACCGAGCACTGCAGTGCCGTGACCATCACCCTGGCACAGCAGTGGCCAAGGCCAAAGACGCACTTGGGGCCAGAGGAGGGAGAAAGCAGCAAAGCCACCTTTGCCAGTGGAGAAAATATGGCATCCTCAGTTCCCTTAGCATCCCCTTTTCCCTGAAACAAGATGTCAATACTCCCTCCTTAACTTTTAAATCTTTTATGAATTCTGGTATTGCTTCACTAATATTAAATTAAGAAGGGCAGTCTATGTTAAGCCATCAGGCTTTGGCTTCTATTGGATGGATTACTAAGGTAATATTATTTTCAAAGTTGTTGATATCAAACACACAATGGAAGGGGTTTTTTTTATCATTACATCATTTTATCATTTCATCATTGTCTCACGTGTGTTACATAGTAAGAACTCCTACCAAAGAAAACATTGATGCACCAAAGTATCACCATGCAATATAACAAAACATCTAAGATATTTTAAGACTTTGAAGAGAAAGTAAGAATCAATGAATGAACAAAAATGTAAATCTATTTAGGAATAAGTAAACAAGAATAAATCCTAAAGTGTTTGGAGTTGCTTCTGATGGATTTTTTTTCCCTTTCACAAAGTACTGTTTAGAAGAATATACAAGATATAGATTAAATATATAAAACACATACATTATCACATTTGAAACTTATTGCTGCCAGAGCCTTATGTTTAGGCTTTGGTCTGGGATGAAAGATGAGCTTGACAAGGGCTATGTAGCTCTGAAACACAGAAGAGTTTGACTGTCACCTGAGGCAGCAAGAGCCAGAAAACTCTGAATAACCATTTTGTGCACATATGGGAAAATCAGTTTTTATGAGCAAGGGGGCTCTCACACAAACCCTTTTAGTGCCTGAATGTGTAGAAGGGGAACTTGTAGATGGATAATGTGCTGGTCACCAGGGAACCTGGGAAAAATAGGATGCATTTTTGTGGATCTTTTCCAGCAAGTCTTTTGCAGAATTCAGAGCAAGACACTCCATCAAGAAGTGTGTGTCCTTGTGGCATGTACAAACAAAATTTCAGTTAGTAGCTACAGCTGTAAATTCTTTCTTTATTGTTAATATTATGCACCAAGTCTTTATTTAGGGGGTTTCTGTTTCTTCTATTTTTTTTTTTTTAATTCAAACAGTATTATAGCTGCATTCCAGTTGGGGTCAGCCTGAACATCGTTACAGCAATTGCTGGCACAATTTTTGACCAAATGTGTTTGGACTGAGACAACTTGTTTATTTAATTTAATTAAGTTCTCTACTCTTCTCTTTTCCATCACATATAATTTAAGTCATGTGTAGAATCTTAGATTAGTGCAGCAGTGAGAAAGCAAATCTATCTACTTCTAATTCTCCAAGCAAATCTTACAGTTGGTGTTAATGAAACGAGTCAGAGACTGAATGAGAACAATCTTATGTTTAATAGTTTTTAAAACATTGTACTTTTAAGGAATAATAAAAATTCTTAATGCTAGTATGTCAGTGGTGCTCTTTTATACTTTATACTCTTTAGCTGGCACAGACCCAAGCACATTGCTGATAAAGCACCATAGCTGAAATCTTTATGCCACTTACACATTTAGGATGTTGGACTAAGCAAGCTGATTGCTATTATCAGCATTTGCCTTTTGATGCAAAATAACAACTCAGAATATAATTCAGTGGTAAAGGAGAAGAAAAAAACAAACAAAACAAAAAACCAATTTCACCTGTGGCGCAATTCCAGCGAATATACACGAGGAAGACTTTGGAGCAATTCATCATCTAAATCTCTTGTACTACATATGTTCACTTAAGGTACCATGATTTTATTCTGAAAAATGCTGAAGCAGCACAAAATAAGCAATGAATCTGTATGCAGCAGAAATTTCAATTACCTGAAATGTTTCTTGAAGCTCCAAGTCAATCTTTAGCTGCCATAGAGAGATCATAATACAAGATTTTCTAATATTTTTTTTCTTCATAAACTACACCCCTGTGGGTCCCTTCCAACTCAGGATATTCTGTAATTCTATAAAGGCAGCCTGTGGGGCTTTGTGCTTGTTTTTCTCCCTGGATTTGAAGACTTGTATGTTCTAAAGCATTGCTAATCTGTTGTGATGTAAAAACTTTGTCAGTTGCTGTTTCCTCTGTTTTTGATTCCCTGTTTCAGCCTTAAAGCAAATCAGTCTCCATGTAACTACCTGGCTGGACTACACATTTCTGCCCAATACTGAAAAAATCAGAGCACCTATACACTCCCACATCACAGTAACCATGACAGCAGTCATTTTTGCTGTCAAATCTTCTAGGGCCAGTGTTTCCTCCTTGTCTCCCATTTTTAAGGGCGAGGATACTCTGTTCTTACAACCCACTTAATTCCATTGTTCACACATGTAGCCAATCCTCAATATAGCCTTAAAAAAAAAAAAAAAACAAACCAGCAAACTGATACAACCCAAAATAAGAAAATGATTAGTCAAATACACACACATGCTTCATTTTGGTGGTAAAACAAGAGGAAATGGCCTCACTTTGCTCCAGGGGAGGAAAAAATTCTTCACTGAAAGGGCTGTCAAGCATTGGAATGGGTGGCTCAGGGAAGTAGTTGAGTCACTATCCCTAGAGGTACCTAAAAGACCTTTAGAAGTGGCACTTGGGGATACAGTTAACTGTTGGACTCAATGATCTTAGAGGTCTTTTACAACATGGTTCTATGCCTCTATGAATGTTACAACAAGTAGAAGAAAAACTCATGAGTATTACAGAATGTTTCTTAAGGCATATAATAGATACTATTTTGTGTATTAAGCAACTGAAAGGATATTTAAAAAGAAAATGAAAATTAGACACTGTGCATTTATAGCATTAAAGAGCATCATATACAATTATGACATTTCAGTTCTGAAAGTGGGGAAGAGCCAAAAACCAAAAAATCTGATCACCCATGTTCTGACAGGCCCAAAAAAATTCCCAGCATCATAGGAAATGATGCTTTCAGCCCAGAGTAAGAAAAACTTTTGTCTAACAGAGTAAAAATAATTAAACTTATTACTGTGTCAGAAGTTTTCTACTTTTCATGCTATTTATTAACTGCTGGCAAAAATTAGTTTACATGTCGTGCATTTTTAATAGAGATCTATGTCTACTGCCCTCTGGACAGTCTGGATCTCTTAAATTACATCTACTTACTAAGAATTTTAATAACTGTTTCAGTGATTGGTACTTTCTGGATCATTAAGAGCTGAATACAAAGAAAGGAGCACTTCAGTGATAATTATCAAACTGTAGTTTTAGGTAAATACCCAAAACAAAAGGAAGTCTTCTTCAGCAGGAATGAAAGTATCTTGGAAAAAAAATGATCTTGTTTTATATGTAAAATGAAGTTTCCTAAGGGAATTTGGAAAAACTCTTCATAGACAATAACACTTGGGGCACCCTTTATATCCTGAACAGGAAAAGCAAGGAAAGGAATGTGTGTGAGTGGGAATGGGTGGGGGGAATCTTTCAATGCAAATTGTATCACATAAGTATCATATTATTTTGCACAAACTTGATAATATTACATAAGAAAACTGCAGGGAAGGCTGGACTCTAGTCTTCATCCTGCTGCAGTAAGCCTTTCAGAAGCCACTTGAACCCCAAATGTAAAAGAACTGATCATTAAGGTTAGGACTATCAGAATCAGATCCTACTCTCTCTCTCTTTTCAAAGTGAAATCTGATGGTTTTACTAAAACACAGATTTGATTAAAAAAAAAATCAAAGAAAATATACGGAAGTCCCAGAAAATTTGGTGTTCTGAAAAACACATCCCCAAGCTAACTGTAATTCTTTTGGTGTTATCCAGCAATTCTCTTCAGGATTTTTGGGTTTTTTGTTTCATTTGGGGTTTTTTTTCTGTTTTGTTTTGGTTTTTTTTTTTTTTTTGGTTTTGTTTTGTTTTTTTTTTTTCTTCTGTGTGTGGTTTGTTGTTGTTGTGTTTTAGTTTTTCTGTTGTTGCTGGCTTTTGGGTCTTTTTTGTTTGGTTGATTTTGGTTTTTCAAGGGTTTTTTGGTGTGTTTTGCTTTGCTTTGGGTTTTTTGGATGGGTTTTTTTGTTTATTTGGGCTTTTTTGGGGGGAGGGGAGAGGCTTGGCAAAACGTCCTATTAAGTAACAGAGAGGAGCCCAGGAGGAAGCCCTGTATTATAATTTACTCACTACCAGTCTAATTCCTTGCTCACTAACAAGTGCAAGTGCAAAGAGAGCGACAGTAGATAGTGGATATCAGAACACAGATGTCACCATGTTAACAATGAGAAGCAGAGTCAGGGAAAGGGAGAAAGGAAAAGACAGAGAAGTTGTAATGGATACTCCAGCTGGTGCAGAGCAAAGGTGATGGCAAGGGTGCATCTAATCACACATTGCTTTAAACATACACCAGATGACATAAGAGAACTGAGATTTGCACAGCATGATAAAGCTTCAAAGAAGCAAAATCTCTGAGACAACAGTTTTGCTGCCTGATGAATACATCAGAAGGCCCTCTAGAACTTAAGCCACCAAAAATACCAAAACTACAAACTGATAATGCTGAAGTAACACAAACAACAAAAAGATGAGTTAGAGCAATGCCTCAACATCACAAATATTTATCAGCAAAATACCTGACACAAATGCCAGCATCCTCGAAGAAAGGCAGTCTTGTCAAAAGTTGTGTTTCTAAATTGAAAATCCATCTTCATTTGTACAGCTGCTGAGCTGGCATTAACCTCACCAGTCCAGCTGGAATGGATGGAATGCCTGAATCACAGAAGAGTATGATTTACAGATTTTACCTATTTCCTGGCTACCCAGAGAAATTTCCCAGCTAAAAGCATGTTTTTGAGCAGGAATGGTGTGCAAGGTGAAGGATGCAGCAGCTCATGTGCTACAAAATGTTCTAAATAAACTGTTTATGACACAGAAACCTGTACAGTTGTCTGTGCATCTCATCAACTTGACTCATTTACTGCCACATGGGCCCTCTCAACAGCCAGTAATCATTACAAACACTATTGCTTACAGTTCACCCAGTGTTCTCCATCTGTGGACTGGCCAAGAACAACTCATGAGATTTGTTTTCCAAGCTGCACAGATCAGCCTGATAAGCCAAACAAGCTTAGAAGTGTTTCTGGAAAGGAAAAGAATGATTTGTCGAAGAGCAGTGCCTCTAAAAACCTGGAGTTTCTCTATGCGGCACAACCTAATGTCTGAGGATAAACAATATACAGATAATCTCTAAAGAAAGTCTACATTGATTATTTTAAGATTACTTCAAGGCTACATCTGCACTTACTGTCTGTCTGCAGTCACTGGACTGTCTGTCCAGGCTGATTTAGGCTGCTGACATTTTTATGAAGGCATTTTCAGCATTTTGAAGTTCTGAGTCTAAAGGGTGAAAGAACACCTTTCAATCAAGCAAGATTTGCAAATATTCAAATAATTTCAGCCTGCACACTGGTCTAGCCCTGAATGCTAAAATTATTATTTAACTCCTTACTGACCACCTCTTCCTAACTTTAATCATGTTGCACACAGGGCATGGTAGAGTCCTTTACTCTGGAAATACTGGCTGCATTTAAATAAATCCACTACAGATTTCTAAGAGAACAGGAAGTGCCTGAATGCCATCCCTTGCAATGGTAGTATTCGATGGAGTCAGAATTCCACCCGCTGTTAGAGGCAGAAGTAAGTTATTAAACAGTAGCCTTAGAAGGGCAGAGACAAACTCTTAAATTAAGGTTGATGAGATGAAGCCTGGTGAACATTGTTTTTCCTGTTACTAATCATTATGTAAAAGGTGAGACTTCCAGTTTGCAAGTTTAATGTTCCTACGCCCAAAACATTTCTATGGGAAAAACTTAAAATTGCTTCAGTGCCTGCAGAAGTCACACACAGCAGTTTAAACAGAAGCAATGCCTGCTCAGGTAAACAGTGCAGCACAGTAAAGAGCATCTTCTCCAAAATCTCAGGAACTTCACTTCTGATTTGTTTTACCATGGGGTGGAATGACCAGCCTTTGAGAGTGGCAATGGACAGAACTCCGCTGTCATTTCAGAATCAAAGTTTTGGACACAATGCAAACTCTTTTGGCATATTTTGGGTAGGCACCTCCCGATCAACTTCAGGACTAAAATGATGCCAGGTTCATCTCCTGGTTGTCTGCCAGGGCTGTTTCTTTAGCATCCAGGTAGTCAAACAGTGAAAGCTGACAGATAAAATCTGGCAAATCAATATCTGCTTGACTAGATATTTCAGTGTTTATATGCAAAGCGCTGCCTTCCTATATATTGAAATTACCAGCGATGCTGGAGCAGGTCTGCTTCCCAAAGTAATGTGATGCACTGCAAGACAGAAACTGTTTAGACATGACAGGTTGTTCTGTGTGGTAGGTGACACAGAGGAGGACTGAGTAAAACCACAGTGCACTTTACAAATGGAAACAGAGAGGTAAAACATCCTGATCTTGCTCTCATTCCCATGGCACAGCAGTAGGACGGCACCAAGCTCAGCAGCTCCAGTCAGGTACTCCAAACACATGATCTGTATGAGGACCACGACACCATTTCCCCAACAGGCACAGCCTCTGTGTGTTTTGATACGCCCTTGGAAGAACCAGTCCCACCAAGACACAGCCTTGAGGAGGGATGCAGCCTGCTCCAGCCACTTCTGGTTTGGGTGACTCAACAGACTTCTCCATACTGAAGCGCATGACTGCAAGTGTAGCACAAGCTACTTGTCTTTTGTTTCTGGATGAAAAAAACAAAAAAAACCCCAGAAAATTTGCACTCCAGTAATGTCAGAGAAATATTCCAGTGAAAGAATGTGGATGATGTAAGGCAGAGGTGGAAAAGCAGATGAAGACAAAGATGAAGAAAATGGGCAAGAGGCCCTAGGATCATTTTTAAATGCAGATTTTGTTCATTGCAGCAGAAATAGAGGTGATTTGTTTTGAAACTTATCTTCTATATCTATACTATTAGTGCACTGTTCATTTGGGGTGTCCTCTAAGGCAAAACCTATTTCAAGTGCAAAACAAGAAACATCACTCTATGGAGCCATTTTCAGCTAAGGAGGAAATTACTGAACCTTTTTAGAAATAAAGTTTAAAGTTGAGATTTCTAGTTCTGGAGGACAGTGGTTTGCATGAAGTATGGACAGCAAAGAACTACCAAGTTTTATCACAGTATTTACTCCATTTCAGCAAGTGTATCACTTCAGCTAACATCTTCCTAAACCAAACAGAGCTAGGCATTTAAATGTATTTTTAAGCACATAGATAGGTGGTTTGATGCCTCTCAGCTGCAGTTTCAGCAAAGTAAATAAGGCCCGTTAAATAAACATTAAAACATTACTAAACATTTCATGAAGAAAATATTATGATGTGATGCATCAGGAGACCTGAGTATGCTCCACTTCATGGTCTATTGCCACACTGCTCCAAAAAAAGCAGCTCTGGCTGAACACTTCTGAAGGCAAACATTCAATAGCTAATTACATTTTACAAGGACACAAATGGTGGCCCCATATCCCAACATTACTAAAAGGAGTACAAATATTATCGAATCATCTATACAGATAAAAGCAACCTATTTTTATTTTACATAATCCATTACAAAGTAGGCAAAGAAGTTGTTTTCATCTTAACTAATCAAAATTCCAGCCTGGAATAAGCAGTGTGAGTCAAAGTGTGGTTGCTGTGCAGCCATTCAATAAGAGCCCAGTATACATCTCAGTAGGATAGTGGAGGGCAGAAGAAGCAGTTTTGTATTTCTTAGATCCAGGTGTAATATCTGCCACATTTAGTTCAAATACAAGTTTTTTTGAAGCAATAATTTGTGACAGGTATTATCATTAGAGGATTCATATAAAAAAAATAAAAGTATTTTTATCTGTATTATCAGTTCTTGAACTCTGTACCCACGGATATTATTCTTTCTTTACCAAAAATATTCATTATCACCAAAGTAAACAATTTAATTTGTGTTTCTGGTATATTTGTGGATTAAATCTTGACTTACATGTGTTTGTTTACCAGCAGCTTCTCCTCAAGATACTGGTGTTACAGAACATCAGTGTTCCACAGTGGTAAGCACGAATAATCCAGGCTGATGTTTCCCTAAGTGGGTTTTTTCATCTCGGCATGTGAAAGTCTGAAGTGGGATTTGTGACCCAGCCCTTAGAAGCATGCAGTAGCACATGTGACTATAGATGTGGAGCACCTGTAGTTGAGGTCCAAGTTCAAATTCCCTTCCCTAACATGCAAAAGCAGCCTAAGTCTCATCAAGAGAAATTTTTGGCAGTTTAGTCAGCTTAATGTGTAAAACCTCACAAAGCTTAAGATAGGTTTTTCAATACCCTCCAAATTAAACAATTTGTCCCAAATACAACCAACTAATTTAATTAAGTACACTAGGATGTATCAGGCTGTGAAGTGATTTGGCAATAGCTTTCCATATAGACTCAAACCTCTGCAAACACAATCTTTTCCAAATTTCCAGCAGCTTTTTTCATTCCCTTGCTTATTTTTCAAAGAAATGGGGATGGACATCAAATAAATGGTTTGAAATAGTCCTGGTAAAATTATATGCAAGCTCAAAGCTGTAAACAACACAGGCCAAATTAGTTCTTTCTCCTCTTAACATTTTCATTAGAGAGTAAAATTTTTCCTCTACATGCCTTGAAAACCTGACTCAATTTAATTATCCCTTAGCTTTCATCCAAATAACATAAATGGAGTGATTCTGGTGATAAACAAATATAGTAGGACTACAACCCACTTACACTGCATACTGTATATTTTCAAATCTGTTCAATAAATACATATTTAGTTAATTAAATGACTAGCAATTCACTCAGTGGACAAACACTGAAGCTAAACACTGACTCTTAAATATGCATAACATAGGCAGTTATACTATTCTTAATCTGGTTTCATTGGCTGGGGAAAAAAAAGGGAGCCTATTGCATATACCCTAATAAAATTCTCAATTATTAACCAAGCCAAAGGATGCCATGTTGTAGACAGATTTCAGGCAATAATAATAATAAATTGGGCTGTCTGTGCTCTTGATACATGTAAACATTACAACTCCCTATAAAAATACCAAAACAGTGGAAGAATTATTTATTGTGTTTTCTCAATAATTTATGGGTCAAGAGATTTCAATGAAACCTGTCTTTTTGATGTTCTCTGTGAAGTGCCTGAAAATTCAAATAAAATGGCTGAGATCAGAGCTGTCAAGCCAGAGAAATCTCACTTGGAGGAAGAATAGTGAATCATGGTGCCTTTCAGATAATTTGGACTCTTTCCTTCTCCAATATTTTCAGGTATACTTATTGTAGATATACAGCTAGAAATACATCTGGGCACATAGCTGGCAAGTAAAGCAGCTATAAAACTGAAGACTATCCACTTCTATATTCAAATCTTTCCACCCCTATGAGAAGTGAAAAAAGAACTTTCCATTACATAGAGAACCTAATGGAAGACTGAAGAAACTTAGCTACTATTTATTTTACATTAGTCTGTAATGGAAAATGCTTCTTTCAATCACTTATTATTTACTCACAGTACTCCAACTTCACATCAAGAAATATTGTGTAGGGCCTTGCATAAAGACTTTTTGAAGGACGAGCCTCATGAGAGAAGAATCAAAAATTATGTCTGTTTCATTATAACTTCAAGGAAGAGCAAACCCTGCCAAATTCCTGCGCTTTTCTCTTTCATCCTGACTACCTCCCTCTGATTTTCTTTCTTCTGGAGGTTTTGTTCAGAGGTACATCCCATTACCAAGGAGCTCTGCATAAAAAAATAAAGGTACAGAAAACCAGCTCTGGTTTTGGAGACAGATAACTCCATGGTTTTCAGAGGTTTCTAGCCCTTATAGTTGCATTAAAAAAACCTTTTAAAAGTGAGTTCTCATGGATCAAACCCCAGAACACAACAAAATGCCTTACAAATTGGGTTCATATCTGAGAAGCACTAATAGAAGTTCATAATCAGTTTCAAGATGTGACAGACATAACTGACTTCACATCTGTCACCTGGCTATAAAACAGAGCACTGCCACCTTGCCTCTCAGCACTGTAACTTTCTCCTGCCAGATGATCCCAGCCCATCCCTCTGCTCCAGTGCTGGCTCTCTCACCTGTCAGGGAATATAGATTTCACACTGCTTCAGTTCTACACTCTTTCCTGGAGGTTAAGATCATGTCATGAATATGACTCAGACCCCAATTCAAAAATTAAGAGAAAAAGTGTTCAATGAGTTCTTCAAAGGCAAACATTAGAGGCTCAATACTTCTGCATTCTCAATCATTTGTTTTTGCTAAGGATCACAATGGTATTGAAGAAATAAGTTTTACAAATGAGGTTCATACACCCAAAACTATATTATTCAAATTTTATGAGTGAGTCATCTTGTCGCTTAATGATTTGAAATTGCTGCTTCCTAAGCATGTAGGTATGCAGTTTATAAATGGAGATTTCCACTAGTTAACTGCAAATCTCCTCCACAGCTCAACAAATCCCACTGACCACCTCTTCCTCACAGTTGTTCTGAACAACCACCACACAGATTATTCATGGGTATGCATATGTTATGTTTCCTCTAATGACTCTGGATTGCTCTTAATCTTTTCAATATCTGTGCACTATAAACAGAGATTATCTCAGGATTAGGGTGTTAATTTAGAGTGTACCATGTGGTTAGAGAAACTATTCTTATGTTTGATGTGATGCCACTTAAACCTTTAGCCAATTTGCCATTCCTTCATTGAGATGTAAACAATTTCTAGCTAATTGTTAACAATTATTTGGACTTTTTTTCCTGATCTTCCTACAAAATGTGCATTCTGGTTTTAAAATTTAAAATGTAAAGAAGATTATGTGGAACAGAACAAAGTGCCAGTTAATACTGTACATGATGTTGTACTTGAACTAGCCAAGCATGTGAACAATGGGAAAAATAAGGCTTTACTCATAAAATATTTTACTCTTGAAGTATCAGGTCATTTATCAAATTGTGGTTTTTAATGGACCATAAACCCTGAAACTGTATTTTCCAAAATTTTCCACAAAAAAATTTAAAAAGCATTTTTCTCCAGTTACAACACCAAGTCAGAAAAGCATGTTTATCCACTTTTATTTAGCAAAACCTTTCACATCAGGACTGCTTGTAACTCACACCCTGAGCAGAGCATGCCTCAGAGTAATGCTGAAGCCACCACTTAAAACATCATTGCCAGTTTGAACAGCCCTGGTAAGGCTTCCCCCTCGTTCTCCATCCTTTCTCCATCCATCACTGTGCCACAGCCACTGTGAATCAAGTCAAAAGGACTCTGGAAACGCCTGACTGGAATGCCCAGAACTTTGGCAGTCCCAAGGGGGTTTTGAATGGATGAGCTGAAAGGAAATCCTGCAGCCAGATTACAAAATGTGGGCCTTGGGGCTGTGCTCCTGCAGAAGCTGAGCACAGAGCACAGAACACCGACCAAGCTGACCCAGAGCATACACCATGTTTATTTTTTCCTCCCCTTTGCAGCTGGCAGTCTGTCTTTGAAGCAGGTACAGAGGTTTGTGCTGTCAGCAAGAGGGAAGAAGAATTAAAACACCACAGCTGCTGCAACATTCCATCACCTGGGGTGAGCAGCACGGGTCTGGAAGTGGCAATTCCTTGGGGAAGGCTCCCAGGAGGGAGCAGGCACTCCCTGCCTCCCCTCACCTGCCTCACTCACTCTACTGGAGCAACCTCCTCCTTCTGAGACTTCTCAAATGCATGGGAGTTAAATATTCTCAATTTGACTAAGTCTAGTGGCTCTGAGGGGACACTAAGTATTTCAAGTTCTATCTGATTTTTGGCAGGGCAATAAATTTAGGTCGTCAGGATGAAATTTAAATTTGGGAAGAATAATTTATTTTTGATCCTTGACTCTTAATTTCTCTGTTTCTTTGTGATATAGAAAATAACAAAAATGGCAAGACATATTTATCTTTTAAAACCACTTCTATTCCCAAAAGGTGAAGCTGCATTTGCTCATATTTCTACTCAAGAACATGATAAAAACATTTAAGCCAAAATGAATAATTCTTGTCAGAAATCATCCATGCTTCTAAGACATGACAAAAAATGGATTAGAAATTTATGACTATAATCAAGGCAGGTTCTCTACATTAAAGAAATTGGTTTTAATTAACATAGCAGAAAACCTACCCAGAGCCTCCAGAGACTCTCTGGGATGCTCTGGGAGTTTGGAAGTCACTTCCAGATTATTCAGAGGGTTTTCCTCCAGTGGCCACTCTGCTGCATTACGAAACACACTCTGTGTCACTGCAGTACAAGAACTTGTAACAAACTCCATTGGCACTAGCATTAGAAATTTATGATGAACTCTCCAAGTATAAAAGACCATTTAAAGTAACTGCCAGAAGGGAGAATGTTAGAATTGCTACTGCTTTTATCAGTCCCTGCATTAAAACCAGTGAAAAAGTGTACCTTAGAGTTTTAACAGTAACATGTTAATAAGTATGGGTCAACACTTGGTTTTGAAAATTTTAAATATAATAATGCAATTGCAGAAAGAGAAGAAGACTTTTTTTGGTACTCTTTCTCTACATTTTGCTTGCAGTCATCCAATTTATTATTAAGAAATACTCAGCAACTCCAGCAAAAGAAAACAAATTTCAAAATAAACAATTCTTTTAATCCTCTAATTTTATCCAAGTACTAGGAAAAAAATGCTCAAGGTGGTAATGGGAACAGGAGTTATTTTTGTTGCATTATAGGTCTGAAAGAAGGATACTCTTAAAAGCCTTTTTTTTCATGCACAGGAACAAAAAGCGGTTTAGTCAAACAATACAACATTTATTGTTGGTTCATTCTACTTCCTTCTCTTTGAGAATACAGAATTATCCATGATTTTACCTTTCTAAAACATTAGCTGGAAGACTTGCAGAAGACTGAGTGCAACACAGGACTCTACCTTGGAGGCAAATGCCTACCTTACAAGGAGAAGCAGTTCAGACACTACAAAAATGCATATGAATTGCTCAAGCAGAAACATGATCTGTACAAAAAAATGTTAGCTTGAAAAATTAAATGACAATAGGCCAGGTCATTTATGTAAAATGTCCAAAGTTTGCCAGTGTTAATTTCTAATATTATGAGATATATTAAAGGACAATAAAATGACAATCCAGATAAGTAATGTTCTATTAAGCAATCAACAAATAAATAATGACATGCTTGTCTGTGTACTATTGAATGAATATTTTTGTATTTATTAGTACCCTTACATGCACATAGTACTAGGAGTCTAATGCATCAGTAAGATATACCCAAAATTATAAGAAATTATTTTTTCTGTTAATATGTTCTCAGGACCCAGTACTGAGATATTTTTGAAGCTGGGATTTTTGCCTGCTTATTTTGTTGTATTCCTCTGTGAAATGTTTCCAAAATCAGCGTGTTCCTGAAATACCGGTCCTAAGCAGAGTGTTTTGCAATCGTCATTCCAATTAATTTAAATAGATTGTTTTATGCACAGGTATAACTAATAAACTTTAAAGTTAAACAATACCACCCTCACACTAAATTATTCTGTGGGCAAAGGAAGAAAATGCAACATTTTCCCCCAAAAAATAACCTGAGCAAAACCTGGGCAGTTTATGGAGGGTGATCGATTACATCCATAACCTTATTCTAGTGCACCGATTCTAAACTAAACTATTGAAATGTAGCATATTAGAATACCATCCTATCTCCTATTCATACAAGAGATCATCTAAAGCACCTTTAATAAAATTCTCAATTGATACAAAATAGTCATAGTTTTCTGCACTAACTTCAGAAGTGAGATATTGCAGGTACTGGCACATGTCTTGAGTGATGGGATGATCTCATCAAAGAAACAAGTTTGTCATCTGTACTGGGTGCATGACAGTGCTCACAGGCCACCATCTGAGATGCATGTCATGTGTCGGCACCAGGAACAAGAAAAAAACTTTCTGCAGCAATTCAGAAGGTTCTGGCAAGAAGGCAGCTGGTTGCTTGCTACTAGCAGCCTCATTGGAAGACACCACTGAAAATACTGCAACTTCAAGAAAGCCTTTTTCAGTTTCACCTGGAGTATTTCCTTTCCTCTTCACTATAATTCAATAATATATATGTAGCTGCACAAGTTATTGAGGATATAAAAGATGTACTTTCTGTGGTGGTTAAAGTGTAAAAAACATATTAAATAATTCTATTGTGAAAATAAATGGACAAATTATGCATCAAGCATAAGATTCACAGAGATTCAGCCTCTATTTTAAAGCAATTTGTAAAGTAGTCTTGCTCCTCCAGTAGCAATCGCTCTAATTCAATGACATGGCTTCTAAAATGCCACATCATTGCACATACCTGGACCTACTTTCCTGAGCTTGGACTGTAAGCAGAACAGCAGGATCCTAAGGAGCACATAATTATCCCAGCATGGCCCCAGCTCTAAGACTGTGCTGAGAGCCGAGGGCTTTCTGTGGTTTTTGTGATACCTGTGGTCTTACCTAGGAATTAAAAATCTAATCAATGCATGCATCAGTTAATGACTTCTACAATCCTGGTATGGAACAACTCTTAGTCTGGCTCTGCTTCAGTTCAACCTGCTGACAGAGTGAGCAGGATGAGGATACACTGCTGTATCTGTGCGCAGACTGCTGGCTGGCACACCCAGTCCTAGTGCTACAACCTTCCATCCCAGGCTTCAGCAGATAAAATAGCTCAACAATCCTTCACATCTGCCCTGTCCTCAGTGACAGCCATACGCTTCATGCAGGCATTCAGCTAACTTCATAGAGGAAATAATACCCTAAGAGCAGCAGACCTTTTTTGAGTGGATGTAACTATACAATGGCTTATACAGATCTGGCTAATAGGCTGTATTCACATGCCATCTTCTGAGACTAGTCAGTCAGAATTGATTGCAACTATAAACCCTCAGAGAAATATTTAATAGGCATGTGATGCTTACTTCTCTGCAAGTATCTGATGCATCTGGATCTCACCGGGAAGGACTAAATTTTTTTAGGCATGCTTTTTTGGAAAAGACCCTAACAAAGAAATAAATGGCCAATCACATCTATGCAATAAACTGATTTCAAACAGAGACTTCCTAGAACATGACATGGAATAAATTACAAAAACACAGGAGTGGTCATCATATGCTGAAATACTGGTTTTACCTGTGCTGTCTAAAATAACAGCGACAAAAGAACTTTAAAGCTTGGGCTTTAATCTATTTCTGCATTCCTGGGTTAGCTGTGCCATTGCTTCTACATAGTATTAAGTAAACAAAAGCCATTTTAAATCTTTATTTTCCCACTTGTGCCAAAGAGATTCGGCAGGCACAGAGACGGTGGCTTTGTTACACACATTCTTTTACTTTGCTAGGAGTGCTTAGCACCATAATGAGTAGATTCCAAATCAATTGTAGTTGATCCCACAATGATAAAAAGTAGCATCAAAATTCGTCTGCCAAAATATATTGATTTTGAGAAAATATTATTTAGAAAAAAAAAGTCATCAAAGAAAATCAATGTTTGGTTGCAACACCTCTGTAAATGTTTCAGTATTATATTATTCAGTATTCAGTTTCATATTAAATTAGAAGCACATAGGAAAAAAATCAGCATTAAGATAATAATATTAAGTCTACTGCTTGGTGTGCTCCTGCCCTAAACTCCAGAATTCTTTCAGAAGGCTTCTAAAGTGCCTTTTCTTTATACTCTGCCAAACTAGGAGTTTTAATTCCTCAAAAGGCACCTTGAGCCTGTCTCCTATCTGATCACAGCAGGAATCCACACTGGAATCTAAAAACTCATAGCTGTCTTTAAGGAGGGGTGAAGAATCTCTAGGTACTTGTGAATTCTCTTGCACCATCTGGTCATTTGGCAAAAAAAAGTCTTTGAACTAAAAAAACCACTTGAAATAAACCACTGGAGGTATTTTTGAGCACTGCAGCAAGGATTAGCTTCTCCCTTTGCCCACTTTCTGTTCACCTCCTGCTCTTCAACACACCTGAGACTACACCAGAGACTTATCTGGAAAACTCTACACTGGTTCCAGGGTAAATAACAGCAAATAAGATTCTGAGGTGAAGAACCTGAGAAAGTACATACTGAAAAATTAAGTCTGTGTCAGTGAAAGGTCTGTGTGTGTAGTAGGAAGCACAAATTATGTCTAATCTTAGACACTGGGGGACTCACCACCAACTCCTGATTAAGGGTGTTTGTCTTCAGGTGCCATACCTCAAGTATGACCTCCCTATAGGAAAATAATCCTGTTTTCCACTTTTTTAAATGAAGCAAATACAAATTATTGTCCACTCCCTGAGATGCAATACTTAAACCTGAGTTCTATTGGATTTCCTGTCCCAGATTTCACAATGACTTAGTTCTGAAGCTTTATCGTTTTAGAAAGGAGGAGTCACGGGTTCCAGAAAGAATACCTCATCTGCTCTCAATTCTTATTCTGCATTAAAAAAATACAGATTTTAAATTCTTTCAAAATGTATTACAGTTTCTTTTTTTAAAGTTCATTGAAGTCATCAAAAACTCTCATCTCAGGGATTACACACTACCTTATACCGTGGAACTCGGTATTGTAAGTAAAAGGAGCTTGAGGAATAGTCTCTATTAATCCATGACTGAATATTCAAAGACATTTGGATTTTCTCTTCCTAAATTCCCAGCAGCATAATTCAAACATTACTTCCAAAAGATTTTTGAGGACTAGTGCAAATTAATGCAAAAGATCTGCTGCTTGCAAAATTCTGGACTAGAAAGTCCAGAAATTTAAGGGTGAGTTTACAGCTTTTCCCTGTTATAGCCACAGACAGACACACACTGCTTTATACTACTCGCACCTGGAAGTTTTCTGACATTCAGAGGAAACAGCTGGTGAAAGTAAGCAACTTCCAAAATCTGCACGTGTGCACAGAGGCAGATTTCATGGCAGTATCAGTAGTTAACACTGGGCAGCTCTGGGGATTTAATGAGCATAGCTAACAATGATGATGATGAGAATTACAACAATATGTTGTAGAAAATTATGATGTACAAGACAAAAATGTGGCTAAAACTTATATATAGCTATTCCCTTCATGTAGGTGCACATAGGCTAAATAAGCAGAATAATTTATTTTAATATCCTTTAGATTAAGCATTAAGAAACCAATTGCAACCACATATATTCCTGAAGCAAAGTCATGGATGCTGGGAGATTTTCCAGGGAAACGTGGCTTTTTTTTTTTTTTGTTATTCATTAAGTATCTGACACTAGCCCCAGTGAGAGATATGATACTGGGCTAAGACACATTTGGTATGAACTGACACAGCATTTCTTACACCTGTTTACCACTGCCACTCACAAACAGTCAAAAAATGAGAGTAAAGAGGAAGGTATCACTTCAAAGTAGTTGCTAATTAAGTCATGAATAAGTAACACATCAGATGGAGATGTGCTTCAATGTCCCAAAATGAAATGACAATTAATGCTAAAAACAGGAGTCAGTATATCTTTGAGTTTTCTATATTAGCACTGTGGTTCTAATTGGGAATATGCTTTTGAAGTGCATCTGCCAAATGGCCTCCCTTTCTACACCTTGGAGCACGCTGCAAACCTGCTCTGGAGCATGCCACAGAATTGTAGAACAACAGGGAGTTCTGGGTGGGAAGGGACTTTAAAGACCACCTAGTTCCAACCCCACTGCCATGGGCAGGGATACCTTCCACTATCCCAGGTTGCTCAAAGCCCCATCCAACATGACCTTCAATGGGGGGATCTACAACTTTTCTGTACAACTTGGATGGGCCCAAGCCAGAGGTGCTCTCCATAGGCATATCTAGAGCACCAACTATGAATTATGCTCACTGAACCAAACCAGAACTACTTGTACAAAGCAAACTCTCAGCATTTAATATGGACATTGGCCACCCAGCTGCATTCCACAGATCTTCACCTATTGGGCTGAACAGTACCAGCTTTTGTCACCAAAAATTGGACCAGACCTCAGGAAGACAGGTTTCACTGGTCAGCTGAAGGATCTAGGATCTAGGGACTTTTAAGCTCCTTTAGATGGAACTTTGAGACCTATTAAGGAAAAGTGATTTCCAGTTATTTCAAACACATAGCAAACATGACATTCTGGTAATCCCATCCCCTTACAGATTGTGTTGTACCTTGGATTTGTATACTACCTGTTCCTCACCCACATCTCACTTGTCAGACTCTTCCCTGGAGCCAAGACATGTTTGGGCAGAAACAGACTCTCTGGACCCTGTGAGGTCCTCCTGCAGAGCACACAGGTAGCTCAGTGCCAAGAAGGCATTTTTTAATGGAAATCTTACAGATTGCTGCTAGGAATGGAAATGTCTCTTGGCTTTCCTTTTCCATTGATTTGATTCCAAAATAGACAATTTCCCACTTTTGTTAACATAAAGCCTCACAGTAATTCTACATTGGCATTAAAAAAGTCACCTAATTTGATCAGTATACATCAAACAAATTGTTATCCATGTTAACTTCATTGACATTTTTTTCCCTCATTTCTTATACATACTGAATATGAAATATTTCTTTGGAGTGCTACAAAGGAAAGTGAAGCTAAATTTGCATCATAAAAGCACTCTAATGGTGCCAAGGATGAAAAGAACAAGGTGATGGCATCACACAACTGGCCATGGCACCCAATAGATGACAATCTGCCACTGCAGCATCAGCTGTAGGTCTGAGGCTTGAGTAGGGAGCCATGCACTTTGTCCAGAAAAAAATTATTTGGGAAAAGTTAAACTGCAAACATCACTGGAGCCTTTTGTCACAGAAAACTGCAGGGAATTTTTACCAACTCT
Source organism: Calcarius lapponicus (assembly GCA_039654755.1). Lineage (NCBI taxonomy): Eukaryota > Metazoa > Chordata > Aves > Passeriformes > Fringillidae > Calcarius > Calcarius lapponicus. The sequence continues at coordinate 17,701,684 of CM077462.1, read as the reverse complement.
GAATTCCTGCTGAGAATTCACCTCCATTTAAAAGTTCAACATGTATGGCTTAGTGAGGATGCTTAATAAGGTTAAATGCAGTACAGACAGTACTTCTGGTACCAAAAAAAAAGCTGAATTTATTAGGCCTGCAGATCAGTAGATAAATTTCTCAAAGAGACTCTCTAGCTATCTACTAGTGGATTAAACATGACTAGAATATTAAACATTTACTCTGGCACAAGCATCTCAAGTCCTTACTATTAGACTATCTCACCCTCCAAAATGGGGTGTCCATGTGTTAGCTGGGCGTCAGAAGCAACTGGAAAGCCTGGAAGGAGAGTAACAGCTGGCTGGGGCCAAAACCACATATGAGTGCTCCAAGAATTTACTGGTAGGGCTGGTTGGAGTTAGAGCACCCAGGAATGTTTTCCAACATCTGTTGTGAAGTAACCTAATGTCAGCAATGTCTGTACACATCCCCCCACTACGTTTTTTTCTGGTAGTCAAGAGTCATGGTGGGACAGCAGAAGGAACACAACACACACAAAAATAAAATAAAGCTCAGGGAAATTCGGTTCTGGGGATATATCTTCATGGTCCAGCAGTAACTGTTGAACTGTACAGTCTTTAAAAATTTTCTTTATGATGTTAACTAACTCTAAATGACACTAAGGCTCTGAAGATTACTGAATAATTTTTCAAAAATTGCCCCTTCTTTTATCATGTTTAATACTCTGGTTTGTTTATTCCTGTGAAGGGAAAACAAAGGGAAAAAAATGGTGTTGGACCTATTGGTTGATGTAACAATTTTTTTTATTTAGATTTCGTATTTTTTCACTGGGAATTTAGCTTGAAAAGAATTAAGAAAATATTTTGATCTCAGATAGAATAGAACAGCTATCAGAACAGCAAAATCAGATAGAATTGAACAGCTGAAGGGAAAAATGGAGAAGTTGTCTCAAAACACCTTCTTTTTCCTCTGATCCCAAGCTAGCCAGGCTGAGCCAGCCCTCAGCACGAACTGCAGCACAGTAAGGACTACAGAAATAAGAAAGACGAGTCCTCTAAGTGTCAAACAGAGCCCGTTGCACACAAATTCTATTTTCTGCTCAGCCTGACAAGCTCCTTTCTGTATCTCACCCAGACAGAAAGAGAGTATTAGCTCCAGGGAGGCATTTTCAACAGCATGCCCAAAGAGAATCCTCAGTTTCTGATTTAGTCTCTTGTACTGAAACAACATCCAGCACCTAGACCCCAGAAAAGATCTGGCTATTTCCTAGACCTCTAGACTAAAAAATCCCCTTTTCATACATAAAGCTACATAACAACACTAGAAAGGTATCAGCAGGAATCCCAACTGGCATTATTGTTATTGGCCACTAAAGAGAACCCTGTATTAACAACAACAAAGATAAGCTGGAGAGTAATTAATGCAAAAGGGCAGGTTTTAGAAACATACCATCATTTGAGAGCTCCAGCCAGTATTCTTGCAAGCGCTGAGGAGTGATACTGTCCACATCTGTATGAAGATTTTGAACTGAACACAGCCCAGTTCCGTTACATATTTTGCTACTTTTGTTTAAAAAACGAAAAAAAAAAAAAAAAAGAGTGGGCAGGATGAGTCATGAAATTTGTACATATCAAGGGACAGGTAATGTCTGAAAAAAATTCAAAGAAATGAAGATTTGAAGTGTTTTTTAAATTCAGTTTTGTAATTACATACGATTCTGCTGCTGCTTTTAGCACACACTCCAATACTCACAATGCTGGAGTCCTAGTTTTTCAGGGATTATACACAGAATTGGAAACATGGCCATTCCTTGCCCTTCAAAGCACCTAAAAAATCAGGTGATGATACCTAACTACTTAAAAATTCCACTCTGGGTGTGAAGATCTGCAAGTCTGTAGCTTTGGTACCATCCTACAATGACACAATGGGATAACTGATGGTTGGGATATCAGCAGTAGCACTGGATGGATTTGCCTCTGCCATCTGTATGACAGACAACACAAGATGGGCCAAATCTTCTTCTCTTGACTACTGGAATTGCACCACTGCATGTAACAGCCAAATTTGGACACAGTATTTGCCCTGGAAAGGAAAAGACAATGTGTTCCCTCAGAGTCTGGTATGACATATATGCTAAACTAGTCTCCTCTGGAGTTTTTCAGTCAATCAATAAAATAACTGTCTTGGAGGATTATTGAATACATGATTTTGATGACATGGAGACTACAGCTGCTTCTGAGTGCCTGCCTGTTTACCGATGGGTTTTGTGAAAAACAATCAACATACCCTGTCCCTGCTGAGCGATGATTACCAAATAAAATTGAACTTTCACTCCACTGTGATCATAGAGTAATCTAAACATCAAAAAATTCCCTCCACCTTCCTTCCCTTGCATTCTCTAATGCCATTAGAAACAGTCACAGTTATGGTATGGCTCAATGCAGCAAAAGCACGGGTAGGAGTATAGTGGAGGATTTTTTTCAAAGGTCTGGTAGAGCAATCTTTTAAAAAATATAACCCTTCTTATATTTTCATTATACAGCACAAATATCTGCTATTCAAGTCAAAAGTCAAAATAAATAAACAAGTAAGACATTGTGTAATGGTATCATTAAAAATAAGCACTTTCTGTTTTCAAAGAAATTAGCATACCATAAAACATAAATAAATATACATAAATAAATAAATAAAATTACTGACAGCTCTGCCACACCAGCAGAAAAGGCAACATGGCAAAGGACATGAGGCTGAGCATTCAGCACTGAGGCCAGGGCGCTGGCTGTAGGCAAGGGCATCTTGAAGAATATGAAACAGCCTAACTGGCAGGGGGTTGGTGATGCTGCACAACTGATGAAAAAATATCACCCTTCTGACAACAAAAGATGGACTAGAGAATAACAGACATGAAGGGGGACATCAGGGAGAAGAAGAAGATGGAAATATGCTAGTGGTCATAGTAAGAGCTAGGACAAAATCTAGTTGCAGTGATAGATGACCACAGTTCAATGACAGATTGAAAAGTAACCCTGACACTTTCATCCTTTGATTGCCTTCATCAACATTACATCTAGTCCAATTTTTCATACCCATTACTTCATGTATCTGAAGATTTATCACTCATTTTTGAAGGTAGTGTTTAATTTTGTGTCCTCTAGAAGCAATTAACTAAATCCATCTTCTGAATCTTCAGCACTGTTACTGCATTATTGCCCTGTTTTAATCAAATCCCTCCAAAGTGATCTGCCATTACGTATGGATTCATCATAACATTTTATTTCAGGTTTGCTCTTGTTTTATGATCATGAAGGGCAACCACAATAACATGAATATATAAAGAGACATAGGATTCAACAATTGCCACACACATTAGGGTATAGATGACATTCAGTGTCATATAAATGTTAAAAACAAATGGCATATAGAGGTGCAAGAATTTTAGAACTCATTTATTACCATATTTTGCAATATCAAACCCAGGAGAGATAGCTAATTGTGTGTCAGAGAGTAGCAAGCTATGTTTGTATTTAGTTTCATTCAGCAGTGTTTTTAGGGAGAGGGATGGATCTGGTTTTCCGTATAACATGTTTTGTTGTTTTGGTTGGTTTTGGGGTTTTTTTGGGGTTTTTTTGCGACTACATATCCTAGGAATAGGGCTATTAAAATAATGACGAGAAAAACCCGGCCTCCTGCTTTCCAGCACAAAAGATGTGAATAATCAAGAGTCAAGAGGGATGAGAAAGAAAAATTGCAGAAGATTCATACAGGAGTCTCATGAGATTTGGTCACTTGCTCAAGCTATTAACAAAAATCATTCAGGGACTTGCAGGGAAAAGTAGCAGTAAATGACTGTGACTTCTGTCTTAAAGACAGCTGCTCAGTGAGCACCAGCAGTCAAATTAATGGATATACTTACATCTCAGTAGAGTAATTCTTTTTTCATTTAGGCCACCTTGCTCATACAGAAACCTCTGCGCCAGCAGGTTACTGAATGATGTGTCTATACATGTGTGTCTCTAAGTAACTTACAGGAATATAATGCAAGACTGTAAATGAGATCCTTATAGATGTGACTAACGAAAGAAAAGCATAACACCACAAGTGTTAGGGCTTAGATGACTCCTTGAGGAAGGCCATGCAAAAGGAATCTTCTTAGGAGGTTAAAGCTTTTCTTTTTAATGTAAAGATCATGAAATCATATAATACCAGCTTGGAAGGCATCCCATCTTCCAGATCCCTCATGATTAGTATTACACAGATATTTATAAAACCAGTAAAGAATATATACTAATGGATAACAAGATTTACATTATGCAAACTTCCGGCTTCCCTTTCCAAATTACAGCACCAGCATCCCATTCAAAAGGCACCCAATTGCCACATAAATGGGGATGCTGGGAAAGACATACAGTATTAGCCTTGATGCAGTCAGGTTAATAATATATGAGCATGTGACTAAAGTGGGTCTACTGGAAAGATAAGCTGATCAACTACCTTAAATGCATTTGCTAATTCACTGCCCATCTTTTTTATTCCTCCTTTTTTTTTTTTCCTGTCCATTTAAGGGGGGATGGTTTATAAAAAGAATTGCAGGCAGATAATCAGCATTTTTAAAATAGCTAAGTTATTCCCCAGCTAGCTCAACCATTTTTCTGGGGAAAAAAAGGGATTAAATGCCAAAGGAGACACCATTTTTGATTAAAAGGAAATGAGATATTTCCTCCTTAAAATTGATTTCTCTTAAGCACTCTCGTTCATCACACAAACACACACAGCTACTGCTAACTACTTCTCTACACATTCCATAAGCCCTTACTGCCCAAGGACAACTTGCTTTCTCTGTCACACAAAGTTAAAGTGAAATCTAGTCCATCTCATCTGTGCAATTAATTTGCACCTACGTTTTAGGTACCTAACAAAGGCTGCTTATGAGACTCTGGTGCTCTGTTTAGTTTGTTTTCACAAAATAAGTACGCTGGAAGTCCTTCACCTGTATCTATCTAAACTGAAGTGAACAACATCTCCTCTGGATTTAGGTGCATGTAAACTGCCCAGTGTAGCTGTCCTGTGCTCCACCTCAAGCTCCTTCTTCTCTTCTTTGGTGGCTCTCTCTCACCTACCACATCTTTCTGCTCAGTCAGGCAGGGCACCATGCAGCATTTGAACTGCGTGGAGCTGCTGTCAAGGGGCATGAAGCCAAGCAAGACCAAGAGACAGAGTTCACCCCTCATAAACAAGTCTGCAACAGCAATTTTCCCACATGCAGGGAATATCTGTCCACCTGTTTTCTCAAAGAGGGAAAAAAAAGAGCTGACAGCTCTGACACCAGTGCAGGTGGCACTCACGTCACTTACTGCCAGAAGGGTAACAGATGAGCATTTGGCTTAAGCCACCTTCACTGTACAGAGAATGGAAAGAAACAAGGCACAATGAATTATCATTGAACTCTACAATGAGCTGTCTTCTAATACAGATCTGCCAATCAGATCAGCTGCATGGCCCTCCGGAGAGTCACAGGTCTCCCACTAGAAGTGATGGCTCTGTAACCTCACATGGATGCAATGAATTGCACTTTCTGGATAGATCTAACCTAACAAATGAAGAGAGTCAAAGAGTTTTCTTGTCTGGAGGACAAGTGTTGTTGCACAGCACAATTTGTTTCTATCTAGATTAACTTATTTCATAGCACAACTAGCTGCATCCAAGCTGCCTACCAGATGTGCATGTGCTGACCTCCAGAAAGTGTCAAACCTGGGAAACTGCTGAGAGAAATCCATGCTAGTGACTGACATACAAGTGCATGACTGAGCACAGGTGCTGTGCTCAAGCACAAAAGTACTGACATTCTACAGATATCAGGAGCACCACAACTCTGAAATTTAGCAGTGCCATAGTTTGTGGCTCAAAAATAAAATTAAGGGTCATATATACTGTTCTGCAAATCCTGAAGACCTCTTCCTATGTAAAGTTCCAGTTGGTTTGGGAGATATTTTTGTTATCCAAATAGAAACCTATTGTACATGATTGGAAAATGCTTAGAAAGTCCAAATGAGTAACACAGGATTTCTATCTAAATAGCCTAGGAGGTCAGAAGCTAAGGCAAGTCACTTCTGATGCAGAGAAAAAAAGACATGTCAGTGTGTTATATTATGAAAAAAAGGCTTAAATAAATTCTTTGTATCTTTAACAACAAGACTTACTGCATTACCCAGTAATATTGAGAATTTAAATGGAATTCTCTATCATCTAGTATTTTCAAATTCAAACTTTCAGTGCATTCTAAAAGGCACCGTAGCATAAGAAACCAGCACCTGACCAGGGAAAATGGTCATCAGAAAACACCGAGAAAAATGGTCATCTGTTTACAAAATAACATTTGATAAGGTAGGAAAATTAGTTTACATTTTAGGCTTCTAAATCTGGAAGATTTTATTTCTTACTTTTCCTGAATTATTTCCCTACTGAAAAATGTGACAGGGGCTCTGATTCCCTGCACAGCCAAGTGCAGCTCCTGGAAGGCAAAGCCCTCAGCTTTTTGATTGTGCTTCAGCCCAGTGCAAAAGCATGAAGGACCCTGCCCAGCCGAGCTCAGGTGCACCTGCATTGGATTACAGCTCAACCTTTGACACTGCAGCTAAGCAATGAGCTCACATGCTAAAGCCATGATGGGTAAGTGACAACCAGAATGAGAAACCTTAAAATATCCCTCATGTGAACAAGACATAGTTAGGGGAATGAAGCTCTTCCTTTCAAGTAACTTTAGGGTTAACAGGCCAGCAGAGTAAGACAGTGGGGCTATCTTGCATCTCAATTCAAAGAACAAGGAATGACCTATTTTTAATCACATAGATTTGAGGTTACTTTCAAAGCCTATGTTCTCTGTCCCACATGTATTTTGATTCAGAATTCACACAAAATCTATATGAAAAACCCTCTGCAGTTCACACTGTGCACAGAATTCACACGCAGGGCATTGACCTGCTGGCTAATACTACTTAGTCAACCAAAGCTCAGCTGTGTACCAGTTCAGGGCTGTCTTCTAATTATCTTCAAAAAGACAGTTTAGGAAGGAGCAACAGGTGGAATTCATTCCAACATTAACTGGAAAAAAGCATCTATCCTAAGTCAGTCAACTCCTCTCATTGTGTTCTCTATCCCATTACCCTATGAGTACCTCCAGATAGGTACTTCAGGAGGGCCAGTCATCCTTGTCTTAAATACCTGTTTTAGAACAAAAAATACTCCCTTATGGGAGTGCTCCTCTCTGTTAAAGGGCACTCTGATGATCAGCTCTGGCTGGATGCTGGTCATACACCAGATAACCTATTTAAAGCTTGTGAGACAAGTCTTATTCTAAGACCTAACTCCCACTGGTATAACCATTCTGTGCAGAGCTCCATGTTGACATAACTTCACAGCATCCAGAAATTCCACTAGCTGCATCAGAGGTACCTCTGGCATCTCTGCAGAGTGCTGTATTGTGCCATGGAGACATACCCATGAACTAATGAAAATTCAACATTCATATTAGTATTAAGAAAAAAGTCATTAGCTGCTATTGAACTGCCAATTATCCAGTGTAACTGCAGACCTCCTAGCACAGCTGTTTTATCTTCCCTCTCTGCTGTGTGCAATATTACATTCATATTGCAGATTACATTATCACAGCGACCTGTAACCAGCTCCTAACTGCTGAGAGAACAAATTATTTTGCCAAAGTTATCGGTTCAAATCTGTAATAGTGAATAATGAATTAGACATGCTCAGACTTGGGGATTTTTTTCCTTGCAATATCTGTAGTTATGAGGAACTGTAACATTCAATTACAAATATTAAATAAACCATCGCTTTGAAATTATTCTTCTTCCAGCTATTTTTATGACTCCATGTCACAGGAGAGAAAAAAAGAAATTTTGTCCTGGATAAGCTAAAACCCTTATGGTAGCTTAATATTATTCAACCTCTTCCACTGAAAGTTTTTTATTATCCTTCAGTATTGATGGATTGCACTTGATACTACCCGAGTTTAAATTCTTCATATAATCATATCTTTATTAAAAGGAAAACTGTGGGGAAAAGTGGATTTTTACTAAATCATCTCAGTGCTCTGGTGACACCTAAACAAAAGGTACTCTCTTCAAGTTACAAATCACTGGCCATGGTAAAAGTAACCTAGAGAAGTAGTAATGTGTTTATTGGTCTCCTCCCCAAGTATTCACCACCAGCAAGCAGCAGAGTCAGGACATTTGGCACTGAGGACCCATGTGGCAGATGTGTCATGAAAGTTTCTATGTTTGTCTCTTGTCTTCTGCCAAGCATGACATTGCCTGCCATGCCTTTATCAAATTGCTAAGCTTTCTGTATCACTAAAGACATTAAACTATCTAAATAAAAATCCAGTGCACTTATAAAGATCTTCATATAAATAGCCCTCTTTCCTTTATCTCTTTTTCTTTCTGTCTTCAAGGGATTGAAAAAAATTGCTAGGTATAGAGTAGGCAAAAATTCATAAAGTTTCTGTCAATTTTCCATTCCTGTTAATTTAAATTAGTGCACTTCTTTATTACCTGGGCGTGATAAAAATCTTTCCACAGAAGTAAAAAATATATAATGATTACATGCACAGAAGTCCTGACCTTGTAGGTTCCTAACTTTTTGCAATGACTATATTTGAAAGAACATACATGTGACACCTGCTGCAATGGATGCAAAGGTACTAAGAATTTAATAAAGATTTATATACAATATTGGTGCCTAATGACATCTCAGCTGGCAAGGCATATAGTTATGGCACTGGCATTTATTTACAAATGTCCTATGGGAAACTTCCCATCTTCTGAGACATCTTTATTTACAAATGTCTTATGGGAAACTTCTTATCTTCTGAGGAATCAGCATGATACCAGCAGGAGCAGCTGAAACCACACCAAGACACAGTTTGGAGCACTGACAGAAATGATAATGAAATCAGAGCAGAGATTCTCAGAAATAAAGTGCTGGAAAACAGCTCAAAGCATCAGCTAGCCCAGCCTCCCCAAAGGCAAGAGCAACACCACTGGAAGAGGTATTTATCTAATCCCTTCTTGAAAACCTGGAAAAAGGAGATGCTACAAAAAATTCAACTAGATGAAAGCAAATTTGAAATCAATTCCCTAATTTCTTCAGACCTTAATTCAATTGGTTCCAAAGAGCAACTGATCATCATTCTCTCAAGAGCAACTGATCATCATTTTCTCACTGCCAGCATCCTACTTATTGAGAACTTTTATTTCTTCTCCCCATCCTATCTTTCAGTGTTAAACAAACCCATTTACTTCAACATCACCGCATATGCCCTGTTTTGTAATTATTTTAATTAGAAACACTTTTTTTCTGTTCCTTTCACCTCCTGCTTCTTTCCATCTCCCTGAAAGTCAATGAGGAAACACTGGACACAACATTCTTGCTCAGGCTTAACTAATGACAAAGCAAACTCTGTGTCTTGTGAATGACACTTCTATTTCTGTACCCCAAGGTAAGATGTGTCTTTTTTCAATTATAGTGCAGCTGTGACTTTTTCACTTGTTTTAGATTCTGGTCCAGTAAGACCTTTTTTTTAGTGTCCTACTGCTTAGCCAAATCTTTATCATTTTAAATAATGGATTCATCATTCCTTATATAACACAGCACTTCATGCTTGCTCCCTCTTTATTTGGGCTATTCCCCTAGTTTGAAAGCATAATTTTGAATCCCCTTTTGTCCATGGAATACTTGCAATTATTCCAGATTGATGTAATCACAGATCATATCTATTTCATCATCCAAGTCTGGATGATTCAACGCTGGCAGCTGGAGCTGGTTTTTAAAAAGTCTATTGGCACTTCCCAGAAACATCTACTACCTCCCTGTCTCTGCATGAGCAGGTATTCCTTCCCCTTCAGGGTAGCTGCTTTCCACTGCAGATAAGCAGAAGCCTGTCATCAATTCCCCTGGACAAACAGGAGTCATTTTCCTATCACACCGTCTGCTACAAGCACTTCTTTCTCTCTCTCTGTCAATAGGAACTATGAAACATGACAGAGATGGAGAGAGAGAGAAAGTGAGGCAGGCTGGGGGAGTTCATGGGTACTGTACTGAGGAAGAAAACCAGATGGAGACAAGGCAGAGGATGGGTGATCTTGTGGCCAGCTGGTAACTGAGAGCAGGTGACCTGTCAGACAGACTATCCTCCAGGATCAGTGCCTGTTGCTGTGCCCCTCTTGTAGTGGATGGATGCTGGCTCATCACCAGCACAGTGACAGCATCTGCAGGGCTGTGCTGGCCTCAGGAGATCCTTCCCTGCTTGGGCACTACTTCTTTCTGCTTCCTTTCCCGCCCCTCTATGTTATTTATCAAATACACATATGTATGTATGTATGTATGTATGTATCAAATATATACACACATATATGCAAAATTATCTATGTGGTCTTTCTACCATAGCATGATTTACTATTCTCCCTAAATAATATTAAATTTTAAAAAAGTTAAATTATAAAATATATAAAAGCAAAATCAGATTATAAAGTTACATATTCTATTTTATACTCCTGTGATTTGTGAACTAGTAATAGGCACTGCACACATGGATCCTTTTCTAGCCAGAAAACTTGTGTTTGCAATATGATTATGTAACCATTGTATCAGAACAACTCCTTTAATTTCTCCATCTGAATAGTCAAAGCGAAGTTTGTCAAAACTTGGTTATGATTTCCTGCAGGAGGTAATATCAAGATTCTGCCTGAAAAATATCTAGGAAATATCTGTTTATGGCAGGAAATATAAGCTGCATTTCCATTAGGAAACACAGGTTACATTTCACTGTGTGTACTGAAAAACTAGCCAAGTTGCCTTGGCTCTCTCCATAGCCATTCAGGAAACAAGGACACCTCCCAGAAATATTAATCCTTCCATTTTAAAAATAACAACTACACAAACATCTAAGATATCTGTTGTACATTAGTAACTGTCTCTTTTTTCTGATTCCAGAGGGGGCCTGGAGGATAGGCTTTGGCTGTACATCTAAGGAACAATTAAGTTACCTAAGCAAAGGCGTCTCGTGCCATTTTGGATGCCTGGATTATACAGGACCCCTGCACAGAGCTGGCAGGTACTGCAAAGGATCTATGCAGGTTCACTTAAGTTCTAGAGAGGCAGATGGAGTCCGAACAAAACACCTTGAGACACCTAAAATATCTTAGAAGCACTATTACATTGCCTTTTTTATTTTAAGGTCTCTTGATTGCATTACTTGTAATGACAAGAACAAGACCCATTTGTTTAAATTTCAGGAGCTGGTGTTGTGTCTAAAACCTGGGCACAGAGACATGGCAGAGGATTTGCAGGAGATCTGCACCAACCTGGACTGGAAACAGGAGGACAAGTATGAGACTGTGAAACCAAAATGGCAGTAGACACCTTTCCCCAAGCATCCACATTCTCTTCTAGACCTCCATTAACTGCACTTGTAGAGTTTAGCAATCCAGCTCTCACTTAGACATCTAATGCCATAAATCTCAATTTACATAAATAGAATCCACCAAATTTTTTATCATAAAAATTAGGATGTGACAGATTTTATTAAGAGAAGCATGATGTTCTGCACCCTCAGAATCTCAGGTGAAGTATGAATTAATTTACCTTAAAAAATTATTTGTGTATCCCTGTCAAGGAAAATAGACACTATTTAGTCTCAATGAGTAGTAACTTCAGTCAACCTTAGGGCAGCAACTAAAACAGCTTATCAGAAAGATAAAATTGCTTTAAAAATCAGCAGGCACCCAATGATGTCCATATGCATACTTGCAGTTTTGTAAAGGCACATGCATAAAAATAAAAATTACAGTGTTAGCAGAGAAGAGATTACATCTTTTTTAGAGTGACAGCATAGAATAGATGACATCTTTTTCAGAAACAACAACTCATCTGTTTTAAGGTCTGACTTTATGTCAAACTAATTTTCTGACTACAGTATTCTCAAAACAGCAGGACAACTTTATAGCAAATGATGCCTCCTGGGTTTTGCTGGTTTAATTTTATAAAAATTGGGAGCCTTTGAGAAACCCTAGATGGACAACTCTGAAGTCCTCTCTATAAACAAAGAAAATGCAGACAGCACTTCTGAGAGCAGTAGCCTGTTTCCTATTCTCTGCAAACCATTATCTCTAAGAAGGTTCATTTTTGCACTAATCCCCTTGTTTTCTCCATCCACTTTATAGCATTATTTCCCATAAACTATGAAACACATTCTAAAATTATAGTAAAATGAAAGTACAGTACTTTACTCTTCCAGCTATAATAATGACTTTAAAGAGGGGGGTTATTTGGAGATTCAAAGCATTGATTATTTAACTTCCTAAGATACAGAAGCATTTAGATGCTTGAAAATTGAATGCCTGAAACTAACGCATTTTCACAGACCAAACACTCAAGAAAAATCAGACTGTTAAAAAAATTGAAAATTGTGGTCACATGTCTGAATGGAAATAGGCTGACATACTAGTAAAACCATAAGAACTTTTTCAATTCATATCATGTGAGCAAAACACCTAAAAACACAGCAAAACTAAAATACAATCAACCTGAATAATGAAAAATGACAAAATTTATGGCTAAATTCTTGAAACCTGGCAACAGTAATCTTCCATACTCTTTATTTGTAAGATGACTTACAGTATATTCTCAGTATTGCATCTGTTTTTATTATTGATCAGTATTTTGTTTGGAGATTTGTATTTCTGTACAATTTATAGTGGTTTTAAATGCCATTATTGGCGGCAGGCACAAAAATAGGCGGGTGCTTAAGTATCCAGTTACACATATCATTTGTGAATTAGGCAAATAATTATGGGAAAGAATGTTCAGGTTAAGCACGGGAGTAAAGCACACTGACTATATAGATAGAGACATATGTGCAGGTAATAAAAGACTGCAGCCCTTCCCTGAGCAATGCACTTCTTATATGCAACTTCATTAATTCCCCCTTGCTACCATATATATGTAACTTAAAGTATAAATACCTAATCATGTGATTTTTATAGCATACAGGTTTACAATTTCACTAATGCTAGTCAATATTTTCAAGATGTGAAATCAAATAGAACCTGTTTATTTACAACTTTTCAGTAAAACAAGTTGATGGTCTGCCATCCTGATACGTGCATCTGTCCTCCTGATCCAGCTTAGCATTTCAGCATCAAAAATAAAGAAAAATGTTGATCATTTAATGTAATACAAGGAAGATGTACATGGCTATCAGTGAGTCTATTCTAAAAAATATCTACAAGTACCCTGGATGTATAGGCAAAGGACTCAGTGATTTTCAACAGAAAGACTAAAACCACACACATAAATTTTTAAAATGCTGGAAAGCTTAATAAACAGCTAGTAAATAAAGATTCATAGAGGAATATATTATATATAAACCTACAGTTTGATTATGAATAGAAAAGAGCATGATACAAGCTGTAATTCCTGTTATAAAGAACTGTCATCATGTCACTAAAAGCAATATTACAGGCTGCTTAGAAAGTAGCATAATAAAACTTGCTGTAATAACATTTTATTTATGTCCATAAAATTGAAGAATGGTAAATCTCTGGTTATTTTATTTTTAATACAGAGATGAATTTTAACAAGCTAATTTATAAAAGGTTACACCAGTGTCTAGATTTAAATCAAAGGAATTAATGTCCACACTACCACAGTTCACACAGAGAAATTCTTGTAACGCATTTCAGTAGTTGATGAGGCTAAAGGTCAACACTCACAATATCTGTTTGGAATTAAATGAAAGAATATGCCAAAGTTTAAAAGTTTAGTTGGCAACTAGAATGAAGTTCAACAGCTATGCCTCAGTTCTTCAAACTAACTAGGCCTTTTTCTTCCTGTCCAAATTACTCCTTAGAATAAATACTTGAGTAATCTTGAAAAGCTCCTTCCCTTCATCCTTATTCGCTGTTCATTGATATATACATTGATGTATATTCGCTGCACGTTGATATATACAAGAATAAAAATTCTTGCAGACCAGTAAAAAGTTACTTAAAACAAGTAGAAGTAACCAACCCAGGTAGTACATGAACATAGCTGTGCCTAGTCAAAGATTACTTCTTTTCCTGGCAGGTGAGACAAGCTTAGCTGAAATTCTGGTTGTAGTAAGGTGTTCATCAATCAGAAGCCCTTCCTGCTCATTTTTCCTGAAGTAAACTACTACAGTTTTTATCATAAAGGTACTCTAGCAGCTTGCTTCAGAAACACATCATTTCTTTCTCTTGCAAGATCTGTACTGATGTTTTTCAGATTTTGCATTGCTCCATGAGAGGGCACAGAAAAAAGCTGCCACTTCTCTGCAGCTGCTGTGGCAAATAATGGGCAAGAGTGGGCACTGACTCCTGGGGCAGCCAGAAACTTAAGCACTTGATGCACTGATACACAGTTTGGGGACAAACTGACCATCTTCTTGAGGAGCTCCTGTATCACTGAGGATCTGATTACCCAGCCTAGCATAAGAAGCAGCATTAATTACATACTTTTCCTTATACCCTTGCTACAGCGGGTTGGACAAGTTGTTATTTAAACCCAATAGGCTTTCCTGCAGCCAGGAAAAAAGAAAGAAAAAGCACAAAAAGCAGCATACATCCCCTCATTTTCTTTCCAATCTCAGTATGCCTTTCTCTGATATTTATTGCCTTTCTGGCACTTCACATACGCAGTGTTATATATTAATTTAATGAGTCATGTAACGCTTCCCTAAGACTGGAACATATCCAGAGGTGGGGAAGGTGGCAGTGAGGATAGTGAAGTCAGATTTTTCAATTACACTTCAGAGAGAAGCTTTCATTCAGCTCCCATTTTTTTCACTTGAGAAGAAATCCTACAGGTACAGAAAAGCCTGTCAAGTACATGAGGTGTCTCTGCAGTTGCCTGAATCTTCATGAAGCCTAAGACAAACTCTTGTAAGAACTATCTCATTTTTTTCCCTCCTGAATGAGTAGAAAGGTTGGCATTGGTGACAATTTTAACTGCAAACAGGTAATTGTATCTCTGTCAAAAACACTTTTTAGAAGATGAGAAGTAGAACAAAAGTTTCTCTCTCAGAATTTCAAATAGAGGCGGTGAAAGTAGTGGCAGGATTGATGAAAATACAGGGAGCATGTATCAAGCCAAGATATGCCAGCATGTAACACTGCAACAGTACATTGAAGGAGAGGCAGTGCAGCGTTAGCATCATATGTACTACAAGAGAGCTAAGCTTCCAAACGTCTACACATTATTTTTAATGCCATAAATGTAACCACAGCATTGCAGAGTGACTGGTCTTTCTATGCTAGGTTTGCAAAAGGAAGAATACAAGGAAAAAAAACGGAGACACAGAGAGAAGGAGTAACTTGCTGAGGAAAAATCCACGTCAGATTTAGGATTAGGACAAGAAACAGAAGTTGTAGCTTCTAACATTGAATCATCAAGGTATAGAGACGAGAGGATCAAAACGCAGAAAAGCACTAAACACCTCCCTGTCCATCGGTGAACACGACAGCCCACACAGCATCACTTTCCGAGACAAGACTAGACTACTGTTCCTCCCAAGTCCATTCACAACCGCGCCGGCTCCGGGTGCTCAACAAGCCTTAAAGCACTCGCACATGTCAGAGTTTACCCACAGACAAGCTGGGCTGATTGGTTTTTTTCGCCCTGAAGCGCGCAAGAAGCAGGGAGATGCCGACAGCCGCGGCTCTCCACCACCGGCCCCGGCAAGCCCCGCATCCCGCCCCGCATCCCGCCCCGTATCCCGCATCCCGCGGGCTGCGAGGCCGCGGCAGGTGCCGGGGGCCCGGCGGAGCGCAGCGAGCTCCGGCCGCCCGGGGCTACATCAGGAGGAGAAGGCGGCTTGGTGCAAACCGGCGGCCCGGCACACTCGCGGAGACGGCCGCCGGCAGTGAGAGCGGAAAAGGGGGGAAGGAGGAAAGCGCGTCTCCAGGGAAATAAAGTTTTCAAGCGAAGAGGGCAGCGCTCGGAGCGCAGCGCAGCCCCCGCCGCCGCCCGCCGAGACAGCGGCGACTTGGCGAGAAACGAGGCACGGCAAACGGGCGGCCGTGACCCTGGCGACAGCCCCGGCGCCGGCCGGGCTCGCCCGCCACTCACCATGTTGACTTCGGAAACCATGTCGATGCTGGCGATGTCGATGTTCATCCCCACGCAGACGGGCGGACCTGCAGGCAGAGCAGACCTTTAGCCGCGGCAGCGCGGGCGGGCGGGGTGGCCGGACCCGGCGTGCGGCAGCGGCGGCAGCACCGGGGACAGCTGCGGAGGAGGGGGAGATCGCCGGGCGGCCAGCCCGGGCAGGGCGACTCACCTCCGAAATCCGGCCGGAGGCGGATGTCGTAGCCCTTCAACAATTTATCCACAGTTTCTTTCACGAAGGACATGTTGCCGGGATCGTTCACACTGTGGGGAGAAAGAGACGGGGGTGTCGGGCGGGAGAGGCAGAAGCCGGGGTGCGGGGGGCCAGGGGCGACGGCGGAGCGGGGCGGGAGGGGGAGGGCGGGGGGAGCGCATCAGCTTGTTCCCCTGGAGAAACGCATCCCGCGCCGCCGCCGCCGGGGCACGCTGGCTCCTACCTCTGGGCGCAGCAGACCACGGCCACCAGGACGGGAGCAGAGAAGATCCCGAAGATCCTGCCTCTCCCAAAGCCCCACATCCCTCCGCTCCACGCTCCCCTCGCGCAGCAGCAGCAGCAGCAGCCGCCGCCGCGATCCGGCTGCACCGGCTGCCGCTGAGGAAGAGGCGGAAGCGACAGTCCCCGTTCTCCCCCCACCTCGCCCTCCCCCCCAAAAACAAAATCCCCCACCCCCTGCCCCAGCAGCACCACCCGGCCCGCGGGAGCCGCCCGCGCACCCGGCTGCGCTCGCCCCGCGGCCGGACGCCGCCGAGCCCCGGAGGAAGCTGCCCTCCGCCGGAGCCCGGCCAGCCGCCTCCCCTCCGCCCGCCGCCCGCCCCGCCGCCTTCCCGCCAGCCGGGAGGGGAGGGGACGGAGGGAGGGCGCCGCCGTCCCTCCGGGCGGAGAGCCCGAGGTGGGGCAGGGGGAGCGGGGCTGGCGGGGCCGGGGCCGGCAGCGAGGGGCGGCGGCTCCCCGGGCACCGCCTCGGGGCACGCCCGGCCTCGGCAGGGCGCCGGCCCCGCGGTACCGCCCGGAGTCGGCGATGGTCACCGGCAGACCCCGGGGCTCTCCCGGCAGGCGGCTCCTTCTCCCCGGGGTAGGAGCGGGACTGAGGGGCCAGGGCAGCCCGCAGGGTCCCCCCGGAGCCGGGGGAGCAGGGGCTGCCCGACGCCGTGCCTCCGTCCTCCCCGCTCCGTTTTGCGGGACTGTGCCCACCTGCCCTGTGGCGCATCCTGGGAGCGATGCCCGGGGTGAGCCGCTGGGGCGGGGGAAGGAGCTGGCCTGGGAGCCCTGCCGTGACTTGCAAGGGCCTGAAGCTGTCTCTGCCCGGCCAGGGACGTGGTGTGCATGTACAGGTGCCGGGCCTGAGACTCCCTCAGCCGTGCCTGCGAGGGTGCCAACTGCACTGGCCGAGATGGACGCGCTTTGCCCGGCAGAAGCTCTGCTGGGTTCAAAACGTGTGTAGCCAGGCTCGTCATCCGGGACAGGAATGAAGGGAAATGGCGCTGGTACCAGAGATACAGGGTGAGAGTTGTCTCCTGTGAGCTTCTGGATGCTCTCAACTTTGTATAAGACATTGGTTGGGGGAAGATAGCACAGTTGTTATTATTTTTAATCTTCTTCCGTGCTAATTAGTACTTTCAGCAGGACTTATTGGCATGGAAACAGAAGAATGTTGACTTCGGGATATTGGCTTTGGTTGCAGAGGCAGCTCCTCACCACCTCACCAGCTCTTCACCATGCTCTATGAAAGTACAGACATGCCCTTGGCCAGCTTCTGATTCTGGTTGCATTGCAATCAATGGCCACTGGTCCATGACAAAGCATAACATTTCAGTAGCCAAGAGAGAAAAGATTTGTATTTCTTTTGCACCTTTTCTCTTAACACCTCTTTTTCCTTCCACACATTCTCTTTCCTTATAGAAACTGCTTGGAAAAGGATGGACATTGAGTAATGCCGTTCTGTTAGCTACAGGTGAGAAAACATGGATGGCTTTTCCTCTCTCCTCAGCAAATTACTGAAAAGAAAGACAAGTGCAATCCATTGTCCTGACCTTGTTGCTGTTACAGTTAATAAGAGGGATCCAAATAAAAGAAGGAGCAGGCTCAGTTTTAGAACCAATATCAAGCTCTATAGGCAATGCAGGAAAATGAAAGAGTAAGAGAAACTGAGTGTTGTGAAATCTTGTGATTTCATGTTAATATTTGGATTTTTAATAGTGCCATAATTACTATTATTATAAAGTAAGTGAAAATCTCAGCATTTATTTAAAAACCTTATTAGGCTTATGATGAAAGTTTGAGAATTGTGGCATGAAGCATACATGACTCAAGGGCTCAAAAATGAAAAGTCAAATAATAAGTAACTATGTAAGTAATTTTAAGGCCCTGGATCCTGATGGTTTTTTTTAATGCTGTAGATGGGCAATATTGAAGACCAGTTCTTTCAAAGACTTCAGAGGGAGTGAATGTAGGAAAGGGTACTAATTCAATTCTGTCCCCCTAAATTCTGAAAGAAATATTAACACCAAAGAAAATACTTCCTATGAAGAGTTTAACGTGGTTTAAAAGCACATTTAAACACTAATAACTTTTCTTAAATAGATTGTCAGTTTTATAACAGAAATAAAAGAAGTTAGAGAGCACTATTTCTGATTAATGTGCTATCCTGGTACTTTGGAAACACATCTGAGGTAGGAATGAATCAACAGTGCTGTAGAGTCTGTCATATTTTATCACACTTCATTTAAGTATTTGTCTTCTTGATCTTACAGAGCAACCATTTACTTGGGAACAGCATAAAGATAATCTAGGCTGGAGATGATGGAACATGGAAGAATTTAGTGGGTTATGGAGCTTTTGTTCTTTGTGACTCTGGGTTCAATTAGGCTTCGCAGTAACCCAAAGATGCTAAAAACTAAAACAATCAATGAATTTCATGAAAGGTAAAAATCATCTTGACTTCTCTGTGGCATGGCACTTGCAGTTAAAGTAGCACTGTGGGTTTTGTCTGCAGGAAAAGCTCATAAATAAGGTTCTGTGGCAATGGACTAGAGATGAGACGCAGCAAAGACCTGCACCAGACACAGTATTAAAGGAAATAGTGGAAGCCCAGACTTTTGGGAAGCTATTTTATATGGCCAATAAGGAAAAAATGGGCACAGAAATAGATTCCTTGGCCTGCCCCAGAATTCAACATCCTGACTTTGCTTCTGGAATTAGGCTCCCAAGCATCTTTCAAAAGGCAAGCAGGTTATTTCAAGGCCTGGCTGGAAGGAGTCTGGGCACTTTTATTCACTAAAGCAAAGCTAAGCATCCAGTCACAACTTGTAGATTGTCCATCCAAGAAAATCCCAAGGATGTATCTCCTGAGATAAGCCCAGACTCCAGGATCTCAGGGCAAGATTTTGTTTTTTGAAATGTTCCACTTTCCAGCAAATAGTTAAGTAGGAGAGAGGGAAGGAGTTAACATTACTCTGTGGTCTAGTGCTTTGGCTGTTGCCTGGGAAGTACTGTTATTTCATAAATAATCCAGTGATTAATGAATTAATTACTGGGTAAAATAAACCAATGTTCAGTGGTATAAGGAACAGAACCCAATTCTCTGCTGCCTTTAGGTGCCTTCATCATTGTTCTTTCTCTCTCCTTGCTCTTTTTTCAATGTACAGTCTAACTGTCCCAGTAAAAGTATCCCTGTAAGATATGAGATTGAACACTGTAGTTCAGGGACTAAAATTCATCACATTTTCTTCAACTTTGGTGAATGTTCCAGCCTCTGAGCCACTGGACAGTTAAGATCTATGCTCCTGATCAAATTTTGTTCAATGAGGTAAGCACAGCGTGTCTTTACTTCCTCAGCATTGCCAATATTGTAAAGGCCACTTCAACAATGGATAAGTCTAAACTGCAAAGGTGAGCATTATGTGTGAAGGAGCAAAAGGACTGTCCTTGCTCAAATGCAAATAAGTGTGGAAGAATACAACTAGCAAGCCTACACATGAAAGAAGTCCTTGTGGGAAGATGGACTATAATGGATTCATCAACTGAGTCTGGGTTAGCAGGTACAGGGGCTGGTCTCTAGAGCAAAACTCATTGCTGAGGATCTGACATCCATGCCATACACATTTGTTGTTTTGAGTTTGATTTTTTTGGGTTTTTTACCCCATTAGGAAAAGTGGGGGAGTCTGGACCACTAGACTGAATGCTCATTAGCAGTTAGAGCAATGTGCTGCTGGGGTGCATTTTTCTACTTACAAAAGGAGTTTGAAAGAAGTCATGTTCATGTACTCTGAGACTGCTCTGAGATGTGAAAGAAAGCACAGTAAGTGGGAATGATCAAGTGATTCACTTTGCAAGCACAGTCCTGGTCTGCAGTAAAATGCTATGTAGATGCATCCATCATCCCATTTCAGAAGGAGCTGGAACAGAGCACACTCAGCCCTTGTCAAAGGACAGAAATGGTTGAAGGCAGTGGAATTGGAATGAGAAGCGACTCAAAATTTTGGAACAAATTCCAGTTTCCTTCATCATTGTCAGTACTAATGGAGATACAGCAGAGGAAGCAATGACAGGAAGGCTAAAGAAGAGGAGAGAGGTCTGCTCACAACTGATGCATTTGCAGTACTACCACTATCAGTCACCACATGCAGGAGAAAGCCTGGCTTGGGAATCAGGGAAGAAGTATTTGATCACACCGTGCAATACATCACTGAACTCCTGCACTGGAAAGTGGTGCTAGGGGTTTACCTGACAAAATGAACTTAACTCTGCTTAGAGACTGAGGTCAGAATCACTTATCAAATATTTTCTTCTTCATTTTCCTTTCTGGCTTGTCTGTCATTTAACTGATTTTGACAAAGATCCAGTCTTATCCTGAAGCAAACTGCAATCACAAAGGGTTCAGAGATACAAAAGAGAGAGAAAGAGACTGAAACTAAAAGTAAGTGGGAAGAATTGCTGTTACGGCTGAAATGTTGTCTTCTGAGGAACAAAGGACATTAATCTTACTAGGCTGAGACCCATGCTGCTGCTTACCTACACTGCCTTGCAGCAATTTTAATAGCCTGCTGGTTTAACCTGCTGAGAAGGTGTAATTAATAAAACTGGCTGAGAAAAAGTACACAAGAAAAATTTCAACTCTTTTTTTTTTCCTAAACCTGATTTCTTTTTCACTTTATGAAATCAAAAGTTGAGGATCATTTTTGTCAAAATAGTATATAACAGCAAATTAGTATTTCCTTCATAAAGCTCCATTTTCCTATTTTCTGCCCTGCAGTATCTCAGCAGAAGCAGAGCTTTAGAGTGACAGGCAGATGCTGGGAAGCATTAGGGCTTAAGGAATACTCTGCACTTTGGCAGTTTTTACACTGTGTTTTGCACATTCAGATGAAGAGCAGTGGTTGTTGGACATACTATGTGAGGATAACAAGATTATGTTTATTTACTATATATATTTATCAAAAATTGTGTGGAATATTTGCTGTTGGGTAATACTCAACAGTTTATTTAACTGACAGTGAGTTTATACTCATTGTCCCCATTTCTGTCAGACAGATTGAAAGCAGCCTTGCATGAATGCATTTGCTTTGGTTGTATAATTTGCTGGTTTACATTTAATTATACAGAAATATTAATGGTGTTATGTCAACAGTTCTGATGTAGTGGAGATCTGAATGTTTCAGTGGGCCACACAAAGAATAAGTTATTAATTCATAGGAGTAATGGGGAAAATTTGCCTTTAATAAGAGGCTTGACCCAAATTGTCTTGAACAGCTGTTTAAATTTCAGATGGGTATTTTTTTCTTCATATTCAAGAACATAGAACAAAAATTTGAATTATCTGAATGAATTTAAAAGAGTATTCCTGCAACATTCCATTCCTTATGCGGCAAAACCTCTGGATTATGCATATAGTGAGTCAGACATGTCAAAATAAAAATCCATTGACACTTTGGCAGAGGAAGAAATAATCATGGCTCTTTATAGCTCACATTTTTTCATCATAAAGATTAATGATTATGCACTGAAATAACACAAATACATTAGAGAAGCCTATCATGCATTAGAAATACTATTCTTTTAAGTCTCTGTCTGGATGAAAACAGAGTCTTTTGAGAAGAACAGATAAGTAGTTGAGTTATGATATTTTAAATTTTTTACTGTTACTGCAGTTGAGGAAGTGCTATTTTATATAGGACTTCTGTGTTAAGTTTCAACTCGAGTGGATTCATCTAAATCCCTTTGTCAGGAGCACATTATTCTTAAAAAAACAGTATGCAGTATGTATACCTTTTTTCTATAGGGCTATATCAGAAGGATGTAGTCCATATATTTATGTTTTCATATTTATCAATGCCTTTATGAACCTTATTTGTGTTAATTATTGGTAATTTTTTACTAACAGCAGCCAGAATTCCAAGTTAAGATCCCAGCCGCCTTTTGCAGGAGATTATACAGAGTGAAGAAGACAAGCATAAGTTGTTTGAATTGCTTATATTTAGTATTATGTATATTTAAAGGAAGATCAAGCCAGGATCCTAACTGATGCATCTGTATTAGGACTGGCTAAAACACCAAGATGTTGGTTCCTGGCATTTTCCTCCAAATGTCCCTTTGAATTTTAACAGAGGAAAAGAGGAAAGACAAGGAAAAAAAGGACCAAGGGGAGGGAAGTGCAAACACTTCCACACCAAACAGGATAAGCAATGAGAAGGAAGTGAACTGAATTTTTTTCATTTTCTAGACACCACTGAGGAAGTGAAAATCCAGGGTAACAAAGAAAAAGCTATGGGTAGAATAAAGTGAAAATCTGATGTATGTCTTGCTGTTATCCTTTCAGAAGGACACAAGTACTTTTTTCCTTCCTCTGAGGAGTGCCCTTAACAGGAACCAGTCCATGAAGGATGATGGAAAAGGAAAGGCTTCAGAATGAGGAGGTGTGCTTATGCAGAGGCTGCATCCACAGCCTTCCACTGCCAAGGCTCTGCTGCTCCCTCTAAGTGCATCCTCTTCCCCCAGGCTGTGCCAGCCAGCCCTTCTCTCTCACTCCCCAAACACTGGCATCAGGAGCAGACACAGTTAAACTCATAATACACAGATCAGGATCGTGGGCCATATTCCATCTGGGAAATAACATGTAAATTAAGCTGGTTGTGTAATGGTATTTCTTTGTCATATACAGTGTACACAGAGGGGGAAGTCACTATAGTTTAGGAGAAATCATTATTAGGTATATATAGAACTCTGTGTGATGGCTTAAAATATTTTTCATTTTGGCTTAAAGATTACTTTGTGGCTCTGGAAAAAATGTTAATAATAATTTTTTAACATTTTGAAGGATTTACATTCTATTACAGATAATAATCACACGCTTAAAGTAATTTTAGTAACTCACCTTGTGTCATAAATTGCATATAATTTTTTGTTTTCTTCAACTGCATTCCTAAAAAGAGAGAAAAAGAACATATTAATTGCATGCCTTGTGTCCATTGCCAAAAAATCCCCTTGTTTATGGCTCTAAATGTTTTGAGACCATCATTGTAGAATCTAGAAATGGGAAAAAAAAATAACCTATAAATTGACTTGTTCAACCCCTCACATGACAAGATTGTAATAATCCTTTGGAAATTGCCTAAGTGGGTTTTTAATTATAGATCCATGACTCTGTTGCCAAGAAATGAAAAAAGAAAAAAATAGTAACTTCTTTTGTGAAAAACACAATGAAAAGATATGTTTTTGATAGAGCTACGTGAATAATTTTCAGCAATGCTTTCCAATTGATCCAGATGAACATTACCAGTTGTATATATAATTCAGTTATTTCATTATTTTTTAAATAAATGAAACTAAACAAATACATTGAAATCTAATGCACTATACTCAATGTGAGTAACTAATTTAACTCTGATATTTTGAATACTTTTAGGTATGATTAAACATTGAGGTTCAAATAAAAAAAAGCATATTGAAAATTTGAAGCTGGAGTCTATATTTTTGAGCTTTTTTAAATTGAAATCCACATGACTTTGCAAAACAAAATTTGTATTCTTTAACTATAAAAAGAGGGTTTTTTTCTGAATTTTTTTTGTTGGACTGTTTCTGAACATGTGGGGGGAAAAGTATTCTTCTGAAATAGTGCTAGTGATTTGAGGGAGAGCAAGAAATGTTGTCTGAAATGTGTTGGCTTTGCTGGAATCAGCAATAAAATATAAGTTTTAGCTAAGTAGTTTCTGAGAAGGCGTGATGAATCTAAGAGGCACTCCATAATAAGTATTGATTTGTATCTTACAATCTGATTTATGTCTCTGTGCATTACTTTACTTGTCTACTTAGAGAAGTTAAAGAGAAGCAACTGAAAGCATGGGGCAAATGATCCTGAGTTTGGATGCATTAAGCTCCACTTGCATGGGAAAGTTAGATGCTGGGTTTGGTCCCTGTTCCTGGAGTTGTTATGCCTTTTCCATTAAATATGCACTGGCTAGAGGATATTAACAGCTGAGTTTTGTGCATGCTCAGCTCTCTTGTGCATTGGTTGAGGAGATGTGGGGCCTCCCTCATGTCTTGGATCTCCCTGAAATAGCCAGCTGTGTAAAACACAGTGGGTGCTGCTGGGCTGGGCTCAAATTGGCTGCCAGCATCTGGTCCATTTAAGGTGCCCTGAGCTACCTGAGACACTGCAGAGTTGCCAGTTACCCCACAGGACCTACACGACACCCACACTCTACTGGAGAGTTAATTGGAGTTCCAGGGGGACACCTTGGAGAATTCCAATGGCTCAGAATGCTTGTGTGTGGGAAGAACTGGGCTGAAACTCTCAGGTCAGATTCCACCCAAGAGAAGGATCCCCAGCTTTCTGTACAAAGGCTACATTAACTGAGTTGACTAGATCTCTGTTGACATAATGGGAACACCCAGGTCTTGTGTAGACACCTACGCCTAATCTTCAGATTAATCCTACTCCAAATTTCAAAATATCTTATGTTATTTTGATTGTTCTAGCATCAAGATTCACAAACCACATTGCTCTGGATTTAAAGATCATAGTATTGGATGCCTGCAACCACACCTGGGCATGCTCTGTTGGGCTTTGGTGGATATTCTCAAGTACGGTTTCATTTATTCTTCACACTTCTTAGCTCTCTGTTCCTCCGTGACCCCCACTGGGTAATTTCTTGAGCTCAGCAAAGGAGAGAGAAGGGGAGGAACAGCAGAGAAGCAGCACCTGAAACCTCAACACTGACCAAATATATCTCCTGATTATAGTTAGGGATCTCATATTGGTAGTCATATGGTCAATGCTGAGGCATGGAGGTGGCTGGGCTCTTTTTTGAAGTGCACATTGCAACTTGCTGCAAGGTCCTGGAACATCCACTGCATTTGCAGAGGCTGGGTCCCAAGAGTCAGGGAGCAAACAGCCTTCATCATCCCTTAGGACTGTGCTCCCAAACACAGCCAGTGACACCTGGCAGACAGAGACAGCTCAACTTGTAACCATGACAACTGGCACGGGGCTTAACAGCAAATGAGCTGTGGGTGGAAGAGGGCACCACTTCTAAATGAAAACCTACAGTATCAATGGAATAAGTATCTGGTTTCCATGTCATTACCTAAATAGATCCCTACCCATGAGATAAAAAGAAATTTGAATACAATAGAGTTTTCTTTAATTAGTAGATTTGTGAAAATTTTCAGAACTGGGCAAAACATCATGTGTGGCCACTCTGTGTTTATAACTTTTGACATCCATCATCAAAAATGCCAGTGGCAGAATGGAATTAGCTTCCTTATTGGTAGAGAGATGACAATGGTAAGAGGAGATCAGGAAAATAAACCAACAGGCAAATGTAACAGGAAAGAATCAAATTTAATCTTTTAAGTGTTGAAGTTTCACAATCAGATTTTATTCAGACTGATAATGCACTTCATTTTTTTTCTTCTCTTGCAAAAAAATGTAGACACATCTTAATGTTGAAATTCTTTTATTCAGCAGAGTGGTGAAATCATGTGGTCCCTACATTGAAAAATGCCGTCCTGTGAATGAGGACTAAATGGAGTTCAGGAGTCTCCTAGTGTGGCTCTGTCTGCCTGGCACCAACAGAAGACATACTTCTGAAAGTATTACAAAATTAATTCCCCTGTCACAAAAGCAGCACATTAAAAGTACTTATATTAAAAGCACTTTGTTGTATATGAATATCATTATATAATTGATTATTCCCATTAAAATGCTTTGCCTCCTTATCACAACTTTAATAAAAGAACAAAACTGCTTTGAATATTATGCATGCACTTGCCTAGAGCCACTATTAAGCAGAGATGCTTTGTGTGCAGCCAGGCAGTTGTTGATGGTAAATCAAATGGAGGGCATATGGTTTCAGTAGGGCTGCTGGTGGAGTTTTTGTTGCTAGAAAGAGATAATGTTTTGCATTTAGGATTATTAAAGTAACAGAAATAGTAGTTTATCTTTTCCCTTTTTTTACTTTTCCAGCTCTCTTGAAGGTCCACTAATATAATACAGAAAAACATGCTAGGAACAACCCATGCTGGAATGTTAGGACTTCCCTGAACTTCAAACTTAGAATGTTGTGTGTTTTTTTAAAAACCACACAATTTCTGGATGATACCATGAGTCAGAATGCCTCTGGTTGGGATTCCTCCTTGCTGATGTAAGCATCAGAGATTAAATGTGTAAGTCTGAGCCAGTTACCATGGACTACTTTAATAATCAGTGAGGACAACAAATGCAAGTCCAAAGACTGAAAGAAACTCCAGAGGCTGAAATAGACTAAAATAGTGTAAATGAATCACCCTCCAGAAGTACCTAATAACTATGAACATAGAGCCCATAGCTAGCAAGACATCTAACTTTTGGGTAGGTAGTATTGCCTAAGATATATCCCATTCATATGATTTAATGGGAATGAAGGCAAGATCTGTTTCAGTACATTGAGCATATTGCCCTACAAAAGTTTATTAGACCAAGATGTCTTTAGGTTGGAGTTCCATGAAGAATATCTCTGCTAATGTCAAGTGGACAGCAAAGAAGCAGAAAAGCTGCTAAGTTAATACTTTATTTCTGGACTTTCTGGAGTATTTTATTCAAATTGAAGTAGAATTTTAAACAAGGATCATCCTTTCTGCATTAAGGGTGCAATACAAAGCAGTGCTGGTAGATGAGAGGCTAGACATGACCCAGCAATGTGCACTTGTAGCCCAGAAAGCAAATTGTATCTTGGGCTGCATCAAAAGCTGCATGGCCAGCAGGGCGAGGTGAGACCCCACGTGGAGTGCTGCATCCACCCCTGGGATCCCCAGGACAGGAAGGAGATGGACCTCTTGGAGCAAGTCCAGAGGAGGGGCACCACGGTGATTGGAGAGTGGAGAACTTCTCCTATGAGGAAAGGCTGAGACAAATGGGGTTTGTTCAGTCTGGAGAAGAGAAGGCTTTGGGATGACCTAATTGCAATCTTCCAGTACCTAAAAAGAACATATAAGAAAGATGGAGAGGTACTTTTTGCAAGATGTAGTTACCAGACAAAGAGAAATGGATTCTAACTAAAAGGGAGTTCATCTAGATTAAATATTAGGAAAAAAAAATTCAAACTATGACAGTGGTGAGATACTAGAACAGGTT
This sequence comes from Calcarius lapponicus, assembly GCA_039654755.1. Taxonomy (NCBI): domain Eukaryota; kingdom Metazoa; phylum Chordata; class Aves; order Passeriformes; family Fringillidae; genus Calcarius; species Calcarius lapponicus. Next base: position 17,673,886 of record CM077462.1, on the reverse strand, counting down.
GTTGAGGGTGCCCCATCCCTGGAAGTGTGCAAGGCCAGGCTGGATGGGGCTCTGAGAAACCTGGTCTAGTAGAAGGTGTCCCTACCCATGGCAAGTGGATTGGAACTAAATGATCTTTAAGGTCCCTTCCAAGCCAAACCATTCTATGATTTTATACCTCAGTGCTAGTGAGTCACAGGATGCTTAACAAGGACTCCTGACATTATGCATCTAACAAAATGATTCAGCGCGAAAATATAGATACAAAGGCTAATTTTATAGCTTGTTAGACAATGATAACAGTAAGGAAGTGAGATATTTTAGCTTCAGATTTTAAAGCATCTGAACATGGAAGGCCACCACTGAGAGAAAAATACTTGCTTTTTCTTCTTTGGGAAGAATTCTCAGAGTACATCTCACACAAGTTATTTTCAAACAGGAAGAAAAAAAAACTGTGATGCTAAACTCCCTCTCCACTGGCTCGGGGAATGTACACCTCATTATGTTTGAGCCTTATTCACTTTGAAATGAAGAAAATAGAGCTGCTGGTTGAGCCAGCATACACAATAGAGGCTGAGTGAAGACCATTCTACATGGCTTTAGTGCAATAACTATTGCTTAAAAAAGCAAAGCCCAACTGTAAATTTTCCTGCCTAGAACAGCTGATTTTAGGCTTCTACTTCAGGACTATTCAACCCACTTTGCAAACTCTCCCTCCAGAAACTTCAGAAGCAGTGAGGCACTTGCATCAATGAGTCAATAAAATTCACTTTTCCTAGGAAGTTCAACCCTTGCTAACCACGTTAGGTATGCAAGGGCATCACTGTCACATAGCGTGATAGGCACTAACTAATTATTTTTAGTACCTAGAAGCCTATCAAGAAAAGTAAGAAAGTACAGACTAAAATGTCAAATGCAAAAATGGGAAACTGTGTTTAAAACTCCCAGGATATTGTAGACACAGTTACTGAATTACCACTGTAGATCTGCTGAAACCTCAGTAAGCAGCAGACGATGGAAGTTTTTGCTATAAATATGAGATTCACATAGCTATCTCTTATTTTTTAAAATATAAATTAAGTGGATGCAAGCCAAGTTTTCATAAATAATGCCAAAAATGTTTATGTATGAGCAGCTTAAACTATGTAGCTCCAGCTGAAATAAATGTTTCAGTGAACATGATTTTAAACATGATTTATTCAAATGTTATGTTAAGTAAGCATTCAATATGCTTTTATGTAATACTGATGCCCAAGTTACATGTAATTATGATGACATTATAGCATCCTTGATCTTTTATAACCTCTCTAGAAAATCATTTTTCCCAGCATCAAGCTCCACAAATAGTATGGAAGTGACAATGTCACATAGTATAAACAGTTACCAGAACAATACTCTTCAGTTCCACTTCTATGAGGACAAGCCAGTCTTGACTCCTTTTGACATCAGCCAGAGATGGGAAGTTTAGTACTTCTCAGAAACATGCCAATGAATTAGCAAGTCTACAAACCTGATTGTTGGCATTTCAGAGTAAGATAAGAAGAATGAAGCGAGGCTATGACAAGTTGTAGACTCCTGTTTGCTCACATTTAATCACTGATATTTTTGAGTGTGCCTAGTTCTAGTTTAAGTTCTCTAGTTTCTATAGTATTATTTTAGCCAACAGAATTTATTTCCTCTTTTCTTTCTAATGTATTCTATTTCCAGAAATAAAAGTAACAGGCATAGATAAAGCCATGAAAACACACACAAGACCAGTGCATAAATTTTCCATTACCCTGACACTAAAGATCTCAGTGCTACTGCAAATAGTTTAGTGAAGGTCCCAGCTCTGTGCTTAGCAGAGGTCAAAAAGGTAAACAAGTGCTAAGAACAATGAGGGAATTAATGAAACAAAATAAGATCAGTACAGTATAGTAGAAATCTGTGTTCTACCCACACCCTTGAAGCTTTGTGCTGTTCTCTTCCATCTCAAAGAGCTTGAGAGCTCAATAAATGTACAGGAAAGAGCTACAGGGATGAATAGAACTATGGAGTGGATTTGGTAGGAAGAACAAGATTTTGGCTGAGACGCTTAAGTCTGGAAGGCAGCTGAGGGAGGAGGGAGATGATGGATGTATATGAAGTCATGGGCTGCCTAAATGATTATTTGCTATCATGTGTACTAGAAAAAACAGAGAAGCACTCAGATGATCAGGTGGTCAGTTCAAAGCAAACAATATGAAGTCCTTTATCACACAATGCATAATTAAATTGTAGGGCTCATTGCCAGAGGAAGCAGTGGAGGTCAAAGATATAAATGGGCTCAAGAATCCATTAGACAAATGCATGAGAAGAAGCTCCATCAGTAGATATTAAAATCAATGATGTGAATGCACCCGCTGCCTGAGGAAGTCCATAAACCTCAGACTGCTTGAAAATGAAAGTTTATACCTGGGAAAGAATTGAGTTTTATCTGTGCTGTTTTGTATGTCTTCCCCAAAGTACTACTACTGCCCGTTGTCAGGTGACAGCAAACTGGCACAACGCTGGCTTGATTCACTCTGGGAATGGTTATCTTCAGTGCAATCAGAAATACATGTTTCTGGTTTACCAAGAGCCAGCAGTTAAATAACTTTCACACCTTAAAATTTCCCTTGTTTTCATTACTACACTCTCCACTGGCCCAAATAAACCACTGATTTTACTTCTCTTACATCAGAAATTCATTCAGTTGCATATTTTTGATTTCTATACTTTGATCCTCTGAAGCACTTGCATACATCCCAGGGTGATAAAAACTTTGCTAGTGTCCTTCTAACTCTCCTGAGGTATTAGAGAACTGCTGTAAAGCATGCATTTACTCAGAAGGAAAAAATTTCAGATGCAGCTAGTGCTCATAAAAACCTTTAGAAATAAACTTCTTTACATTTCACAGACCAGAATATATGTTCAATAAGCATATCTGTGTTATAAAAGATGTGATATATATTGAATTTAAGGTGTATTGGGGTTCATGTCAATTTTGGTGGCAGAAGCATTTATGATTAAAAGAAGACTACTCTCTCAAGCTCTTAAATTCCTTATAAGTGTTTTGTTTTGGTTTTGGTTTTGTTTGTTTGTTTTTTAGTTTTCAGAATTAAAGTTAATAGTCTGGGAAAAATAAAAATTAGTTCATTAAAGAATAGCTGATGCCACCCTTGAAAGCCTCAAGACTGTGAAGGGCAGTTTCCCACAGAGGGATTGAGTTTTCCATGCAAAGTATCTGGAGGCAGAAGAGAGCCCTGAGTTCTTAGTCAGGCATCCTCATGGACATTGTGCATGTTTTTCAACAACCCATATTACAAAATGAAGAGGTCACCTTGGCCCAACATCATGACAGTTTTGACTGCAAGCAGGTGTTGCTAACATGCTCTGTGCTGAACTCAGAGCTGTTGTGCAATAGCCATGCCAATGAGCACATCAGTTTGACAGGGCCCATTAGATACTCCTCAGGTACTTTTACAGTAAAAAAAAATTAAGGTGCCCTTGGTCTCCAAAGAAATTTCTGTGGCTCATCCCTTGGATTTTTTAGGCACCCACAGAAATCCAAAAATACTTTCTTTTGTTGGTTTTTCTTTTTGTTTTTGTTTGGGTTTTTTTTAAATAATACTATGGAAAAACTTCTGAACTAAGAGAAGGCATTTCCATTAAAGACTCAACTGTTTCAGTCATTTGAAAAAATATCATGAGGAAGAAAAATTTCTTGATCCATTCTAAAACATGTTAAGTGCATGAAGTTGTACACAAATACTTAAAATGGATTATGAATCCCCTGACACACACTTTTACAGATAAAACTAGTCTCCTGCTATGCATGGAAGAGCAATTTTAAGATGATGAAACCACATACCATCAGATGAAATAATTGCCTGGATATGTACATGGTAATACTTTCTCAAAGGTTGCTACTGCTTTGCAAGTACAGATCAAAATAATTATTCTAAGTGATCTTTAGCTCTTTTGGTTGTTTAGATAGGGGGTCTTTATAAATTCAAAGGCTGTCAGCCCACAGTGTCTCAGGAAACTTGAATTTAAGAGCCCAGCCCTAACATTTACATTCCTCTGTTATGTTTCAGGGTTGGTTGTAGATGTTAAGAATATTGCCTTTGGGACCTCTAAGTGCATTATATCATAGCCTCGAAATGTACTTTCTTTTATCCGCTCTTCTTTAATCATCAGAAGTTTTGATTTAAAAGAGAAACAAGCTGATAAAGGAGCCTATGCATCTTTGCATTTTCTCTACTTCACATCAAGTGTGAGGGTGAGAGAACTGTAAAGTGTAGTTAAATAGTCATGCCAGTCTATGAAAGATTGGAAATGTTCTATGAATTGGAAAACATGGAAATGTTCTTTGCTTTAAAAATGCATCAGAAGAACTAACACTGTTTTTATTGTACAGGATTTTGAGATGTGAATCTGAACACTGAAACTGTCCTGAATATATTGGGACATCCCCCTATCTGTAGCAGTGGTGCTAAAACTTTTATTTTCTTTAAATGCAAAAAAAACCAGCCAGTGACATTAGAATGCTCTCAGATCTCCTCTTGATCTTGGTAAATATAAAAAAAAATAACAAAAAGCTTTTGAAGGATGAAATTTTAAGATATACTTTTATTAAAATGATGTTTCAAAATTCCCTCCATCTTTATTGGAAGAAACTGTGAAGTAATTAAGTCTGAAAAAACACTTATGAAATCCAGAGCACACATTTCAACACCTCAGTTTATCAAGAGTTTTATAAACAATTTTGGATATGCCTAGAGTGCTTTTCTATTGCCTGTAAGCAACAATAAAAAATTCATATTCACACCCCTTTATTTATATTCATTCAGTGTTTAGTCATCCACTAGAATCTCTAAATTGCCTGGCTTTGTTATCATCAGCTTTATAAATTGTACCATGCATGCAAGCTGGCTAAAAGGCCCTAACATAATTTTCAACTATATTTGGTATTTTTCTTTCAAAGTTCTCAAATGCTGTGTGTACATATATATTAGACATTGTAAAACTGGGACATCTGAAACATCAGAGAGGAGAGCAGTTATTAATCTCCATTTAAAAATCCCACTTGAGGAATATGGGGCAAACACTACAGAATTAAATCATTTATCAATGTCAGGCTGTGAGTCCTGGTTATAAGGTTTTCCTGGCAGATAGGGAAGAGAATATTAGCCTCCTAATGCCTAATACTTTGTTGTAACTTCTAGGAAACATAAATTATATTTTCCCATATAGAAAGCAATTCTGCATTTAACAGTGCTTTAGACAAAATAAATCAATTAGACATCAATTTTACAGTATTTCAGATATCCTAATACCCTTAAGTTGGCATGCATAACTCTTATATAGAAAGATGTATTATATATGATTAAATATCAATTAACATTTAACTTTAGGCCGCAGATTGCTAGAACCTGGGAGTTATGGAAGATCTGACTTTCCCTGGAATGCTGGGTACCACAGAATGCAATTTTGGCCCTTCAGCCAATGGGATATTAATTCCTTGATTGCCAGAAAGTTTCTCGTTGCTTCTAAACTACCACCCTGTAATTTTTTTTAAGCTTCCTAAACCTCTTGAACTTTGGGCAGGTGGAGCTCAGGCTGAGTGGGAACTCTGGCTGACACCCAGAGCAGAGTGGGACCACAGGAGGAGGGGATGAGAGGCTGGACCCTCTCACAGCCTTCCCAGGCCTTCTTTGCTGCTCAGCACAAGGGGACTGCTCCCTCCTTCAGCAGTTGTGTAAGTACTTGTCCTCTTCTTACTCATTTTCTGTAAATTTAGAGGGAATCACTGAATAGGGTGTTTTGGTCTGCTCCAGTGTTCCCATTCTATGTGCTTATAACTGTACAGAGATTTGCTATTTCACTGGATGCATTCAGCAGCAGTTTTAAATCTTAACAGTAGAAGTATCTATAATGAAAATACACGATATTCGCTGAACTTCCGACCAAATTTCCTTTTTGCTATAGAAATCAATGTCATATTACCTTTAAAAATTTTTGTGCTTTTTCTTCAATGCATATAAGCTAATAACTTGCAGAAAGTTTAAGGCCTCATTCTTTAAGACAGTAGCAAATTGAATCAAACACGCAATTTGTCAGCCTTTATTCCCACCTTAATATGATCCCTTCAGTGTTGAGTGAAATTGTTACAAGTCCACTGTAATTAATACTAGACTGAAAAAGGAAATGATAGAGCTGACAGCTTCTACGTTTCAATGTGGTACATTCTAGCATATTTTCCAGTTCCCCTTCTGGAAAGATGAATCTAGCTCTTGTAACAGAAATAAATTTTTTCTTCTCTTGGTAATTTCTTTCCGATCTGTTTTCTTTGACACTTATGCACACAATCCACTTTGAAAAATAAGTAAAAAGCAATAATAGTTAGAAAAAGAAAATATTTTTCTAAGTAACAACTCCCTATTTTTCTGCTAAACTAAAGGGATTTTATGAAATGATGGGCCAGATTGTGCCTCACACAGACATGCATACTCTGGAGGTTATGGCAAGCTGCACAGCCCACTGGGAGCTCTGGAGCTCCATTGGACATGGCAGACGTGCCAGATGCTGCACCTTTCTCAGGCATGCACCATGTCCTTTCCTAGGGGTTTGGCCAGTGTGAAAGGTGGCTGGGTCTTATTTTCCTGTCTTGGAGGATGGTTGATAGGCCAGGAGTGGGAGAGCAATGCTGACACAGTCCTCAGTAACATGCATGACAGCCTCGGAAGAGTGTGGGAGCAGACACACAGGTGTGCCTGTGCCCACACACACACACACACCTCACATGGTGTAGTCACCCTCCTTGTCCCAAGAGCTGGCTAGCATTAGGCCAAGCTTTCCCTTAGGAAATATCTCTTGTGGATACTTATGAATGAATAAAAATGCTTGAGATTCCCACCAGGAGGAAGGGAATTGCTTGAGCACTCTGGCCATTTCTGCATAGGAAGCCTGAATGAGCAAACACAGGGAGCCGGTGATATCCCAAGTTAAAGAAAATTTGGTGCAAATCTCTGTTTCATACGTGCAGCTCAGAGAGATAGAAAGAGCTAAAATATTTGCATAAGTCCAAACTTCAGGAAAAACAACCTGGAGCAGACTGCATAATGGCATAGCATGAGTTCAGGAGTCATTTTGCTAAAAAACTCAATGGATTGACAAATTAATTTTGTTTTTTCTTTAGAAAGACCCCCACCACACCGTGGTACTGGATAGCAGCCTCTAGCAACCACCATAAATAATTTGGTTAGCCTGAACTCTGGGGAACTCCAATAATCTTTGAAGATCTTGATGTACCATCAGATAGAGGAGTAATTTTCCTTAGAATATTCTGATAATTTTGGGTAATTTTCCTTAGAATTAGATAAGAGGAAAGCTTTAAAACATGGGCAGCATGGGATATTTTAGGGGGGGTTATTTCATATATTCATTAGCAGAAGTCAGAATATTTTGCTAAAAGAAAGTGTTCATCTAACATCTAGGACAGACAACCTTACAAGAATAGATGGGCCAATGCCCAGTGCACCCTCAGCAATGTGGTCACATCTTTCTCAGTGACACTCCTAAAGGCCACAATGAGTTCTCCCTTGAGCTTTCTCTTCTTCAGGCTGAACAGACCCAACTCTTCCAGCCTGTCTTCACAGCAGAGGGGATCCAGCCCTCTATCTTTGTAGCTTCCTCTCCATCTGCTCCAGCAGGTCCCTGCCTTCCCTGTGCTGGGGACCCCAGAGCTGGATGCAGCACTGCAGGTGGTGTCTCACCAGAGCAGAGCAGAGGGGCAGAGTCCCTTCCCTCATCCTCCTTTTGATGCCCAGGATGTGATTGGTTTTCTGGACTGTGGGTGTACATTGCCATGTCCAGCCTCTCATCCACCACATCCACAAGTCCTTTTTGGCAGGGCTGGACTATCAAGGCTGCTCTTGATCCTCTCATCCCACAGCCCTCATTGTTACCAGGGGTTGCCCTGACCCAGGTGCATCACCTTGCACTTTGCCTTGTTGAAGCTTATTATGATCCTGTGGACCCACTCCTCAAACTGTCCAGGTTCCCATGGATGGTATTCCATCCTTTAGGAGTATCCCTGAAAAAGTTGTGACCACATTGCTGAGGGTGCACTGAGTATTAACCCATCTGTTCTTGTAAAGGTTTTTATCTATTTCCATGTGGAGATGTGCACAGTTCTACATCCAAGTCTTATTTTTGTCCTCTTCTCCTATCCTACTCTGCTGGGTAGCTGTGTCCTGTTACTATTAAGAAACATATGTACTGCTGCTATTAAAGAGCATTTAGTTCATGGCAAGTGACATTTTCACTAGAAGGTTCTTAAATAGAGAGTAGATAATTCAATTTCCAGCTAAGAAAAAGAATAATAAATAAATAATGCTGAAGCCATCTTTTTGTTCCACCCTAATGGGAAGGTAATCATTAATCTTTTAGCCACCGGGGAAATATATTTAAGGAAAAATTGGGAGGATGATTACCATTAAAAATCAGATTGAAATGAAATTACCCACATTAGTAAAGTTACTAATACCATGGAGTGCCTACATGCAATAGAGAGAATGACAGAGAAAGCTGTCATTATTTATGTCGGCATCTGAAGGCCTAGCAGCAATGTCTCCTTTCTTTTTTATTTGTTTTTTTAAAGATAGGAAATCTTCTGAATGATTCAGGCTATTTATATAATATGGACCACTGCTCAGGTTTTCATGCTGTCACCTGGCCTTCCAAACACACTCAATTCTCTCCATACATCCCAATGGAAACAGTTACACAGCAAAACTTACAGCATCAAACTCCTTTCCACACTGAATTCCTGTCTTTAAAATGTAAACCTGTATGCAGTCATAACTGGGTTAAACAAGCCACAATTGCACAGTTGCTGCTCGCCACCACAGATTCTCTTAAGTTAAGGCATCTTATTATAACCTTGCTTGCGGTGCTGCTCGCGGCTCTGCGTTACAGCTGGTGCTGAGGTACGGGTAGATGGTACATTCTTTCTTCATTCAGGTTTTTCCCTGGTGTCACTCTGACCTTTTCAAAGTACATTCTGTGGTATGAAAGATGACAGTGATCTCTCCTTGCCCTTAATCTCTTTCCCTGACACCAAGAAACAGACATCAGTGTTTCAATTTAGTTTTGATTACAAGCATCAGGGTGCTATTCCAAGAAGATGAGAGTTTTATGTTTAACTCCAAGTACAGCTAGGTTACAATCATTTTCTAGCACTGAATTCTGTGTATTTAGCACAGTCTCTGCTGAAGTTCTGCTTGCTGCAATTGTGTTCATCTCATACTTTTCAATAGTAGCATTATTCCAGTGGCCACCATTTTCAGGGGAGATCATGCTAGGTTACTTTTTCCAATGAGCTCATCAGCAGCTAAAGAAAAAGGACATTTCTGACTTCTCTTTCTTGAGGGAACCCACGTGAAAATTCACATTCAAATAATCCCCATTCCATTTACTTCACCATGTTTTCTATTATCTAGGTGCCTCTGAAGGTATAGACATACCCCACAGCAAACACTAAGCAAAAGACACTAAATGAAATTTAGGCCATCAGATTCTGTCTGACAACAGTGCAAGGGCAATGTACTTTTGGCAAAGTTTTCCTGAGCAGCAAAGCTGCCATGGTCACAACACACTGAAGATTTCTTCACTGAAATCTGTTTTACAGTCATCCTTTTTATATGCAAACTATTTTTAAAATGTTTTCAATGTGAGGCATTAGATGTTTAATTCATAAGTGACTAGAGGTAAAAGCCATCCCCAACAATAATTCTATGCCTGTTGTTTGTATCCTGCTCATAGCACCCTTTGTTAAGCGAAAAGTAAAAACCTAAAGTGTTGCAAATATGTTTCTACTGAGTTAATCACTGCTATGACTTTGCATGTGGGCTCAGCTGCCAAAAATTCACAAGCCTAGAGTGGATTATGTGTGTAGATCATAAGGGCCTATAAAGAAGCATCTATGGAAATAATCTGCTCCAAAATATTTGCTTGTGAAGGTTTTCAATATAAGTTGCAAGAAAAAACTTAAGATAAAAAAAAAATCCTTTGAGGACATATAGTACATTGTTTTATGAAGTTGATTCTTTTGTTTTCAAATACATCTTAAATGTCACAAATAATTACAACAAGTAAATGTCTAGAAATGTGTGGGGCTAGATTTCAATAAAACATGATTTATTATATGCACTGAGGGGCTGTAAGTATTATGCAGTGGATGATTTCCTGTTTTATCAAGACTACTGCAAATACCACGATTCTAATTTGATATGTCCTAATTTTAAATATAGCACAACCAAATGGGGTGCAGATAAGACTAACAAATCTATGTATACCCTGTCTTGGCAGAACATAGATTTTTCTTCTGTATAGAAAAGTAAGTGTGACTCAAAACTACACTCAAAAAGACCCATTGGGGGACTACTGCACCAACACCTCATATACACAAGTACAAAATAGAGAATTCCAGAATTGCAGAATGGCTGTGGTTGGGAAATATCTCTGGAAATTGTCTGCTCCAAGCCCTCTGCTGACGCAGGTCCACCTAATGCATGTTGCACAACACAGGCAGGTTTTGACTATCTCCACAGAAGGAAACTCTACAACGTGGGCAATCTGTTTGAGTGCTCTGTCACCCTCAAAGACTTCTTTCTCATACTGAGAGTATGGAACCATCCTCTTGGCACCCAGCCTTAAGATATTTGTATGCATCAATAAGATAGCCTCTCATTGGACTATCTCACTGGACTATCTCAAGTAGTTCCTTGTATTTCTTGAATGGGGAAGTCCAGAACTGGACAGAGTAGTCCCAGTGCTGCTTCACTAGGACTGAATAGAGGGGGAGGATCACCTCCCTTGACCTGCAGGCCTCGCTATTCCTGATGCACCCCAGGACAACACTGACCCCCTTGTCCCCAAGGACACACTGCTGGCTCATGGACAGCTTGTTGGCCACCTGGATCTCTAGGTTCTTCTCTGCAGAGCTGCTTTCCAGCAGGTCAGCCCCCAGCCTGTGCTGCAGATCAGGGTTGTTCTTCCCAAAGTACAGGACCCTGCATTTGCCATTCTTGGACTTCATTAGGTTCCTCTCTGCCGAGCTCTGCAGCCTGTCCAAGTCTCACTGACTGGCAGCAGAGCCTTACTGAGGCCATGCTCCATCCCTTCATCCAGGTCACTGATGAATAAGTTGGATGAGAAGGGTCCCAGTGCTGACCCCTGGGGAGCACTGCTTGCTGCAGGCCCACAAACAGACTCTCTGGCACCAGTCACAGCCCTCTGAGCTCTGTCCCTCATGCAGCTCTTCATCTGTGTGCTCCTCTCACTGTGTGTTCGCTCTCACTGGGCACTCATCTAACCCACACTTTCTGAGATTTCCTGTGAGGATCTTACGGGAGATGACTCCAAAAACCTTGCTGAAGATAAGGGAGACAACAGGCACCTCTTTTCCCTCATCTACCCAGCCAGAATGATAATACAGATCTCTGGACAACGTAATTGAAAAGGGACACTTGGCAGCTTGTTTTGAGGATTGCACATGCTTTTAACAGATGTGATAGCAATGGTCTAATAAGCAGTTAAACTGCAGGATAAACATGCTCAGACTACTCTAACAAAGATTCAAGTGCTAGCATCCCACTCTGTACGGTGGCCTTCGTTTCTTTTCTTGCTACTTGCAACAGCAGAAATTTATTTGTTAAGAGAGGAGTCCTTCAGGGGAATTTTATTTGTGTACTAAGAGAAAGGCGCTGTATTGTGCAGGTCAGCTACCTTGAAACTAATCTGAGAACTCAGAAAAATGCAATATAGGAATGGGAATATAATGGTGTGATCAAAACAGCCATTAAAAAAAATAAAATGTAAGACTAGATTTTCCTGGTTTTCAGACAGAAATAATTGCACATGGAGAATGATACATGTGCATAGTCACAATGTTATTTTTTGAGTAAACCATCCTTTCGGTCTTATGGCAGGAGGCAGGTTACTACACCTAAATATGTGCCTGCACAGAAAACAATTGCCTCAAAACAACATTATGATGTCTGCCAAAATCAAGAGCTTCAAAGCTGAAGAACACTAGAACCTAAATGGATGATGAAATCCTAACTGTACTTTCCTGTAAATCAGTATTAAGATTTTCTTGAAATCTGTCTTTACCTCCCTTTTTTCCCCCAAGAAACCTTTTATCATTCATTACACAGGATAAGTAGGTACTGATTACACAGTACCTACTGAATAAACAGCTACTTAGAAAAGTAATCTTCACCAGCCAGTTAGCAGTGCCTTATTTACTGCACACCCAAAGCCTGCTGTAAATACAGAATTATTCATTTTTTCATGGTCTTTTCTGGGCCATTCATCACTGTAGTATTTGCATGCCTCAAGAACACAGATGAATTTATCGCTGCCGAAAGATAGGAAACCATTATTATTATTCCCATTTTACAGCTGAAGAGATAGGGACTTGCCTGGAGCTACACAGTGAATTAGTGGCAGAGTAAGGATTAAAATTCATGGCTTGCAACCCTGTGCACTTTACTGGAGATTGCACTGCCTTGCAGTCTGAAGCACTGAGAAACCATGGCTCTCACCAACTTTGTCTACCATTTCAAGTGCTCCATAAGCCCTGGGCAGCCTAAGCTGGTCATCTATAAAATAAGACATGCAGTTAAAGGTCAGCTGCCAAAATTTTGGAGTTGTCTTCACATTGAGACTGAGTACTTCAGTCCAGTGCTTACAAAAGTGCTCACCCATGCCTGGGTGAACGCCTTAGCTACCAGGCTGCTGGTGGTTCCAGGGTGGGTAATTTTCTTTTCCATGATGTAGACACTGGAACTCAAAAAAGCTGTGATAAAAGCACCCTAATCTGATTTTTAAAAATGGCATTTCATGATGAAACACAGTAAAAAGTGGAAAACTAACTGGCAGGTTCTCCTGATTTCAGCAAAAGTAGAATTAATTTCTTCTCAGTAGCTGCTTCTCAAGTGCTGTGTTTTGTATTTGGAATGAGAATGATATTGATGTTCTGATGTTATGTTTTTTTGTTAAGTTGTTGATACCCTAAGTCAGGGGCATTTTTCTTGTCTCATGCTCTGCCAGTGAGGAAGTACACAAAAGAAACTGGAAGGGAGCATAGCTGGGACAGATGGCCCAAACTGAGCAAAGGGAAATTCTGTACCACAGAATATCATGCCTGGCATATAAATGGGGGGAGTTACCCTGAATGGAGGCTGACCTGGGTTTGGGAAGGGGACTTAAATCATGACAGGCCTTTTTGACACCCAGTGTGAGGCACAAAGGGCTGAGATAAGGACAGATCTGACCAGAGTGTGTTAAAAGAAACGTGACACAGCTCTAATTTCCCTTCTCTTGGATTCTTCACCTGAAACTCATTCCCTCCTGTTGTTTGAACATACCCAGGATGCTGCCCCAGCACTCTCCACACAAAAAAAGCATCTGATTAACATTTGATGGCTCTTGTTTTGTTCTTTTTAGTAAACTGGGAAAACACCAGTAGATCAAACTGCAATCACTCTAGTGGTCATGATTTATTTAAGTCACTGTTTTCTCTTTGAAGATACTCTTTTGATCCTCTTCTGTGCAACTGAGATGCTGTGCTCATTGACCATTCCCACTTTTTGGCTGCTAAAATTAACATGGGTGTTAGCCCCTTGCATCCACAAGTGATCTGTTGAGACAAGCAGGTAAAGTTTCTTGCAGACAATTGACCAGCAGTCTGTGATCCATTCAAAGTATATTGCCCCAAACTAATCCACTGGATTTCAGTTGCTAAAGGTGGAAGGCATAGTGATAAATCCAGTTTATCTTAAGCAAGCAGTCTTCTTTCTCAAAAATATGCAGCCAGAAGAGTTGTTGTGGGCTTTAAAGAAGGACTAGACACAATAAATATGAAGCCCTGTCCCTATCCCTTCAGTTCATATGCCTGGTTCCTTCCTTTAAAAACTACAGCACAAGCTGTCAAGAAAAACACTCTGCACCTAGGAATGAAACTGAATCTGCTACATCCTAAATATGCTGAACACTCAATCACCTCCATAAAACTGGAACAGTCTAAGAGGAGAGAACAAGGAAAACCCATAAAAAATTCCCAACGCCCCAAAATAAAATGTCTGCCCACAGCAAAGAATTAATTTGACTTTCTCATAGCACAAGTGAACATCTAAAGGATGGGTTATATGATGGCTCCTCACAGCTGTTCTTAAGTTTTTCTGCAATTATAGCCTCCTCTTCCATCCCACTGATGTTTTCAGAAATATTAAAACCAAAATGCTTATTAACTCTGCTGTTTTAATCTACTTTTTTTCCTTGACTAATACAAATCGACAAATTTGAGGCTGCACTGCAGTTGTTTTGTGAGTAAGCCACCTGCATTTTTCATTGAATAACTTTGCGATAAAATGAAAAAAAAATGCCCTCTTTAATATTTGTGCCAAATCTCATTCTTCAGATTCAAACAAACTCTCATTGACTGAGTCATAATTACTGGGTCACACTCCAGGCATAACCTCAGCTGATGAATGGGTGTAGTTCTGATGCCCTTTACTTAGCCAATTTATACTGCATGAAAACCTGGCTTATTGACTGATATATGCTACTATTTTTATCTTTCTGAATTGTACTGCACTGGGACTGATAAAATATTTTCCTACAAAGCTGCAGGACTGGCATCACCTTGCATTGGTGTGATATATTTTAATTGCTATAGTTCAATCATTAATATTTAACAACCTGTAAATATTTTGAAATAATCAGTATCTTTTCCAAAACAAGGCACTGTCAGGTCATTTCCTTTTTTTTTTTTTTTTAAACCAGTTCTGTTCAATTTCAGTAAAAGCTAATTCTAGATAAAACAATTTAAAAACTCATTTTTCTTGAAATTTTATTAATTATAGTACTTGAGTCTACACAACAGAAGTCACATTTAATGGGATTCGGAACTGCTGAGAACGTTTATTCTCACCTAACCTTTGCCAATAAATTCAGCCTGAAAATCAGTATATTGCAAATCCTAAAATAAATGTAAGTAGTGTCTACAGCTTTCCAAATGGTATGCATTAATGTATTTTCCTGTAGCAGCAGCTAATTATTGTAATGAATCATGAACAGGGTGACTTGAAAGCTTATGTGAAATTTTACAAAAGTGGATACTAATATTTGTTGGCATCTTTGACAGTTACCTTTATTGATCAGAAACAGAAATAATGAGTTCTGTCAGTATGCCCAGCACACATATAAACAACACAGGGAAATGCAGTAAATACGGAAACTACAGCAGCCAAAAAAAGACCTGGGTTCATCACAACAACCTAAAGCATGCTAATACAGTCTTATCTTAGTATTTACACAGCCAAAGCCCAGCTGACAGTTGATATGTACATACATGTATCAATAGACATAAATATGTAGATCTTATAACCTAAATATGAGAGAGAGAGAGATACATGCATATGTATGTATAATAGAACTCAGAGATTTACTCTGAATGTCAAACAGATTTTGATTCCTCTTGGCTGTATTTAACCAATTTCTAAACTTCAAATACTCTGTTCTTAACATCAGTAAGTACATTATTTTACTATAGTCCTACATTGTCCATTAATATACTCACCTTCCATCCATTATGAATATTTGAATATCTGCTTAATAAAGAATTTATCAACATTGATCTGTTCCTCTTAGTTCAATGAATTTCTGTGTTGCTCCTTCTAAGATTTGTTCTCTTCTTCCTCTTACGAAGGAATTACATGTACAGTAGCATATGCATAAAGCCTTGAATATTGATGCAGAACTTGCATGCTCCAGTTTAAGCCTGATTAAGATTTCTTTAGGAATCATATGTATGAAGCTGAATTGTGTGGTTATTCTCCACAAAGTATTTTCTCAGTTTAGATGGGTTAGATGGGTTTTTGCTCCACTGTATCATTAAAGGCATGCTCTATCCTCACAAGGAGTGCACCAGACACCACCTTACAGTAAATTTGCACCCAAATCCCGAGGCTGAGGCCTTAAAGATTATGTACAATGCTACCCTAATGAGCCATTATTTTTCAGATATAGATATAACTGCTACTCTACTGAGGTAAAATACTAACCAGTCAATTTAACTGTTTTGAAAAAAGATTTAACTAAAGGTATTTTACATATGATAGGGTCATAAATTTCCAGTTCACAGGTTTTCTGAGTTGATGCTCACTTGTGTGGAAAAATCTTGTGTCCACAAACTTATCTCTGCTAAAAGCACAGTGCCAACAAGAGAAGAAACCAGGGGAAGATTCGAGGTGAGATAACAGCAGGCCCTTGTTTATGGGATATAACATTCGTGGAAGAGGTGACTTGTGGCAAATTAAGGATACCCAGAAAAAAAAGCCTGTATTCTTAAAACACAAGAGGAAAGCAAAATGGGAAGTCACAGTTTATAGTGCTACAGAAATTTGTGGACTGTGTGATGCAGGAGGGATTTTTGTTAGGTAGCTCCTCTGTCTCCCAAATCTAAGACCATGAACCAGAATGTGTTGTAAATCCCTTTGGCTTTCATTATTTGTGTTTCAAGGGCAGACTTCAGTAGGCTGCTTGAACAGGGAGCAGATTTCACATCTGAACCTAGGAAGGATATAAATAAAAGCACAATTCTTCCACAGGAAAAATGTTTGTAGGAGGTTTGACCTTTCACTCTGAGTTTTCATTGCTATCCACTGGTGTGGAGGAAATTCTCTCTTTTCCAAGGCAGAGGCAAAAAGGGCTATCTCACTGGCAAGCTAAACTGATATAAACAAATGGTCAAAACCTGCCTGTGAGCAACACTTCCCTGCAAATGCACTGCAAGGGCAGTGTCAGGGCTGATGAAACCCACCATCAGCCCCACAGCTGGGTTAACCTGTAGGAGGAGAAAATGGGTAAGGGACAAGGGATCTGTAAGGAGTCAAACACCTACATCGGTTTGGAGAAAAAGGTGGAAGTGTTATATGGCTGCTGAAAGACAGGGAAGTCACTTTAAGTAACAATCTTTGCTTTAATGCACTAATCCAAGGGTTAGAGCATTAAAACCTCTAAATGGGCTGAAAAATGTTGGAAATGTTCTCCATTCCTTTGGGTGTGGGAGGTATCTCAAGGAAACATTTTTCCTGTCTAATGGGGCAAAGTCTCTAATACAAATACTCTCTAATACAAAGTCATTACATTTCTTGACAGACATTTTTGAGAAATAAGGCTGCTAGCACCTGGGGTTCTAGTCTTGGAGTAAGGACCTCTGAAAGGTGCCTGGAGTGGTTTTCAGAAACAGTGAATCTTAGGACATGGTATAAATCCACAGCAACAGTATTCAGGCACACCCTGAACATTTGCTCAGCTGTTAGTCTAATGTGTGGAAATGGTCTGAAAGTTGCCCATAGCAGACAGGATGAAGTGCTAAAGAGAAAATGCAGCCTTTCATTAATTTCTAAACTGAATCCATGCAGAAAGCACCCTGCTCAGGATTAGATTCAGAAGAACCTCTGAACCTGCAGATTTGAGAATCACAACAAATAGCACACAGAAGTATCAGTGTTGCTTGTTAAAAGTGCTACTTCTCACAACCAGCTGAAATTTTGCTGGAACACTGCAGGTGGGCATCTGCCTCTCTCTCCCAGTGTCACCACTGACGTCTTCTGTGCTACACAAAAAGGGACCATCTCTATCTCTGAGCAATCCTTCCCTCTGTTACTCTGCCCCCAGCCACACTTCACAAAACTTGGGTAAATAGTTTCCTATTGCCACTGGGATGCACAGAACAAACCACCAAAACACCAGGTCCTAAAAGCAGCTCTCTCTGCAGCATGGCCCAGCAGACAAGTGAAACATAGCAAATTGGTCATGTTTTATAGTGTCCATGGCATTACAGGAGAGAAAAACAGGCTATCAATATCCCTCCATTTCATTCAGAAAGACATCAAATGCTTCAGAATCTATCAGACTCTAATACCTTTTACATCAGCAACGTTGTTTTCATCATTTCACTACCAGACACAACTGTGAAATGGTTTGGAGAAATTAGGAGAGACTTTCATAGGATGGCACAGTTTTCATACTTTACAGGATCACAGGATGGCTGAGGCTGGAGGGTGCCTCTGGAGATTACTGAGGCCCACCTCCTGCTCAAACAGGGTCAGTTACAGTGGGTTTCCCAGGATCATTTACCTTCAAATTTTGTCTGCATTTCAGAGACTTCACAACTTCTTTAGGCAACCTGTTCCTATGTTTGACCACCCTTAAAGTAAAAACGTGTTTTCTTGTGTTCAGATGGAATGTCATGTCTTTTAATTTGCGACTGCTGTACCTTTTCCTGTCACAGAATCATTTAGGTTGGAAAAGACCTCCAAGACCATCAAGTCCAACCTTTGACTGATCACCACCTTGTCAATAAGATCATGACATTAAATGCCACATCCAGTCATTTCTTGAACACCTACAGGGATAGTGACTCCACCACTTCCCTGAGCAGCTCATTCCAATACTTAACAACTCATTCTGTGAAGAAGTTCTTCCTGATGTCCAGAGCTTGGAGCCATTTCCTCTCAACCTTTCATTGGGATTTTATATATATAAATATATGCCTGGGAGAAGAGGTCGACCCCCGCTTGGCTACAGCCTCCTTTCAGGTGGTTGTAGAGAGCAGTTTGAGCCTCCTTTTCTCCAGGCTAGACAACCCCAGCTCCCTCTTCATAGGACTTACTGTCAGTCAGCAGCACTAAGCAAAATCTGTCTCCCTCTTCTTCAGCCCCCTGCCCTCAGTTATTTATACCCATGGATAAGTATCCCCTTTAGCCTTTTCTTCTCCTGTCTGGACAACCCCAGCTCTCTCTGCCTCACCTTCATAGGAGAGACACTCCAGTCCTTTAATAATCTTCTTGGTCCTTTGCTCGACTTTCTCCACCACAAGCATGTCTCTTTCATACTAGGGAACTCCAGGTGTGTCTCACCTGTGCTCAATAGAGTCTTGACTCCAGTCTTTAGAGATAGCAGTAAAGAAGGGAGTGAAATCCAGGCTTTCACTCTTTGCTCAGATCCAGTCTCTGCACTGAGAGTCGCTGAGTCTGTATTAGCTGATGATTAGGGGATCCTTCAATGACTGATGAATTCAGACTGCTCTCTATTGGAAAAGGATTTGAATCACAAAAGTCACTGTTCCAAGTGCTGCCTTTTATGGAAACTTAGCTAAGAGGCCAAAGGTAAAAGATTTCAAGAGAACAGGCAGTCTTCCCTACCCAGATGATGGAATTGAATTGTTTTGGTAGAGAGAATGCCTCTGAAGAATGCCTCTGAAGAGCCTACTTACACCAAGTCTCACAGCATGTCACGCCACACAACTGGTGGAAGAAGGCATGACTTGATCAATTCTCCTGGAAGAAGGCATGACTTTATCAATTACAGAGGCACTTTTGTTGACTGGCAAAACAGGCCATTTTCTAACACAGTGAGAGGATGGTGTGTGTTTCCCACTGAGCTCCCAAGCATGTGCCATGGTAAAAATCACAGCCCAATTTGCGTGCACTATTGTATCAGTCCCATCTAGGGGGTGATTTGACCTCAAATGCATTTATCACTGCAAATAAGCAACATTACTCAGTGAAACAGGAAGAACTGTCAGAGAGGGACTGTACAAACTTCTCCCAAATTTGAAAGAAAACCACTGTATGGAATGGCCACGTTTGTATTTTGCTACACGCCTGCAGAGAACAATCAACCAAACAAACATTTCCCTGACCCTAATAGAATGCATTTGACTCACATACCAAATTCAACGTATGCTTTAAAACGTGACAAGGAGGCTGAGGATCCATACAGGGTGTGAATCACAAGGGACTGCCTGAAGAAACACACAGCGGAGGACGAGCAACACCGTTGCCTCCACAGCAGCGACCTCCCTATTGCCGGCAATAGCCGCGATCAGAGGCCAAAGCCGCTGTCCTGCCGGGATCCAGCCCGCCAAGCTGCGCCATCGGCGTTTGCCCGGCCCGCTGCGCGCCCCACGGAGCGAGCGGAGCCCGGCCCGGTGCCGCCGCTTGCGTGGAGCTGTGCTGCCCTCCGGCGGCGCCCGGCCCGCACCGGCAGCGGCGGCGGCAGCGCTGGCCGAGCGGCCCGGCCGGGCACCGGCACCGGCACCGGCACCGGCACCGGCACCGGCACGGGCGGGAGGAGCGGCGGGCCCGGGGGCCGCGGGAGCCCGGCGCTGCTCGGCTCGCTGTTTGGCCCAGCAAGGCGCTTTCGCGGTGTCCCTGGCCGTGGCAGACGGTGGAACTGGGTGATCGCTAAAATCCCTTTCCAACCCAAACCGTTCTGTGCCGTTCATCTTTTTCTTTTGTTTAAGATTTCCTTAAACATTCTCTTGCTGTTCTGCTCCCCCAGTTCCGAAACGCTCTCCCCCTTTGGTGCTGAGAAGCGGATCTGCAGCATATGGCTTCGCGGAGAAGATGTAGCGAGTCAGAGGAGCCGAGACTCAGTTCTGCTCGCCAGGGAGCTGGAGCGAGAGGCCGAAGCACACAGCTCTCACCTGCTTGCACTCAAGTCTAGGCCAATACTCCTACACATCTCCTTTGTAAAATTATTTAAAGATCACGTATTTTTATAACATCACCTATATAGAGATATAAATAGCTTGTACTATAAATCAAAGTGCTGTAAAAAAATGTGATTTAAACACTCCTAGGCATGAACATTATAATGAGAAACTACTGGTGCTTCATACTACTTAACTCAGATATTTTTAACCACTGGGAAAGCTGTTCTGATAGCAACATTCATTCACAACTTCATATTTATTGAAGTCACTAAGGAACAACGAGGAACAACGTATGTCATTGGCTCTGCATTCAAGATCATAAATCACTGCTGTAAAACGAATACAGCTAAGCACCAGATATAGAGCCATTGAACCATAAACTGGTTTGGGTTGAAAGGGACCTTTAAAAATCACCTAATCCAGTCCCTGATGAGTCTCAAGGGAATGCTGAAGAGAAGAATTACAAAGAACTGTCCGAGAAAAATCTACTCGATTGATACTAGGAACATGATTCAATGTTTACCTAGAAAATTCTCCCTGGTGCAACATTTCTGGTTTTGTTAGGTGGGAAAAAAGGTAAACTGAAATTTTTAAGGACCATCTTTCAACTCAGACAGTGCAGACTGTGAAGTAGGCAGACATAGAGCAGCACCCTCTGTGGCAATGAACTACAGAACCAATATTGATTTCAGTGGAGGGATTAATTCCATAGAGCTTTTATATGGATATAGGAAAAAAACAAAGGCTCCATTGATCCATAACGTTGCCTGAAAGACATGCACTGCCTCATTATATCTGATAATTTAATAACTGAGTTTGGAGTGTTACTTTGAAATACAGTCACAGCAGTATATACTGAAATCATATATTATCACGTGTAAGATGCACATGCTGCAAAAACGTTGCATTCATCTCAAGGAATCCCCAGGAACTGGGACTATGCAGCTCATTTCATCTTTCATGTAGTTCAAAATGAACCTGCAAGCAGTACATTATATATGTGACTTGAACATATAGCGAGTGTGATGCTCCTATCATTGAAGCTGTGAAACAATGCATCCATTTTTCAGGAATAGCACCACAAACAATCACAAGGAAACCTCGAAGTTATTGCAGGTCTCGTGGAATATACAATACTGATATATAAACTATGGATGTCTAACACCGAGGATGTGAAAAGAGACTTTATATTGCGGCTATAAACCTACCAGTTCAGCATTTAAGAGCTATGATGGTTTAGGTCAGGTTCACTGGAAGAGGAGCACAGGTAAGATCTGGGTATGTAGGGGCGTGTTTATACATATATGCGCTAATACACGTGTGGTGCAACGAGCCTATACACCGGCAAGCGTCGGCCGTGCTGGGTGCCCCTGCCCCACGGTCACACGACACCTGCACGCCCGGGCTGTGGCAGGGGCTCCCTCTGCCCGAGGGCAGTCGGTGCCGGCCGGGCTCGCCCGGGACCCTGTCCCGGGGGCCGCTCGGTGGGGGCTGCTCGAGGGACACCAGCGCGGGGAGCTCGGCGAGCCGCTGAAGCCTCCCGGGGCTGCGACGGCTCCGGGCGCGGCGCCTCGCCGGGCGGTGCCCCCGGTGCCCGCGGGTCGGGCGCGCCCCGCACACCGCCCCGCGCTCCCGGCCCGGCTCCGCGCGGGGGCGGCGCGGGCGCGGCGCTGCGGCGGGGCCGCGCCTGCCAGCGGCCGGGAGGCAGCGCCGCCGCTCCCGCTCCGCTCCTGCCGCCGCTCCGCAACTTTCGGGCAAACACTGCCCCCTCGTCCTCGTCCCCCCGCCGGCGGCTGGTAAGCGCCGGGCTCCCGCGCCCGGGCGGGCGGGCGGAGGGCGGCGGGGAACCCCGGCCGCAGCCCCCCGGGCGGGCACCGCCGCGCCCCGCGCCGCGCACATGGCCGCGGGAAACTTCGGCCGGCGGACGGGGCGGGGGCGCTCCCGGGGTGCCGTGGGGACCGGGGAGGGGAGACGGGAAGGAGCGGGCACGGGCACGGGCGGGCGGGTGCCACCCTCCGCCGAGCGGAGCGGAGCGCGTCGCCCCGGGCGCAGCGCGCGGGCGGCGGCGGCGGCGGCGAGTGAGCGGCGGTGGCCGGACAGGTGCGGGCGGGCCGGGGCTGCGGGAAGGGAGCGGCGGCCCCGCAGTGCCCGGCGCGGAGCGAGCGGGACCCGCTGCGGGGCAGCGCGGGCCGGGCGGGGGAGCCCCGGGGGGCGGCTTTCGGCTCCGGCGTTTTGCCTTGCGGCTCCCGCGCGGTGGGAGAACAAGTTGCTGAGCGATGTAGCACGGGGGCACAGGGCTCAGGTGGAAAATCCAGGCGATCCCCCTCCGGGTGTGTTTTTGAGGGCTGTTTTGGGGTTTTTGTTGGGTTCGGGGTGGTTTGCTTGTTTTTTGTTCCGTTGGCTTTTGGGGGGTTTTGTTGTGGTTTTGGTTTTTTGTTTGTTTTTAATAGGGCACAGAGGAAAACGTTAGTGCACAATGCTGAAATTGGTGATCTGGTCGCTGAGGCAGGTATCCAAAAAGCAGCAGTCGCTGGAGCAGCTACATTACTGTCGTTCTTCGTGCTAGCGTGAGGTTTATGTGCCTTTGCGAGGAAGGTCACTTTTTACCCTCTTCCTCCCCCCGTCCCCCCCCCCCCCCCCCAACAACCCACCCTCCTTTTGCTAAGCCGTGCATCAGCAGCATGAATTCCAAGAAGCAGTAGGTGTTTCTTGGCATTTCAACTGGGATTTTGGAAAGGGAAGCCGGGTATTTAATGGGAAAAAATTGCGATGGAAGGAAAGGATGCGGAGGCTGCACACAGCCCTGGGTTTGCAGGCATGTGGAAGTTGTTGAAATAGGTAAAGGGTTGAAATTGGCATTTGGAAAATGGTGGCTATTTTTTTAGTTACTTGTACCAAGATGAACATTGGGAAAAGCTGGGCCACAAAGAATTTTTCCTGTTTTGCAGTTTGCTGACAGCAGAAGGTAAAACATGTCCTTGAAGATACACAATTTTACATAAACAGCTGATGTTTACATAAGCCTAGATAAGTTTGTGAAAAACGCAGATAGCAAAAGATGCGGTGTTAGCTGAACTCCGCTATCCTGCTCTCTGTCCATGCAATAATTTATCAATTTTTTGTATTGTTGCAGTGTAAGAACAAAGTGAACAGCTGCACCTCCACCAAAGCAACCACCTGCGTTCCTCTTCTCCTCTGGAATGGACAATGGGATGGTCTCTGACTTTATCATGATCAAAAACTTCTTCCTCTTCTGCGTTTCCATGAGTTTAGCCAGCCACTTCGGGTGAGTTGCCAGTTGCATTTGAATTTTTGCTGTGGCTTTTTTAAGGAGATGAGAAACCTTGGCTCCGTGTGGTACAGAGCAGCTGAGGAAAACAAGCAGGCTCTGCGTTTCATCTTAAGGTGCTGGTGTCAGGGGGAAGGGAGTGGTTTGCTCTCCTGTTCAGATTTGCTCTCTTGTATCAGTTCTTTACGTCTGCTATGGTGGCACAGGGAAAGGCTTGTGGGGCACAAGGGGCTCAGACCAGGCCTCCAGCTGCTCAGTGCTCTGACCTGGGTTTAGAACAGCTGGAGCTGTGGTGCCCTCTGCCCCTGTGTCTGTGATGTCGGGATCTTGCACCTTCCCTCTCACCTGATGGGTGCTGGTTTTAGGCAGTAGTGCAAAAAAAACCCCAAAACTGCCATAGTGAGACTTGATGCATGTTGTTAGCTGGTACAGGCTTTCCTCCTGAGTGACCTAAGATAGGGACTGCTTAGAAGGATATCTGAGTTGGAAACTTGTTACAATAATTAGAAATTGTGTTTCCCTGAAGCACATAGCAAGGAATCCCGTTTGCTCATTTTTGTTTTGGATGCTTTCCTGACAGTGATATTCTGAAAACTGTATCAAAGAGATGCTCCAACTGTAGGTCTCAGAAAATGAAAAATAAAGTCAGAAACCCTCTATTTATATGTTTTCTCTGTACCCAGAGATCTTCAGAACTTTCTGAATATGAGCTATACAATAGAATCTGGAAAAAGCATTTTCCAAGTGCTTGGGAATCGTAGGTTGATTCTTCTTTGTGGAGGAGAACAATTATTTATGATTTCACCAGAAAAAAATGAATCCTCCCAGTATGCTGATTCACAAGCACACCCATCAATTCCTTGCTATAAGAAGATACAAAATGGAGATGCAAATCAGTTTCTGATTTCAAGCAAACGGATTTGTTCCAGATTGGAACTAGGAGAAAGACCAAACTTTGAGTGGTGACTGTCTATGCTGTAAGCAAAGCTTAGTCTGGTATCCAGCATGTGTCCCGTGCAGGTAGGCAGAAGCCCGTGACCTCAGAGGTTTATATGAACATTGTAGGACTGCACTCCACAAAGGATGCAAAGAGCTGCACACTCATCTGTTCACCTTGGAAAAACCTGGTCCTTCTTTCACCATGGTCTAAGGCAAAAGTGTCCCAGGATTTTGTGACAGAATTTAAGAGGGCAGAGTGGGACTTGCTTTAAACTTGTCTTTACATTATTGTAGTTTGACAAAGTATTTCCGCATTGAGAAAATCTTGGTGACCATAACCTTAAGCCCTTCTTGGTTGTTCGTCATCCCTGCAGAAGGCAGCACATTGCAACAGCTGAGTGTGACCTGCTGGGTCTTTTAAGTGTGTATCTCCTCTAACACAAGAAGAGATAGACAAGGATGCAAAAAACCCCAAAACCAAACAGCCCAAAACCCAGACAGTTTAACTCACTTTCGACTCCAAAGCAAATACTGAATCAAAGTCTCAGGTAGAAATCAGTGTGATCTGTAACCTGGCAGATAACCAGAATAGGGCAGATAACCAGAATAGGACAGTTTGAGGAAACTAGGACACTTGTTTTCTGCAAGTTAGTCAAAAAGCTTCTGTGCACTAAAATGAGATCATCACGTAAATTCCCCCCACTCCCCTCGCCCCCCATTTCTGATCCAGTAATTTTAGTCCAGGCCTGCAGAGATAAGCAGCTCTAGTTCACTGCACCATTCACACACTGCCTTAGGGCTGAATTTTGACCCTGCTCAAAAGACAGAGGATGCTCCAGCGCTTCTGCTTCAGAGGCAGAAGCAGTTTCAGAGTGTAATTTGCTAAGTGCTTTGGGACTGACTCTTCAGGACGGAGGAGTACAATTAACATGTAGGCTGCTGTATTAACTGCAGGAATCTAACACTGATAACACTTGCTGTTGCTACCAGATTCTTCTTTATTAGCTTCATCCATGTTTCTACTGCCCTGTTATATTACAGTGAGTTTTGCAATGTGCTAGATAAAAGTGATTGGTCAAATGAGCACAAATTAAACATCAAAATACTGTAGGACATTACAGATGAAGGCAGATATTTTTACAGTTCTCCATAGTCGTTCTATATTTATATTAAATCATAAATACAGTTTTTGCTGACATAGCCAAAGCCACCTTGGGGGATTTTGATGCACAATGCCTGGTAACATAAACAGATATTATGTATCTCAATCTACTAGGCTACTTGAGAAATCTCAGCAAAAGACTGTGATTAATGTTAAACATAAATGTGTAATGACTATTGAGAATTATCCACATTAGTAGGCAGTAGAGGAGGACTGTAGACATAATTGGTAGCAGCTATCTCAAGAAAAATCACTAAATTAAAATAGATGAACTGAGAAGAGGTTTTGAAGTCCCCCCCACTCCTGTTTTTGGTATAACAGTTTTATGAATCTACTTCTGCAGAAACAGTCCAGCACGGGTCAAAGCTTTTTCAAGTGTGCTTGAATTCAGCCTTGAGTTGTATAATGCTCTAACAAGGTGTTTTACTTAAGCATTTCAAGGTAGCTCACAATTGTCTCAAAAGTAAACAATAAAGCTAGAGAATGATTAAAAGTGAAATAAAACCATGACGAGTATTTTTAGGTGAGATAAAACGCTGCTTGTGGGCCCTCAGGGCAGCCAGGTTGTGGCAGCCCCGTGAGGGTTGCTGCCACGTGTGGCTGCTTACACACAGATCTCCCTGAGATGAGGTAGCCCATGGCTGGCTCCAAGCTGCCCAGCTCTTACTTGGCAAGTCCCAGGCTGTCCATGGGGTCACACTGGTGATGCACAGTCCTGGTGTGTTTGTGTTTTGGATGTGGAATTTCAGAAATCTGTCTAAGAGCCAGAACCACCAGGGATGGACGTTGTTCTTGTACCCACAGTATAGTTGCCATCTGCTAATAATATTTATAATAGCAGAAACACAGAGAACAGAAGATCCCAATTATGTGTAGCCAACGCAGCATTTCTCTGTACACTCTGAAGAATTCAGTCCATGGTGTGTCTGTATTTTCACATGCATCTTCTCCAGCTCACAGCCGTTATTACTAAGACCATAATCCTGCTATTTAGGCAAAACATACCTTTCCTTCAGGCTGTTATTTCAAGTTAGTCTCTGCAGCCCTAAGCAGTTAGTTCTGCTGGGATGCCTCATTTCAAGTACTTGGGATGCTAGGGAGTTCTTCCTTATATTTTTAAAGACTAATTTTGTAAGAATTATTGTACCCTTATGCAGTCATGCTTGTCTGTTTATTTTTTTATTCTGCCTTCCTTTCATTCTTCATGTCTCCAGATAGCTTTTTGAACCCATTAGACAATTTTAATAACTGGAAAACTAAATTGCTATCTAGAACTGCATGCAGGAGGCAGAAGGTATCAGTCAGTCCCAGCGCCAAACAGCTGAACAGCTTCAGCATCTCTGGCCTGCCAGCTGGCCAAAGAGCAGGAGTGTCCCTCAGGCCTTCCAGCTCTGCTTGGTGCAGGAGAAGCCCTGGCAGGCAGTGCCTCCCAGTGAAGCTGCAGGTCAGTGGCCTGGGGAGCTGAGAGTGCTGGGAGGTGTTCAGTGACCCTGGAAGCAGCTCAGAACATCAAAGGGGGCATTAGGATGTCGGGAGATGGGGAGGACTGTAAGATGTCACCCCTGTGAAAAACAGGCTTTCAATGCACTGCTCACTAATTGCTCCTTCCCTGAAGGTAGTAAAACACTGCTCTTGCTAAAAAAAAAAAAAAAAAATTAAATTATTTTTTAAGAATCTGAAAATAGTTTTAAAATTTTATCATCTTAGTCAGTTCTCTGTTCTAATCCAGTGTGAAAGAATTGAGTCTTCAGTGCACAAATTTACAAAATCAACATTTTTAGATCTCAAGAATCCATACAGAAAGGGCGGCAAGAAGCTAACTTAGAAAAGTAAATCTATTTCCTTTGATGTCTGGCCAGCTGGCTTTATCCGAAAGTTTGTGTTCTCCACTTTCTTCCACAAACTGTTAATTTGTCTAAAATTCAGATATAATTGCAATCCTATTAAAGAAAGTTATTGGAGACACTACTCTTAGAGAGAGTAAAATATATCTTTCAGTAATAAAATATATCTTCAGTTATTTTTTCAGAAATTTTAACCATTTCTTTTAAAAGAAGTTTTGGGAAAATCATTAAATATCTACCATACTTTTTCCTCTTATTACAACTAAGCTGTGAGTAGTACCTACCATGATTCTGACTAGATGGCAAAAAAGACAATGATGTTTAAAGTTGTAAATTATGAAGTTATCAGAAGAGGTAGCTGAGCATCTTTAGAGAGTTATTACATTTTACACTGATGGGCCCCTTCTGTGGCTTATGATTTTTTCAGTTACCCTAAAATTGCAATATTAAATAAATGTGATGAGAAGTATTCCTGGTTGGTTTAGTTTATGTTCAATAATGAGCTTTAAATGCAATTATCTCTGAATTTTCTTAGTATTTCCCTAAGATTCTTTTATAGGTTTATTTTTATCCCTAACTGAAAATTTCTGCTATAAAAACATTTTTCACTGCAGAGCAGCAATAATGTGCTTACCTACTAATATGTTGGTAAAGCCTAATCCTTAGCTGTGTGGAAATAATTAGTTTAGGGTAGGTAGCACCTATGCCTCTCCATTCATCAAGCTATATAGTATCTAATATATACATGTAACTTTGCAAGTAGAGTTTATGTGTCGTTTTACATGTCACGACAATCTCAGCCCTTACTCCAAAACATGCATTTTATCAGCAATCTCAATAACAGAAATTAAACACTAACTTTCTGTTAAGACAGAAAAAGTCACACTTACATAAGAGCAAACAGCAATCCGTCTACAAATGCAACTTCACATAATACTGGCATTATTCGGAAATTCGGAAATTCGGAATCAGATGCCTTCTTTTTTGGGTGAAGTGATCTGCCGAATCTAAGTTGGATTGCAGTTTTGCAGAAGTGCAGACTTTTTACTGGTCTTCACCATAGTTGTTTCTCCATCTTTTTCCTCTATTAATTAGCTTTTGTTGTGAAGAAATAAAAGTATTTCAGTATATGGGGCATGTGTACTATTCCTGTGAAAGATGTACCTCGCTGAGATACAAGGAAGTAGCATCAATTCCTCTTGTTAGATTGAGATGAGCAGTTCTGAGAATTAAGCATATTTTGTCCCATCCCCACAAAAATAGTTCAATGGAAATCCTCCCTCAGAGTTCAATTGGCTTTGAATTCAGCCATAAGCACTAAAAATAACAAGCTTTTTCAAGAGCAGAGAAACTAGTGAAGCTTTGTGTCCTGTGCCCCCAGCACTGCATCTTTGCAATAATCCCAGCTCCGCATTTGATATCCCTTGTTCCCATCTCCCATTGCAACACCTACATTTTACCTGTACTGTCCTTTTCTCCCAAGATCTTTCATAATGACCCTGCAAGTCTCCTCCGTATCTCTTAATTGTCAGAGAGGAGGGGGGCTAGTCTTGCTGGGGCTGTTTCTGAGCTACATGCATACTGAGTGGCCTAGTCAGCGAGCCAGAGGGAATAGATGACTGCTAACCTCACATTTTTACTTAATGAGGCACTAATTTAGATTGTTCTCCCCTTGTCTAGTCATAGCTTCTCATGAAACTTGTAGGAATGAAATGAAGTTTGATCTCTCTGCTTCTTTGTCAGATGCAGTGGAAAATGAAAATGGGTTCCTACGTTGATGCGGTGTAGCAGGCAGACAGCATGATGCATATCTCTTTCTTATGAAAAAGAAAAGATAAAATAGATGAGAAAAGTCGAAAATAGTATTCTAGGTGTACTGGATTTTCATGCTTTATACTAGGATTTTATCAAAGCATTTGTTGCGGTCGCTGCATTTAAAGAAAGTCTCTGAGTTCTGTCTCCTCTTTGCATTTGTTAGGCTGCTACTTGTGAATATTCACTTTTAAATGGTGAATCCCTTTAATTACAATTGACAAAAAAGTGTACAGTCCTTTTTTCTGGAATGGACCAGCCTGAAAACATGTCTAATGTTTCTGTAATCAGTTTGCATCTGCTGGATTACCTTTCTTGTCTGCCTCAGTTGCTCACTAGAGGTTTTGGTCACAGCAAAGAAAACTGAATTAATTTGGTCTTTTGACCATGGAGATGAAAAATAGGCAAGATTTGTGGCTGTGCCTCCATCTGCAGTGAGGGGAGATCCTTGGTGGCCTTGGGCTCTGCAGTGTGGAGCTTGCTGAGGGTTGCAGCAGTGCCAACTGCACTTAGGTCGTAAGAAACCTCCCCAGGCAGGCATTTTCATGGGCTTCGATGTTTCAGGGAATCACATCTGAGCTAGGTCTGGTGTCATTAAAACTTCCAGATGCACTACAGGGGTGTGGGTGAGGTCTCATTAGTGTAAAACTTATGCAGGTAAAACCAGGTTGAGGTCCCTTTGTCTTTCTTTGTATGAATCCTATTCTGTTAGGTAAGGCCACCACCTATGTTACAAGTATTCTGCAAGGAAGATGTTCAGAGAGATGCTCAGAGCTTCTCTATTTATTTACAGATTTGTTTTCCTGGGGACTGGTAGTAAACAAACATGGATTCTTTTTATTTATTTATTTTATCTCTGGATGACTGTCTCCCATCGAGTTCAGGTTGCTGAGTGTAAGCTATTCCTGCCTGCTGGCAGGGTGCATGAGGCAGGGAACAGTTCCTGGTGGGGCAGTGTGCCCTGTCACAGCTGGAGGATTTGCTGGTGATCTCAGCAGAGGCTGAACCATGAATAAGTGCCTAGTGTGAGCTGTCTTAAGAGATGCTCATTGCTTGCTGCAGGTGAAGCACGCTTGTGGATAATCTCCCATGTCTATTCTTTAGGTAAGCAAAGGCATTAATAAGCAGGGGATTCTCCTAAGCATCTTTAAATGAAAATCAAACAGATTTAAAAATGCGAGTTGTTAGTTGTGCTGTGAGCAGCTTCCTAGGTCTGAGCCATGGATAAAATGATGAAATAAAAAAGAGTTCGGAATAAAAACAAATCTGGCCCCAAAGATATGGAATGAGGCCCACTACACATTGCTGTTATTTGCATACTACAAGGGAGAACTAATTTATGCAAAAGAGAGAGGAGGAGTGAAGAACTGTGTTTTCTGTACAGCAGTATGTTTTTCAGATACCCCAGTGATACCCCAGTGGGATTTTTCAATGTAGTGGGAGTTTGTTATCCTCAAATAAGGTCACAGTTCATCCTTTGTTCTGGCAATAAATTATGGAAACTTTGAAAATTAGAAGCTGTTTGGCATTTAAAGATTGAACAGCACCTTCAGGCATACTTGAAGGTGCATCTCCAGGCACACCTGTGCTTCTCATGTAGCTCTGCAGCCAACTGATGTAGTTCCCAAGGAATGGAGAGCTAACCTTAGGAAAACCAGTAACAGTTCTTGCCAGTGCAGTGAGCTGATCTTGCTCCCTGCCATGGATAGAGCCATGCCAGCACTGGGGAGGTGGTGGGGCTGATGTGGGAAGGGGTAGCACAGGGGACAGGGATCTGCCTGGGCATTATGGGCAAAGATCAAAGGGCTCAGGTGTCCCCTGATCCTGCATCCCATGGTTTTACCTCCATGGCGTGGGTCCTTCTTTGCACAATTGCACAATTTCAGTTCAAACACTGGTTTTTGCAGTGTTAAATGCAGTGAAGCCCTGATTCATGAGGTGAGGAGCTAAGCCACCACAGCTATCAGAGTGAGACCTGCGTGAACTAGACCTAAGTGAGCTCATCACTGAATAGCTCTCCTCCAGGGAGAGCTATTTACAAGTTTATAGTAATGATGAAATAAATGGCTGCAGCTCCCTGTGCTGTTCAGGA
This sequence comes from Calcarius lapponicus, assembly GCA_039654755.1. Lineage (NCBI taxonomy): Eukaryota > Metazoa > Chordata > Aves > Passeriformes > Fringillidae > Calcarius > Calcarius lapponicus. The sequence goes on along the minus strand of CM077462.1, from coordinate 17,642,191 downwards.
CCAGCAGGAGAGGAGAGACCCTTGGAGGCTCCATCACAAAGTACCCTAGAGACTGAAGCCCCTTGAAACCAGCATGGCTTTTGACGTGTTTCCTTTTGTTTGCACAAAACAGCTTTTCACAAACGCCAACGCCATCAGTAAAAGAGGAGGCCAATGATAACATCACTATATTCACCAGGATCTTGGACGGTCTGCTGGACGGCTACGACAACAGACTGCGCCCAGGACTGGGAGGTAGGATAACGTGTTGTTCCCTGCTGGACAGGAGCATTGTCCACATGCTGCCCTCTCAAGTGGCTACCTGCTCTTGGCTGTGGCAGGGGACTTGTGTTTGATTAACTAAACTAAGTCCAGAAAGCAGATTTGTCTCCTAGCAAATGGGGCACGAGAAAAGGATTACTGAAAGTTGTGTTCTTCATTCTCTCAGGTCATCTGAGGTTGGCTTAGGGGAGCATCTGTGATATGTTTTTTTCTGTAATTGAATATGGTTTGGGTTTTTCTTTCTGGTATTTCCTAAGGTGAGCAAGACATTATGCTAGCAGGTTGCTGCAAGATTGCCTTACTGGTCAGCCTGTATAAAATTATGTTGGTAATGCATATTTCTTCTAAAAACAGATCCCCAAACCATCCATATTTAGACAAGTACAGCAAATCTGTATTGATATGTCTTTTTGATAACCTCTACAGCAGCTATTTTAAAACCGTAGCATGTGAATAGTGGTTGCCATCCTAACCTTGTTGAGCCCTCCTTCAGTTCTCTTTCCCCCAGATTTCTCTCATTTTCTACCCATGTGTAAACCATCTGTTATGTTTCTTCCTGGCCCTTTTTTAATCTGGCTACCCCCACCCCTTCCTCTTGTGAGACCAACACATTTCTTTCATCCCTTTCTCTCCTTCTCCTCTCACTTTACACAGAGCTACTTGAAAATAGGGCTTGATGCTTTTTATCTTATATAACGAACTTCTGAAATTTCTGCCCTTAAATTAAATTAGACCTGGATTTGAAAAGATGCCAGAAGGACTTAGAGACTTGAGGGTAGAAATAATTTGACCTAACTTTGGACATCTCTGATAGATGTCTGGAATCAGGCAGATCACCCAAGCCAGCAGAGGGGAGTAGGTCCTTCCTAGATACACTTCATCTGATCCTGTGGTAGGTATTGCGTAAGTGCTGGCAGTGCTAACTGACAGCCCAGAAAGCCAATCCCATCCTGGAATGCATCAAAAGAGGAGTGGCCAGCAAGTTGAGGGAGGAGATGCTTCCCCTCTGCTTTTGTGAGTATTGTGTCCAGCTCTGGAATCCCAGCATAAGAAGGATATGAACCTGTTGGAGCGAGTCCAGAGGAGGCTACTAAGATAATGGGAGGGCTGGAGTACCTCTCCTGTGAAGACATGATGAGAGAGTTTGGGTTCTTCACCCTGGAGAAGAGAAGGCTCTGGGGGGACCTTATAGAAACCTTCCATTGCCTAAAGGTGCTTAGAGGAAAGATGGGGAAGGACCCCTTATCAGGGAGTGATGAGGGGTAATGGTTTTAAAGTGGAAGAGGGTAGATTTAGATTAGGTAATAGGAAGAATTCTTTACCTTGAGGTTTTATGAGGCAGTGGAACAGGTTTCTCAGAGAAGCTGTGGATACCCCATCTGTAGAAGTGGTCAAGGCCAGGTTGGATGGGGCTCTGAGAAACCTGATCTAGTCAAGGGTGTCCCTGCCCAGGGCAGGGGGTGAAAACTAGATGATCTTTAGAGCCCTTTCCAACCCAATCCATTCTGTGTCTTTATGATCAAAACCTGTCAGTCAGAGGAAGTACACCCTTGAAGGGCTGGTTTCTTTCTGTTTGTAAGAACAAAGCTTGGACTCCCAAAGGTCAACAGCTGCATTCGATCTGGGATGAAAGGCCTACTCAAGCATGGTCTTAATTTCAGTCTTTCGGGGATTTTTGAGAGATTCAGAAATTAATAGAAATAAGCATTGCGAGTAGGTATTTGTATTTTAAAGCAATTACTGATGCAGAGTCTGTGTTTCTTACAGAGAGAATAACTCAGGTGAAAACAGACATCTATGTTACCAGTTTTGGTCCTGTGTCAGACACAGAAATGGTAAGTTAGCATGTGGCTGCCAACTCGGTTGTATTTACTTTGCTACAGTCATTTTTGGAACCATCATTTCTATTCAGATCCTGCAATACCTTGAGTGTTTCTTTGTGCCAGGAATACACCATTGATGTTTTTTTCCGACAAAGCTGGAAAGATGAAAGGCTGCGATTCAAAGGACCTATGCAACGCCTCCCTCTTAACAACTTGCTTGCCAGCAAGATCTGGACCCCAGACACTTTTTTCCACAATGGCAAGAAGTCTATTGCTCACAACATGACAACCCCAAACAAACTTCTGCGCCTGGAGGATGATGGCACTCTGCTGTATACCATGAGGTAATAGCCAGGGTTGATGTCTTCTGATGCTGATTTCCAGACAACTACAATTACTTGTGGGGAGCATCACTTTCTCCACTCCTGGTAGAGCCAGGGAACCAATCTTGCACACATATTTGTATGAATATCAAGAAAAACGAAAAATATAATTGTAGCCTTTAAGTACAGATTAATTAGTAGCTTCTGAATAGTGCTAGTGCTTAACTATTTCTTTTGATTAAATGGAAAGCATATTCTCAACAGATTTGATGATTCAGTTCAGCTTTTTTAAGATCTGTTCTCTCTTACTGTTTGTGTTTGTAGCTGTAGTGCAGACTGCAGGAAAACAGTATCCAAGACCAGAAACTGAGACTTTGTTCTGGGGCAGTACATCTTGAACCCTTGGAGCTTTTGTTGTATTTTTTTTTAAATTTGACTAATAGTGCTAAAAGGCAAATGATCATAGGGATAAATGACATAAGCTAGCAGCATTGTGAAGCTGCTTTAGCAAGTACAATTCTGCAAACAAAGCTGGGACATTATATTACCAAGAAGCAAATGAGTGTCTCAGATCTTCAGAGATGTATTCCTCTTCTGATTTGAGTATACTGCCAAGAATCATCATTGCATAATGCAGATAGAAGATATAACATCAATGATTTTAGCTGTCTGAAATTCTTTTCAGGACAAATCCCACATCAGTGTATGGAAATTTGCTCATTAAAGGTAATTAGCCTCTAGTAATTAAGACTGCTGTCTATCTTCAACAGGGTTTTTCTCCAAGACCATAGTCATATGGACAACTTGAAAAAGAGATGAAAAGAAAAACCTACTGAGCAACAAAGGGTTATTCTGAACTTTCCATAAATGAGAAGGAGACCCAGCAAAGTGCTCAGGAGCCTGAATTTGGGCCCTGAGATGACTGGGTTTCCAGCAGGCAGCCCCAGCCATGTGTGGGAAGCTGAGCTCCGGCCCGTGCTGTGTCCTGCTGTGGGGCCACACAGTCCTGCACGCCAGCAGGGCGAGTCCCAGGCTCGCTCATGGGCCTCGTGGTTAAGACTTGTTGGGACTCAAGAGGGTTATGCTTCTGTACATAGGGACCTGGAGCTTCCCAGGTTTTATTTCAGTAATTTCAGATATGTTTGAGTTTTTTGAACCTAGCCTTAAATCCCTTATTCTGGAAGGAAAAGGAGATACAGGGTATCCTTAGGCATGTCCTTACAACATTAGACCATCCCAGTTGTAACTGCATTAGCACTAAAAAGACTTTCCAATATTACAAGTAATAACTTTCAAGTGTCTATCCCTTCTGCTCAAAAAGACTTGGACATCAGGAAGTCATGTTTAAAAGAAGGAAAAACTATCCTAATTTTCTCTTCTACTCTGTGTGCTGCTGTACTTACTAGCCCCAAATTAGTGATCACTGCAATAATAAACCAAAAAATGTGAGGATGCATGGACACATTTAAAAGTCCAAATGGCTATCAGAGAAACTTCACAAAAAAGTTAGTAATGCCAGCCTTAAAACCAGTCTCACTGCTGCATGGACTACAAAAGTACCGCTCCAGAGATTGCAGAAGTGGCATTTCCCAATTATCTTCGTAAATTACTTGTGTAAGTGAAGTCCAGATCAGACTCACATTCAGCCTGGAGCAAAACCTGACGTTGTGGGGCAGATTGCACAATTTCAGTTCAAACACTGGTTTTTGCAGTGTTAAATGCAGTGAAGCCCTGATTCATGAGGTGAGGAGCTAAGCCACCACAGCTGTCAGAGTGAGACCTGCGTGAACTAGACCTAAGTGAGCTCATCACTGAATCTGAGTTACTCTGTCAAGGTGTCTCTCTGGTGAAAATGCCACAGTATTTTCAGGGTACCCACAGGTACCCTACTGAGGAAAAGCTCAGCATATGCAGCTGGAGAAAAATATGGATGTGACACAGACTTTCTCATCATCCCACTCAGCTGCTTTTCTCCCGATTTTTTGGGATTGATGATTTTGTAGACTACAGAAAGAACAGAATGCTTTTGTAACCTAAGAAAACCACACAACTTAACTTTTCTTTGTTAGAATATTGTCTGTGGAAATAAAATTTCTGCTAACCAGAGTACATGTGATAAGAAACAGAGTGCAAAGCTTTGAAATCAGCTTGCTTTCCAATATTACAAGTAATAACTTTCAAGTGTCTATCCGTTCTGCTTAAACGTGAGTCAGGAGCCCTTTTGTAACATGCATGGAGCTGTGCTCCTTTAGGAGCAGAGCCATTCTGTGCCACAGGGTGGCTTGAGGGTCCTGTCCCAACCTGTTCAGAGGTGACTGTGACAAGCAGCCAGCCCCTTTAGCTTCCTTGAGTGTCCTAAAAAAGGTAACAGATAGCAGAGTTACCTAGGATGGCGTTCCTTGAGAAGATAGCACTGGGGTTTTTTTTTGGGGGGAGCTGCTTGTCTCTGTGGTAGTGCATTGTGCAGTACTGAGTTTCAGCTGAGGCTTGAGCCCCAGTTCCTGTGGCTCCCATCAGGCTTACTCAGTTCTCAGGATCTGGGGATGTGTAGACAGCCCTGTGTTAGCTCTGCATTCTCCTCGTTTCCAAGGAGGAATTGCGAGCTTCCCAGACTGTACGTAGGAGTATTCTGTGTGGGGAGGATTGGACCCTCTGTCATTGACAGAGATGCCTGAATTGCTTTTGCAACCTTGCATCTGGCTGCCTGAATGAAGGGGAGGAAAGCAGCCGAGCCAATGCTGACCTTCCATCCTATTTCACTTCCAAATATACCCAGTATGAGCAGCTGAGCAAACTTCCAGCTTTGGTACTTGTCAGGACATACGTTTCCATGACACACGTGTTTGCTTATAAAGAAAGATGCACAGCTCGCATACTGCATTTGAGGATACGTTGTCTGGGTCGGAAGTTGATGGGATGTGTGTTGCCAGGGAAATCTGCTAAATGGGCTTCTGGATATGTGTGGCATTAAAGCCCTTCTGTGTGAATACAGGAGCACAACATGTCCTCTAGACAGATTTCACAGGCAGCAGTGTTCTCTGTGGGGAATGATTTAATAATTCTGCTTGTCTTTCACTCGGGAGGACCTATTAGTTTTATGTCACTAATGTGATTTGCAAATGAAGCGTTCCTGAATGGAGCACTGCAAATTCTGTTTCGGCCCCTAGAGGGGAGTATTGTCTGTAGCTCCACTTTCAATTTTTTTACTTTTTTTTCCAGTAAAAACAGTGTTATAAAAAGCACTAGAAAACATACTTCGTATTTCACTATATAAATAGCTTTGTGAATGAAGGTAAAAATTAGATTCTTTCCTTTTAAAAAATTAAAATGTATTTAGTTTATCTGAGAAATAAATATTGTAAAAAGTATAGAATTTGTTTATTTTGAAAAACTGGAATAGTGATTTAAGCAACATTTTCAGGCTAAGAAAAGAACCATCATGTTTCAATGAGCTGCATTTTTTTCTCAGTGGGAATTGGCTGTAAAGACAGAAGCTTTGATAAACTTTTCTGTAGAATGCTGGAAAAAAAATGCTGTGAAGAAAAGAAGCCAAAAATTATATGAAGTAGAGCATGCTCACTAGAGCTAAACTTTTGAACCATAAATTAACTTTTGGCCAGCAGCCTTTACACATTTTTAATGGTTTTCTATCAACTTGTAGATAGTGTAAAATCTTTCTTGTGCCATCACAAAAGTCCTCCTTAAAGCCCCATTCTCACTGTCAGTTTGAAAGGACCCCAAATCCCTTTTTTTACCATCAGGGCTTCTATGCATCTGATATAATCTGAGAATTTTAATAGGACATAGTCATATATCTGAGGATTTTTCAAACAGATTTTTCCCATGTTATTATGGCAACTGAAGGTCGCCAGAGAACCTGGTAAAATTTACAGTAAAATCTGTCCCCCAATAATTCGCATATGAATAATTTAACAGCTGGAGACATTCTTCAGCATGGTGTTAAAAATGTCCAAAAATTTTAGTACAGCCCTGAAATTCTTTTATCTTTACTGTTCCAGAAAGAGATTTGCAAGTCAGCAATGTGTGTCCACTTGATGGCAGCATAACCCCGCTGCTTGCTCTGCTGTGGTGCACACGCAGGCTTACCTAGGCTGAAAATACTGATTCTTACGTTAGCACTTAGTGTTCAAATTGTATGTGAAAGTGAACACATGTCCTGGGTGCATGTTAGCACTAATTCTGCTCTGCCATGAAGGACTTGGATTAGCAATATAACCATTTTATGCTCTAGAGCTATTGATCATAAAACCAATTGACCAGTAGATACAGTGCTACTTTCAAGAATTTTAATGGGAAAGCCAGGGTTTGTTTATTTGTTTGTTTGTTTGTTTGTTTGTTTGTTTGTTTGTTTGTTTGTTTTAAAGGGAAAATTATTCTAGGAGAAATGTGTATGTTCTCAAGCTCTGACTTTCCCAGACACAGGTATGCTAGTGTGCCCACGAGCGACAAGTGACCAGCAAATCTATGATTTAAAACAAATTCTCAGTTTTCCATCAGCCAGATGTCTAGATGGGAACATTTCTGTTCAATCTGAATGTGTTTTTTTCTTATTTCTTATTTATATCTACAGAAAGGGATCTGTCAATGCTTTTTAGGTATTGCATAAATATTGCAAAACTAATTACATGCTATGAAGACATACAAATACGCATTTCCTTTCCTTGTGTTAGACTTGCTGCATTTTCTTTTCTATTCAAGCTTCAACCTGCCTGAAGCTGGAAGGAAAAAAAAGTAGTTTCTGTACATTGGGCTGAATCTTGCAGATGAAAAATTGCCGTGGTGCTTTTCGTCAATTCAGATTTTGACAGAGGGAGAGAAAATAGGGATATGTGAAGGGTCCTTCCCTGAGGATAGCAGCAGGATTCTTGTTTAAACACCAAGTCTCTTGGTTCCCCTCTCTCTGTTTTGGTTGCACATTGCCCCATTTCTCCAAAATTGTCCTTCAAGGAACCACGATTTGTTGTTTTGAAAAATCCAGGGCTGGAGTTACTCACAGGGAGAGGAAGGCATCAGAGGAGACTGTGGTGTATTCATTCAAAATGGGCAATTATGACCAAATATAATCCCAATGTAGATTGTGTGACAATGGCTTATTCTGCTTGTAATAAAAGTGTGCAGACCCCCACAGAGATCTCCATCACAGAAATGGGAACTAACACAGCAAGGGCAGAATTGATTAAAAGACAAAACCCAAACCAGAACCAGCATGTCCTTGGGGGAGGGGGATGCTTGCTTGAACTTTGAGGAGCTACAAAAGGTACAACTTTAGTTCCAGGTCTGTGCTGGGCTCAGAGGCAGACCCACCTTCCCTTTGGGGTTAGCTGGTACAGTTTCTGCCAAATTCCTTTGTGTTACACCTGCTTTATAGGCTTGAGCCAGCAGGGCTGGCATGCATGGATGGGTGACTGAACAGAACCTGGAAGGAGCAGTGCCCTGACAGGTGCCTCCAAGTACAGATGCTTTGGTGTCTCTGTATCAGTCCAATCTGCTTCTGAGTCTGGGGACTTTGAAAGTACCTGACAGATGCTGAAGAATTGTTATGGCTCTGCTGTCTTTTTTTATTATTAGGGGAGGATAACATTACAGTGGACTCCCTGGTCATTTCACTTAGACTGAAATTAGTATCTTCATCTGCCTAATCAGAAATACCATCCTTTGAAGTACATTATATTTGTGCTGAAACATCCGATGAGTAATCTAAAGTACACTGGTTTAATGCACCAGGCAGGGTGGGTGGGATTCACCTAATTCTGTTCATCTGTAATGTTGGTGACTGCAGCCAAGCCTCTTGGCTCAGATTTCCTCCCCATGCAGGAGAGAGAATTTCTTATGGAGTTAGAAGACTACATTATTTCAGATGTCTACTTTAGTAGTGAAGTTAAAAGAGGCTTATTTCTCTCCACTCACACTTCAGGGGTTCTTCTTGTTTTTTTTTCAATGGCAGACAAAGGATTAAGTGTAACTAATACCTTTGTTTAGTCACATGAGTCCCATCTTAGTTATTTCTTTTGGTGTTTCCCACATCCATACTCATGTAGCCTGGAAATGGGTAGTGTGGCAGCAACCTAAAGCTATGGGATGTTCTGGCCAGCAGCTGGTCCTGTAGCTGTTTTGTGGAGGACTGATACACTTTCCTCTCCATGCAACCTAAAGGCCAAGATTGTGCAAGTGCAATGCACCTGAACACACATAAATTGGGTTCAGTCCTCTGCTTTTTTCTAGGTGGGTATAGGAGAGAATATAGTGCACCTTATGAGAAGCTCTAGAAACAAATGTCTCTAGGAGATTCAGCCCTTCCTTCTCTGAGATTGAACTGTAGCAAACAGGTGATTATGCTGTAGCAGATGCTAGCACTGGTGGTGGTATAAATAGCAAACAGATGGTAAATTGAGGCGTGTTTAATGGCCATTTATGATGTTAAACAGCTGAGGAATCATAGGGCTCTTTTCCTGGAGCAGTGAAAACCCACAGTCTGACCCTTTACCTGGCCCTTCATGGCTGTATTGATCAGGAGCATGTAGCATTTCAGAAGTAAGGCAAAAAACCCCCAGATAATAACATTCTGCTTGGATGGCTAAACTTTCTTCATGTACCAGTAAGGTACATATACATAGGGATGTGCAGGTTTCCCTCTAATCCAAATCACTGCTCCCTCTTTTGCAGAGGTGTGGAGAGCATTAATGTTACACAGAAGGCAGGAGATTATGATGAGGCATGACCTTGGAGGTAAACCTGAGGTGGATAAGAGGAAGCTGGAATTAAATGCAAGTGGCTGAAAGGAAGCTGTGATGGTTTTGAGCTCTAGGTCTGAACTGTGTAAAGTAACCAAAGATTATTTTGGGTTCTGTATTTTGTGTTGCCAGGTCATAATCTTTCCTACCTACCCTGCCATGTCTGTGCATCCCAATCTAAATGTGAGAGAGCCCAAATGGGCTGGTACTGCCCATCTGGTGTCTGCTCCTCCTTCTCATCCCTCCCCCCACTCTTACTTTCTAAATCCAGATAATTTTTCTCAGTAGAAAATACTTCATGTAGTTTATGCCTGTCCATAGAAATACAAGGGGTCTGTGAACTGGGAGGAAGCAAGAAGATGCCTGTGCAGTAAGGTAGCCTTCATCCATGGAGGAACACATGCCATACTGACAGGCAGAAATGGAAAAACAAAAGCCCTTTTGGACAGTCAGAAAACCTGCACTGATCAAATTGCCTAGCAAGCGATACGAAAACTGAAGGATGGCTGCACTGTGTCCATCACAGTCCTTAGCCTTCATCATTTAGTGTGATTTCTATGCTCCCCTCTTTCTCCTGTACTTGGGTTGTCTTCCACTGAAAGCAAAGATCAGATGTGCAGTTGACTGGCCCCAGGTATTGGTTCTGCCAGTGACTGGGACTGGCCTCTCTTGAGAGCCAAAAAGAAGCTCATAGTTCAGCGTTACTCAGCACTTCAAGAACAACTGTGCTTACTGCAGTTAGCTCCTTCTTGAACATGCTATCAAAAAGCCATGCAGATAAGGAGATAATAGTCAAAACATCTAGCATGGGCAGACATGGGGAATGTGTGGCCTGGCAGAATGAAGTGTGGGCTGGCTGAGATGTTGTTTCCCATTTCACCTGCACCAACAACTGCATCAGCTTCTCAACATTGCTACAGCTGGTTAGATTTTTGGGTTTTAATTCAAGAACTCACTAAAAAAAAGAAGCTGCTGCAGAGGAGAAGTTTGGAAGTCTTCTTCATGGGGTGCCAAAAGAGAATTCATCATGGATAAGGGACCATAAAAAAAGAGGAAGCTTGGAGAGGTTTTTAAGTGAAACTACTATAGATGGGTGTGATACTGTGCAGAGCATTCAGAGCTGCATAGTCGTTTTGATCTCAAGTTTCTTTAGGCAAAGAAAGTAAAGTTTTTAAGAAGAGAACCTGAAGAAGGAATTGTCTGTCTAAAAGGTTGGGGTTTTTACTGCACTAGTTAGTCTGATAAAAAACCAGAGCTTTTTCCAGCAAGTTCTACCTTGCTTATGGACTTTATTAGATTACTTGCATGGCAAGGTTGGATAAGCATAAACTCACTGCTTCATCCATTGGTTTTATGCACTTAAAAGAAATACTGGAAAATTAAAAGTATTACCTTTACTATGTATGTCTTCTTTGTGAGTCTTTCTGTAACCTCCCAAATCCATATATTGTAATTTGTGTGTCCTATTGGTTATTTCATTGCCTTTTTCTGTTTTTCCTATGTCTAGAGGCTGAACATCTCCCCTGCTACTGTCTAAGAGTATGTCAAGTTATTCCACGTGCAAGGAGCTCATTCTTATGGTGGCGCAGCTTTTGAGATCAATTCTGCCACCTCAGATCACATCACAATAATTGAGTCTTCAGCACAGTTCATCTAGGCAAATAAAGTCTTGTTTTACACTTCAGCAGAAGCTGTGCTGAGGATTTTGTTTGCTTAAAGTGAGAGTTTTGCTGTCAAGTACACCATACATCTGAATTATGTATTCACAGCTCCCAAAAGCATCAATGACTGGAGCTCTTAGTCTTCCCTAGTCCCTTCCCTGTAGCATTTTAAAGGACATTTCGTTGTCACAGAATGGTAGCACATCTCAGCATCATAGAAATGTTGGGACATGGTAGTACTCTGGGCAGAATGGTTATGAAGGTAAAATGGGCTATGACAGAAATTTCTGCAGAGCATCTCACTCTAGCCTTAGCTTTACTTTCTGTTCTTTGTTCACTTTATTTGGTGTATGGCAAAGAAATCAGTGTTTATAAGTAGGAAACAGTGGTGAACTGCCTCCACATCCCACATGGACATGCAGATCAAGGCTCTGAATCTGCATTTTGGCCTTTTTTTCCAACAAAGTGATGGAAATCCATGAGCAAAGCAGTGTTTGAGTTACTAAGAATAATAACTTCTTTCCCCATGATCCAGGCTGCAGACAATCACCCAACCAGGGGCAGGTTTCAGGGTGACTCTTACAGACACAGTGTTTCCATGGGTCAACATCTGTCCACATTCTAAAACTTCTCTGTGGTGTTCTGTAACCCACCAACAGGGTTTGTTAGGACTGTATGGCAAGTGCTTCAGAACCAAGAAAGGTCCTCGTATATCTTTATGTGTGTGTGTATGTGTAGATATTTGCTTGTATATGCAGATATATATAATATATATAATGCAATATATAGGCTTATACTGGCACGTTACATTTACTTCAGGAACACAGGGAGAGATCAATTCCCTGGACTGTGCACTACTTGTGCTGGGGTCTGAAACAAGTCTTGCTTTAAAACTTTTTGAAAGAAATAGAAGTTTGGTTATTGAAGTGTTCCAAGACATCACAGTAGGACAACAGGTGAATGGTTGTGTCATCGGTCAAAGTCATGTGAATAATTTTACAAACCTAAAGTTTGAAACAACACAGTTTGAAAAAACCAACCCAAACCAATGACTCTATTATTCTCCTGGCTGCCTGTGTGTCAGAGGGCATACTGGAGATACCACAAGGGCTCAAATTGTTCTGCTGAGGTCGTGCTGGAGCAGGTACCCCAGGAAGCTTCTCCTGGAGTTGACTCCTGAAAAGGGTCTGACCCAGCCCTGAAGTCTCCCTTCTCAGGGAGCCAGCAAGCCCACTGGAGTGAGATACAGCCTGGCTAAAGGCTGCATCCACTTAACTCTTTTTGGTGTGTTGGGGAGATAGGTTGTGGTAGGTTTAAGGTTAGTGTCAATAAAATATTTTCCCTTTTATTAAGGAAGATGGCTGATCTTATGCTGGGAAGGGCACTTGGGCTCACCTGAGCCCCACAGCAGGTACTGGTTGCCAGCACAGGTGGGGTCAAAGCACAGCATTTAAATATTCCCTTTAAACAGGGGTGAGGATAGTGCACTGAAATAAATAACTAAGAAGATGGAGCTGGTTTGGGGATGAGTGCAAATAGGCAGAAAAACTCCATATCTCTCTGGCCATAGTACCTTAGTGCCAACAAAAGTATTTCTGTGTCCCCTCATCTGTAACTCTTATTATTCAACATTTATCTTAAATTAAGTCCTCCCAAAAACCACTGGCGACTGCCTTTCTGCTCCCCTCTCATTCTAGAGCTCTCTGTTTTATTTTTTTTTCATATTAAAGTTACTAGCAAATAACTTTTGATAAGCAAAAGCAAATTTTGCAGCTGTGTGTGGCTCCCTGGGCAGGTGACTGCCCTCAACTCCTGCCTGGCAGCTGCAGATAATATGTTGGAAAATGTTTCCTGCACTCACAGAGTAGAAGAAGGATGCTCAGTGCCCCCTCTCTTGACCCACAAGTAGGAACAGATGCTCCTTGCATTGAGGAGATCATGGGAACAGCTGGGGGGTCCCTGCAGTGACTTAAAACAGGGTCTTGCAGGACAGGGTGCCTCCTGTCTTGGGAATGCCACTGAGGGTTTCTCACCTCACCCTGAAGCACACTAACTCCAAATGTCTGCCTCCCTAATATCTGAATTTATTTTCTTGCTGCATCCTTGATTTTAACACCTCCTTCTTTTCCCTCTTGCTAAAAAGGAGCAATCTCTTGAAAGCATTGCCATGCTTAATTCCCCAGTGGAAATGGTTGAAGGTGACTTTTCTGAAGTGAACAAGTCTTGCTGCTTGAATTGTGCTTTTCTTAGAATTTTGTTTATGTGTCTTGAAACAGCATGTCGGTAATCACTTTATGTTTTTAAAGGCTATACATTATGAAGCTTTGATAAAGCTTTCATGTACAATTATAGGTGATAGATTAAATAATTCGTAGACCTAACTTTTTTTTTCCAGATAGTTAAGGTACACAATAGCATTTTGTTGGTTGATTAACACTTGGTTACAGTGTGAGTGTTTGGAGCATTATGAAAACAAAATTTTGTCATTAATAAATCAGCAGCTGTAATGTAAATTGTTACATTTTTTGGATGAATAGTGGTCCCATTCAAGTCAGAGAGAATTTTACCACTATCTTCAATAAAATCAGAGTTTTATTCTCCTATTGCAAAGGACCTTTAATAGCTGCTTATAATCTTGTCATAGACCCTGTTTGAGTGGAACTAATCCCATAAGGGTTTTATTAAGACAATAATGGTGGAGAAGGGAAGCTTTTAAGTGCTTCTGTTGAAAAGAACTGCCTTTTGAGCCAATGTGTGTGCTGTGACAGAAAAATCCTGGTTTGGTGATGGTCTCTAGCTCAGATAACTGTGCTACACTGGACACAGCAATCATCATCCTTCTGGAGAATCACATATCATTCTGGAGTCACCATATTAAAAGGATTGGGCAAAGACTGTTTAATGTATGCATGAAAGGAGGCCCAGGCCTCCTTTCTCTTTCTTAAGTAAATGCAAACTGAGTAATTTTGTTGTAATCACAGAATATGCTGTGTTGAAATGGACCCACAAGGAGCATCAAGTGCAATTCCCCCTGCATGGGACCATTCCCAAGAATCAGACCATGTGTCCAAACACTTCTTGAACTTTGTCAGGCTGGTGCTGTGACCACTTCCCTCAGGAGCTGTTCCAGTGTCCAATCACCCTGTGTGTGAAGAGCCTTTTTCTAATATCCAACCTGAACCTCCAACCTGAGCCTTTTTCTAATATCCAGCCTGACACCACTTCAGGCCATTCCCTCGGATCCTGTGTCACTGGTCCTCACAGAGAACAGATCATTGCTTCTTCTTCCCCTCAGACAGAAGTCGTAGGCTCCCCTCAGCCACTTCTCATACAGCTTCCCCTCAAAGTCCTTCACCATCTCCATAGCACTCCTTTAGATGCTCTCTAATAATTTAATATCTTAGAGTGTGGTACCCAAAACTGCACACAATATTCAAGGTGAGGCTGCCCCAATGCAGAGCAGAGCAGGACAATTTCCTCCCTTGTCCAGCTGTGATGCTGTGCCTGATGCTCCCCAGAACATAGTTGGCCCTTTGGGCTACCAAGGCACACTGGTGACTCATGTTCAACTTGCCACTGACCAGGACCCCCATGTCCCTTTCCATGGTGCTGCTTTCCAGCATCTCATTCCCCAGTCTGTCCATATATCCAGGGCTGCCCTATCCCAGATGCAGAATCCAGAACTTTCCTTTGCTGAACTTCATAGTGTTGGTGATTGCCCAGCCCTCTGATTTGTTGGAAGTCTCTCTGCAGGGCCTCCCTGCCTTTGAGGGAGGCAACAACTGCTCCCAGTTTTGCATCATCTGTGAACTTGCTTATGTATACCTTCCAGTCCTGCATCCAAGTCATTCACAAAGATGTTGAAGAGCACAGGCCCTAAGATGGAGCCCTGCAGAGCCCCACTAGTGACAGGTCATCAGTCTCATGTCATCTGTTCACTGCAACCCTTTGTGTCCAACCCCTGAGCCAGTTGCTCACCCATCACATGATGTATTTATCCAGCTGTGTGATGGATATTTTATCCAGAAGGATACTGTGAGAGACAGTAGCATAGGCTGTATGGAAATCCAAGAAGGTGATATCAGCTTCCCTGATGACTTCCTTTGATCAGCTAGATGGCTTATGTTGTCATTGAAGAAAATCAGGTTTGAAAAGCGTGATGCCATGCTGGCTGTGACTGAGGACTGTGTAATAATCAGCTATGTAAACTAGAATATACAAAGGGTCCCAAAGCTTTATCACAATGTTAAAAGCCAAAGTGTGCAAATATCACTGCAGGTGATATTTGAAGGAGTAGACCCAGATATCAATTTTTTGAGCCTCCTGGGGCTATGATCTGAATATATAGTTTGTACTTTGCATCTCAGAGCAAATCTGTATGCAGCAACCTGTGCTTCCAGCCCCCAGAGTGTAGATGTCTGCTGTGCTGCTTTTATTTCTGTATGCAGTAGAAAATCCAGCCTCTGAACCAGGAGTCAGTTGAGTGACTTTGTTTTTCAGGTCCTCACACAGTTAAGAAAAGCAGTTCATGTTGGACACAGAGCAACTACAGAAATTCAAGGTGGTGACATTTGTGCTGTGAATCAGAACCCACAGTCAAGTTTCCTGTCAAAATTTTTGTCACATTGGCCATTACAAGACACTTCAAAAGCCTAGGGTAATGCACACTTTTGTAAGAGGTTTCTAGGAGAGTGTTTATTGAGCACTTAAAAATCACCTACATAGTTCTTAATAGCTTGTAACAAATAGGCAGAGCCAGTTAATTTTGTTCAAGACTGCCAGACTACAAGTGCTCCTAGGATGGGGGCATGGGAAAAGGAAAGAACCATACAGATATTGATAGCAAAATGAACATTTTTAACCAAAGAATTCATGTTAATGGAAGGAAAGGCTGTCCCCAAGCACATGAACAGCTCCTGAACTTGGTTCTACCTTTCCCCAGGCTAGACCCAGAAGACTGCAGCAGACAGCACCCTTTTAAAGGATATTCTGCCTTTTGCTGGATGAGAAATTCAGAGGGGACAGAGGAGTAGCCCTGGCACCTCAAGAGTCTTTGAGGCTTCAGAGTCAGGTAGTGGCAGCCAGATGCCCTCCAGCCTTTTGTGCTACCCTTTTATTTAAGACAGGCAAAAATAATTTCTGGAGGGACTTAATTAAATTCCACTGGGTCACAGTCTCTGTGCAACTCATCTTTACTTCTCTTCCACATTTAGAGTTGATGAATGTCTACACCCTTCCTCATTACACACAAGGGTTATTTCCAGAGATGCAGGCAGCAGGATACAATTCATAGGACAGCGAGATGAAGCAGAAGGTCTTATGCATAATTCTGCACTGAATATTCCTTCACTTCCTGATGCTACACCTGTTGTCTTTGTAAGATGGATATAGGCATTCCCTCCTTCGATGTTTGCAGATGACAAGTGTGTATATTAAAATGTTGTTAAGCTGCAGCTCTGAAATGACATGCCTGAACTGTTGGTAGACAAAGAGACAGGAGATGGACTGCAGTAAAAGCACACCAGCTTTCTCTTGCAGCAAGGTTTCTGAATTTATCAAGAAGGTTAAATTTGCAGTGCTTAGCATGGAAAATAAAATTATGCATTGGAGGGATGGCAGCCTTGCTTTCAAGTGCCCATTAGAGTGATTTTTGTGAAAAGGATGTGAGTTCTGGGCAGGATACTACTAGAACCAGCTTATTAAATTCATCCACACACCACTCTTGGTAACTCTGGCTTTGCTGGCTTTGGTGCCCAAGGGCAGTCTCCACTGCAAACAACTACATATCTGAGTGATCTTAAAGTATCTTTTACAAAAATAAAGGTCAAGAACAGTTTTGCTTAAGTGCAGGTATGTCAGGCCTCAGTAATTTCTTTTCTATATTGTATGTGCATTTTGCCTTTTTCTCTCCCTGTTTCCCAGCTCATCCTCAGAATATGATCTCTAGCCAGTGATACTGTTGCATTTTCTGTGCTTACTTTGCCATTTCCAGCCATTGGTAGAGCTCCAGAATTTCTGTGTGTTAGCTCCAGCAGAGTGGAGCTGTTTCCCCCAGCTGATGGTTTGTGTAGCTGTAGTACCCTGGCAAGGCATCACTGCGTTGCACTGAACTGGACTGGCTGAGCACTGGGCCATCTGTACACAGATTATTGCCCTTTATACAGCCCCCTTTGATAGCAGCTCTTATGGCACCATAGGAAGTGCTGACTATTTATACAGCCAGCATATATTGGCTCCACGTTGCTGTAGTGATAGGAATGTGTTCTTTGGCATGCTGGTAGTAGGGTGTTATGGATTTCTTTGGAAGTTTTCACTCCCCAAGCAATAATTTGGTTAGGAACCAGGCTGCCCTCCAGTAGAACCCTGTGTCAGCCCAGCACCAGGCAGTCTGTAGAGCCTTGGATGTCTCTGGGCTGTCGCCTCTGAGGTGGAATAACAGCATAAAATGAGAAAGCAATAAAGATATTCATAAAGTAAAATGAGATTTTTATCTTCACATCCTGAGCAAACTGTCTGTATTATGCAAATATCAAAATGGCATAAACAAAACAGATTCTCCTTGTGCTAGAAGCACGTTTTGGCTCTCTTGAGATATTTGATGTATTTGATACATTTGATATCAATATAACTGATATTGCACTGCCCAGAAATTTACCCAGACTATTCTTAGTCTTCAGCTTGATCTGTCAATCCTGCAGAACATCCATGGGAAACATCTATATTTGCCTAAGGGTTTTTCCTTCCCTACCCCTGTGTCTGGTCTAGATGAAATGTTTCCACATAGTGGCTTGGGAGTCCAGGACAGAATTGCTTCCCTGAGCAGTATGCTGGGGAATATGACCCTGGTTTTGCCCAGGCAATTCACAGTGTGTTGAACTGTGATTTCCACAGAAGTTAACCATAGTGCTAGATAAAGTGATGCATATATGTCCTTGATTATATATAACTTCATATATAGCTATATTAGTTATATTATATATTTCTATCTATACATATCTATTTAATCCATTTAAATAGTTACATCTACATATAAAGTCAATGATTCTTTATGGCTGTAACAGTGCTATTTGGCCTAGGAGTCAAATTCCTAGTCCAGTTGCAGTATGTACAGAGAGCAGATAAGTATAAAGTACATGGCAGAAACTCCATCACAGGAGTTTCTTCACATACTAATAAAAAGAATGATCTTATTGGGACAGCTTACATAAATAAAATCATTCCACATGTCTCAGGGTTACTAGATAATGCCTGGGGCATGCACACAGAGTGGTCCACCTGGCTTATCTCACATTCAGTTTAACAGGGGGTTATCTGTGATTTCAGCAGGAGCAAGGAGCCTTCAGGAGAAGTGTGCTTGGTCAGCACTCATGTAGTGCAGTGAGGGGCCTAAAGGAAAAGCGCAGGGAAAAAAAGAAAATGATGTGTTTTCTTTTTACTCCCCCACAGATTGACCATCTCTGCTGAATGTCCCATGCAGCTTGAAGATTTCCCCATGGATGCACATGCTTGCCCATTAAAATTTGGAAGCTGTAAGTTCTCTTCTGGAATAAGAACTCGAAAAATACCATTTTCTGTCTTCTCATGTTCAGAAATGTCTTGTATGGATCTTTCACCTTCCCCCCCAGTCTTCCCCTTTTAACATGGTTCTTTAGCATCCCCATTCTGCTCCCCTTGCTGCTACCCTTCTGCTTCCTTCCCATGACTATGCTTTATCTGGGCCTGCTGCTTTTCAACTCATGCCTGCATACTCCATGATAAACGGTGAGTTGATGGGTGATATGTCTTATCTTATCTTATATATCCACATCAAGTGTAACGGCCACTGTTAGATGGAGTTCTACATGCAGACAGCTAAATTGATAACTTGGTTTTACATCTGGAGTAAAACAGAGCTTTCACTGGACTGATCAGATTGATGTGCAATTGTTATGGTATTTACATGAATCAGACTGAAGTACAATATCTGCATTGCATATATTAAAAGAGATCTAGAATATTAAAAGAGGAAATATCTTTCCATTTGGCTTTAATAAATCCAGTCCTGTATCCTGTTACATGATATTTAATACACATGTACTTGTATATATGCACACATTATTCTAAACTGTATGCTGAACGATGATTTTTCCTCAATTCCAAGCCTCTAATCCACCACACTGCTGCCTTGCCAGAAGCTTACTTTAAAAATAACCCCAGGGAATCAGAGAGTTATATTTAAAAACAAAGCTCTTAATTAAAGTACAAATGAGGCTACTGCAGTAGACTATTTTTTTTATTTTGGTAATCAAATCAGCGCTTCCAGGTGCAATCATTGTCTCCAAAGACTTTTGATAATTACCATGCAAGGCATTTTGCTAGCCCCTGAAGCCACCTAACTTCAGCATTTTGCAATGTTTTTCAGCCGTATCAGTTCGGAGTCACTAATCCTAGCAAGATTAAGCTTTGCCTTTATCGTCTGTATCTGCCCTGATTTAGTACTGACTATACATTGTCTTCTAGTGATCATACTAAGAAGTAAAACCACTGTTTACAGTAACTATACCACATTACCAAACTTTAGATGAACTGATTTCCTTTCCCTCTTCCAATCCAGATAGATTTTGTTTCATCCAAATAGTCACCAGTATTTTACAAACTCACTGCACATTCAAGTGTGTTTATTTACTTCGGCAGCATTAATTTACAGCAGAGCCAGTATAAATCTGAAGGTCCAGACACCTTTAAATTCCACTTTAAAATAAGTGTATGCAAATCACCCATTTAATTCTGAACTTGAAAATGGGAAAACATCTCACAGGAGACTGTAATTGTTTATATACAGGGTTAAAGAAAAGCCACTGGAAAGAATTAATAAGACAAAGAAAAAGAAGTTATCCTTCCTGGTATTACATATTGTTTATCACTAGATGAAGTTAAATTAGTTGATTTCCAGTCTAGACTACAGAACTGATGTGTTGTATAGTTTTATGAAATCTTGCAAAATATGCAATATTAAAACATACATATTTAATTAAAGAGCCTGATGCAGCAGAGATCTGAAGCTCAACCTTAAAGTTAAATGGATATTTCCATGTATTAGTAGATTAGGTGCAGTAAGGTACAGGTTCTAACTTTCCACATAGTAAGACCAAAAAAATAGCATCCCAGTCAAACATGTGAGTGCATGAGATAACATGACAAGATAAGCTACAAATGCTTAGAAGGAGTGCCAAGTAATCTGTCTGAATGTAATTATATGTCCTGCTGGTGCCAATTGTGTTACATGTTAATCACCTCTTAGCACACAGGTAATTTTAATCTGTGTCAAAACCAGCACTAAGGATTTATATTTTAGGCCTGTGAGGGGTGAAGAGAGTTTTAGTTTATGCCCCTTGCCATGCTCAGAATAAAATTCTAGAATTTAAAAAACCTTTAAGTTCTTTCACAGTGTAGATATGGAACCATTTGGTGTGTGCTAGCCGCACCACTGGCCTCTGCAAAAAGTAAATATACGGGGACAAGCTATAGACAGTCTTTCAGCCTTGCGAATATCTGTATTACTGATCTCACAGCTCCCTTGTAATTTATTGGGATTTAATATGTTTGTACAAGTAGCAGCCAGTAAGTCTGAGTTTATTGAACTAGTCCAGATATATTTTAGGAGAGGACAATATTTATTCCCTATTTACAGCAGTTTGGGTTTGCATTGAGTCACCTGCAGGCTTGCAGCAAGATAAAGCCTACAGGGGAATATGATACATAAGCACATACCCTTTCTGCTTTAGCTTTCCTCACTGTCTTTCCCTACAGGCTTTCTTTTTTAATGGTCTTCTTTCCAAAAAGGTTTTTGAAAAGCCTCAAGGAATAGCATCAAAGTAAATGTTAAACACATTATCAGTGGAGCTGGGAGGGTGGAGAAGAAAGGGGTGCTAACCAGTCTGAGGATGAAGAGAGCAGGGCAGTGGACTGAAAGAGCTGGCGTATGGTGGATCAGCAGCAGAAAGGATGCTGAGAAGTGATCAGTGTTGCAGCAGAGGCAGGAGCAGGTTATTCATTTTCTGGTTGCATGAACGTTCACTATGTTTGTTATAATTCAGCAGGCAAAGGCAAAAAGTGCTTGATGTTTTCTTCATTATGAAAGAGAAGGAAAATTAAGCTTTCTCACATAAATAAAGGTAAATGTTGAATTCTTATGTCCTATTTGACTGATTTCTTGCTAAATTAGAATTGCGGGAGATTTTATGGGCCTAAGAAACATGATACGTAGCAACAGAATATTTTATAGAAATAATTAAAAGCCCAGTCAAATACACAAAATATGATAGAAAGTTACCTGTGCATGCCACCAGCCTAGGTACCTGCTGTGTAGTTTAAATGCCCACTATAGAAGTGGAATTTTTTATCACTCTATGGCATGTCTTGAAAAGGACAGAAGTTCAGGGACAGCTCCTAATGAAATGAACAGAGCATGTTTTAGTTGTCCTTTAGCTGTCCTTCTCTTAAGTACAGCTCCCCACTGCTCCAAGATGGCAAGATCAGGTGGCTCTGCTCCAGGAGTACATGTTTACAGGTATTTTTCCTGTGGGATTGCATCCCTGCTAGGGGTCAGATCACCTGTAGAAATTATCCTGCAGAAGTCTCATTTAGAGGGGACTGGGGATGATGCATGAGCACAGGCTGAGAGATCTCTGCAGCAGGCTCTGCTCTCTTTGAATCCTTGGTGCTTGACAGGGGTTGCTGTGACAGTCTGTTCATTATCTCATGGTAGCATGGGAAGGGTGCTGGTTACTTCCATGGCCAAATTTAAAACAACTTTCCTTTGCAATTCTAGTGCTGATCTGTACTCTAAATGACTTTGCTGGTCAAACAGGATGTAATGAAAATTCCTGATGCCAGAAGCAGTTTCACTAGAAGCACCTTAACCCAAGAAATATGATCTCAACCCCAGGCTATTTCTGGTGTGGGGAGGAAGAATTAGATAAAATAGCAAGGACATTAAAGCTTCCTAGCTTTAATGTTTCACCTCTTCCACTGACAGTCCCTAAGAATACATTAAGAGTATAATTTAGTACAGTTTCCAAACGCCCATGTGTCACCAGGTAAGTAAGCATCATTATCTCTAGTGCAGCTGAAACAGAGAAGTTAATTGACTTTCCGTAAGGTCATGCAGCAAATCAATGTCAGAAAAAGGATTAGACTCAACGTCTTTGGTTGGAGAGGCAGATGTCTAATCCACTAGACCATGAAGGCCTCTGCCCAGGCAACTGACTTAACTCCTAAATCTCATTTTACTCCTGTGTTAATTATATCGGTGTTACCTAGCTCACAGGGTTGCCCTGAAGACGAATTAGTTAATTGCTGTTAATTGCTGCTTTGACAATATTGAATACTGTAAGGTGGAGTCTATTTATGACAACTGTCTCTTGAAGACACAGTGCCTGAGTACATGGAGTTACCAGATCTTGTATTGTGGAATGGACAAATATGCTAAGCAGCTACTAGTCACTCAGCAGCAAACTCCCCACCATGCTATTTTTGGAGTAAGTAGAGAATTTAATGAATATTCTGAAAATAATGAGATCCCCAAGCTCATGAGCATAAGAAAAAGAGGACCTGTGTTGATTCCTGATGAATTTTAATCGGCCATGAAGATGGCCAAGGTTGATTGCTGTTGATCAACAAGCGAGCTTTCCAGCTGTTGGTAAGGGAACAATTTGTAGTGTCTGGAGATAGTAGCTAACGTAGTTTATGTACATCTTCCTTTTTAACACCTCAAACTAAGTCACAGTTTGGCTTTTGATAAAGGAAAGTGCACAGGCTAGTTCTGTAGCAGGAGATATGCTCAAATTATTTTCCTCTAATAAGCATGGTGAAGTCAGAGTAATAATGAGGAGACAGTAACTTCACCAGTATCCCAATTTTTATTGCAACACGGAACATTAAGGCACTCACTGTTCACAAACTATCCATTTCTTGTAGCCACTTGGAAATTTTTTTTTAAAAAGTATTTTAAGAAAATTTCCTTGATATTTTCTTACAATGCAGAGAAGGCGCTGAGGTGAAGGCACCTACAAGGTTTTTTCTTAATTTGGACTTTTCCCAATTAGCATCTGCAAGAGCTGGAGGAAAACTGCAAGTACGGAGGGAGAACTTGAAAACAGTGTCCTTCTAAATAGACTTTAATTCTGGTTTAGTAAGATATGATAAATAATGTATTCAGCCTCTCAAAACCTATGTGTAAAAGTCTTTTATAAGAATACGATTAAATGAATAATAAATAAACACAAATGTTAATTTTAAGAGACTTTGAAAAGTGGAAATGGCTCTTTTCATAGGTTGCTCTCAGGGACAGCTGGAACTGCAGTCTCATATGTAGAGGCAGAGCTTTTCTGCTACTTTTCCCTACAGCTGGACAGAAGAGGTTCCTTGAATTTATTCCTGAGAGCAGAGACAGTCAGCACAGCTCATTGACTCTGTTGGGATGTATGGACACGTGGAGGGAGCCAGGGCACATGGAGGGAGCCAGGGCAGACCTCTCTGAAATGCTGAGCAGCCAAGTTCAGCAAGACTAAGTTGTGATTTTGCAATTTGAGGCAGAAGTCAGCTGATAGGGAATGGATAGGTTTGGTAGAATTCCTGCTCACTAATGTAACATCTTCTGTTACATTTTCCTAAGGTTTATCACTGCTTCCTTAGACACCTCCATTGCAATTACTAAAATAATACTGATACTGAATTACTAAAATAAGGTGAAGTTAGGTGAATACTAAAACTAAATACTTCTAAGACATTTGATGTATTTTTCTTCTCTCTCTTTCACAACCCTATATTACCCTCAGCTACCTCTTTAGTTAGCATACTTTCCCCCTTATTTTTAGCTGTTTAGAAGCTAGAACTCCCAGACACAATGAAAGACTTGCTTGTGGCAGCATCAAACAGGCAGTCTAGACAACTGTGTTGGACCATTGTTGTTCTACTTAAGTATAGCTAGCTAGTAGTAGCACAAAGATCTAGCCTGAACTAATTTTCTGTAGAAGCCTTAGAATGAATGGAGGGGATGGACACCACCTAATGGTATTGCTATTACTTGCCTTTATTTTCCTCGGAATCATGGACAGATGACTTGCCATGGGGCTGTGTTTGTTTAAAAAAATTAAATCTTTTAGTGCAGAATGAGCACAGGGATTTGGCCCATATCAAAAGCCTTGTATTGACAGCAAAGCTCTAGGGAATGGATGGGATGGATCTGTGACAATTTCAGATAGAAAAATATGCTCCAGTTAGTTATCTAGAATCCCTCTATGGCCATTGAAAGGAAATAAGTACTTCTGCAGTGAGGTTCATTAGAATTACTTTTGATATATGCCTAAGGATGAGATGAATCATATTTTAGAAGTTTCCTATTTTTCTGCAGTTTTATCTCATGTAGGTAAGTGTATTATACCCTAGTCAGAGCAACTCAGAAGTCCATTTTTCTCTGCATTGCTAGCTTAGAAATACAAAACCATACTTTGTTCAGAAGAAACAGTCACTCCTGTAGATTAGTTAGGTGTTACATTTTATTGGTGGTGAGCTTTTGTATCTCTCCTAATGACTATTACAGCTATTTCTGCTGGAAGTCCCATTTTTCAAAGGATCTCAATGAGACAGTCAGTAGGGCTTTTCAGTATAGAGAAAACTTAACCACTTCTTCAAGCATCTTGTATGAGCTGTGCTGTTTTTTCTGCATTGAGTGCAGTGGGTTAGAACAGCAGACATTTAAGCCTTCTCACAGGTTTTGCATCATAGCCTATAGTCAAATGTATATCTAGGTATAGCAATATAGCTTCTTTAATTCAGCATTTTGGGCAGTTAGGTCCCACAGTCAAGGTGGAGCAATGTAGCCCAGAACATCCAAAGGGCAGGAAATTCATCCAGAATGCTGAGTAAAAGAAAATACTGTAATGTTCAAGTATTCTGGAGATGTAAGAAGATTTCTTAACAGGAATCTACTTAGAAATTAAAACACAGGGTTCTGGGCCTGGACCATGTGGCTTCTGCAGCTGTTGTTGGAGGACCCCAGTCTGTATAACTTGCAAATGAGTATGACCATAACTTACCACTGTCTGGTAGGTTTGCCATAGAAGTATACCTTTTAGTTTAACAAAAGGGAAAAGGGCTCCCTAAAATGATCAGATCAGTCAGCTTTACTTCACCCATTATAGGGACTCACATCCAGGACTTCTTGAAAAGGCTGAAGAAACTGTAGTATATCCTTCAAGCACTTGCAGTAACTGTCTCTATTTAACTTTTCAAAGGCTTTGTCATATATGCAGGGTTACTGTATGTCTACACTGAGATAATGCTTAAAATACCTTAAAATGGCAGCCCAGCCCCCTGGCTGTGTGATGGCTTTCCTGTGGAACAGTGCCCAGCTCTGGGTCAGTCAGCTTCTGCTTCTGGTCACCTGCTGCATAGAAGCCAGTGAGTTTTTTCCCTCTTAGCTTCATAACAAAGTGAGAAAGGGAGGGCAGAAAGAAAAAAAGCTGTTGCCTTCCCCATGTCTCACAGCGAGCGCTGAGCCCAGGCTGCAAACTCTGCTGACGTGCAATGGCCAAGGGCTTGGCATCCTCCCAGCTGAGAGCAGTGTCCATGCAGGCAGGATCATCCTTAACAAAGCCCCCTTTCTTTGGAT
Organism: Calcarius lapponicus; assembly: GCA_039654755.1. NCBI lineage: Eukaryota > Metazoa > Chordata > Aves > Passeriformes > Fringillidae > Calcarius > Calcarius lapponicus. The sequence continues at coordinate 17,616,718 of CM077462.1, read as the reverse complement.
CGGCTTCCTGGGGGGTGCCGGCCGCAGCTTCTGTAGCAGCTGCAAGGAGCCCCTTGAGCAGCCAGCACTGAGAGGCTGCGCTCCGCCTGCCCTGCGAGCAGCCTCCTCCTCCTGAGGTGGCTCACATTCCCAGGCTCTTCGGGGGAGAAAAGCTCAGCTGGTGGTGGTTTTGAGCTCAAGGAAACAAAAGTTCAGGCAGGAGTAGGGGTTGGTGTGGAGGTACTTTGTGACCATGGTCACAAGGGTTTTCAGGATGAAGAAGAGACGAGAATGTTGACTCCATGATCAGAAGGCTTGATTTATTATTTTATGATATATGTTATTTTAAGACTATACTAAAAAGAAATAGAAAGAAAAGGGTTCCTCAGAAGGCTAAGCTAAGAATAGAAAAGAATGAACAACAACAAAGATCTGTCTCAGGCAGAGAGCGAGAGCCAGCCCTGCCATGAGCGGTCAGCAAATCCAAACATCTACACCAGACCAATCAGGGATCCACCTGTTACATTCCACAGCAGCAGATAACCATTGTTTACTTTTTGTTTCTGAGGCCTCAGCTCCTCAGAAGTGAGAAAAATTCCAAGAAAGGATTTTTAGTGAAAAGATGTCTGCGACAGTACTCAGCAGTGGCGTTTTTGTCCCATGTGGAAGAGGTCTAGACAGGATTGTGGTGGAGCCGCGTGGAGATCCGGGGTGCTTTGCTAATTGTACAAACATCAGCACGCGTTTCCCTCTTTGGAGATTACAGCCTAAACTTAAAGGCTGCACAACTGCCTGATTACAGGGAATCAATATAAGTTGTCAGCGATAGAAAACAACACGCAGAAACTGTGCTTAATATGCTTAAGCTTTCAAATGGCTATTGGGTGCCAACCTGCAAAGCACATTGCTGGTCTCATCATGCCCCAGAAGGCAGTGCCAGGCTTGCAGTTGCCAGCCATGGATCATGGGTCTATACCACTGGCAAATGGGATATTATTTGTAAATGTGACAAATGGGTAGATACTGCTCCACTGCTTTACAAGCCAGGTTTTTAATGTCTCTTATTTTCTAAGGTGGCTGTTTCCATGGCTTGTAAGCATTTCATAAACATTTCTGGAATCATTCTCATGATCCCCCTGTGTGGCTGGTACATCTCTGCTGCCTGCATTTTGCAGGTGGGCATAAGGGAAGCAAAGAGCAATTACAGTCTCTTCTGTGCAAAGATAGAGTGGTTCATTACTTGCTTTTATTGCCTCTGTCGTTACGGATCCCTAGGTTCAATTAGAGCCTCCCAGTGCTACTGCAGTACATTAATGACAAAATTACTTGCCTAAGGTTTTTGGGGGAGGAAAAAAGCTGTAAGACACTGCTCAAACTTGGATTTCAGTTTCTAGCCTGGCAGCTCCTTATGACACCTCAGTCTCTGGTGGGCCAGGAAGTCCTCCACCTAAATTGCTGGAACCTCATTAGCTTCCTCTCCTGCACAGAGAGCCAAGCCAGACCAAGCTGTCATCCAGTGCTGCTGCAGTCCCAGCCCAGCAAGCTTCTTCAAAAGAAACAGTTGTTTCATGTTGTCCCCCACAAAGAAATGGGAAGGAAAGAGAACTGCCAAGAAGGAAAGCCTGATAAGCCTTCTGCTTTTTTCCCCCTTCACCATCATTGCCACTGAAAATCTCCTCACAGCCAGCCTGTGCTAAGAGCCAGCCATTTTGCTGAAAACATCCCAGAGCTAAATATGCCAGCAAAGCTGGGATTCCTCTCTCCTAAATTTATATTTTTGTAGGGTAAATATATACAGCTGAGCTGATTGCTCTCACTGTCTTAGGGGAGAGAAGTAGATATTTTTAGGTTCAGGTTAATCTCCTCCTAAAATAGGTCAGCTGATGGCTGTAAATAAGGAGATGTTTTATTTATGCACAGAGAAAATGAGATCGTGAGCCCCTTTGGATCTGGGTCTCCAGAGGGGGAGGGAGGGGACAGTTCCCAAAGAGAGGATGTGTGCCTGAGTACTCCAGCAGAGAGCAGGTGGAATGGCAGTGCCCCTGCTCAGCAACAGCTCGCCTCAGGGAGGCTCCTTGTACCCATCACTGAGGCTGGGCACTTTGAACTGACAGCCTCAGGAGATTTTATCCCCTTCTCTCAAAAAGAGGGCTGCACTGTGCCCCAGAGCAGAGGTCTATAATCCATCTTCGGAGGTTTAGATGACTGCACCTTTGGCACAGGGAATAAGTTCTTGTGATTGCAATTTCAAGGCAGTATTAAAGTGTTTGAATAATAATATTTCAGCCTGCTCTCTCTGCATACCTATTGATTACACATTTACACAGTGTTATTAATGTAGCAGTACTTCTGAGATTTGTAAATGTCTTCATTAAGGGACAGGATTCAGAAACAGAGGTATATATTTAACTGTGCAATAGTTCCAATCACTCTCAGCTGGTTTCAGGCCATACAGATTTATAAGTAAGGGTCTTTTGAATGGTAAGCTCAGCAGATACACTATGATGGTTGAGTCCCTGATGCCACTTTAACGGATGAGAAGAATATCTGTAGATTACAGTGAGGTTACAGTTTCATTCTATGATGTTTCATGTGGCCAAAAATACCATATTTGTGAAGGCACCGTCCACAACAAGATCAGTTGGAGTATTTTCTAAAATCCACTCTACATTTCTCAAAAGAAACTCCAGTGACACTCCTGCAGAGCAGGTCATGTTAGCTTTGCTGATACTAAGTGGCACCTTGCAAAAGGAGGGGACCACTGCAATTAAGATTAAGCAAAGGTACTATGCAAAGTGAGTAATGGTGCCTGCCACACTTTGGAGGATACTTTTGTTTGCCATGAAAAAAGTAAATTAAATGTCTTAACATCATCCTCATAACCTCACTCCTTTTCCTAATGAAGCAGCTAATATAAGTGCGTAATATTGTGATTGTAAATTCAAAGTTCATTAAGTGTTAGTACAGCATTCAAATTGGCTAGCTGGTGTGGAATTACCACATGCATGGCCTAGAAAGACCAATGTAAGGTCAAAAATGTTCCTAGGACATTTAGGATTTAAAATATCATCCTAGGACATCCCACTGTTCTGTTTCTCTAGTTGTCTTGCAGTGGATATTTATGCCAGCCACAAAGGAGAAAAAGGAAAGGATCAGAGGCTGGCACACCAGATTTTGACATGTTCCATATGAAAAGCAGTTGTGTAGCCACTATTAAATGTGATGTAAAATCAATTCTCAGGTTAGTTCTAGACTGAGACAGCTGCCACTAAACCTGAAAATAAAGAAAGAAGTTGTGTTAAAACTACTGACCACAGTGAGAGGAAGAAACAGGAAGAGGCAAAAGAAGAAAGGCACGACGCTCCCTAACATCAGCTCTCAGATGGAAGTAGGAATGCTCGTGGGGGACCTGGTGCTGCTGGTGCCTTGGAGCACTGGATGTGTAACATCCCCACAGCACGCCCATCTAGACACCTCTTTCAGTCAGTGTGTGGCAGGTGTCCCACAGCACAAGCGGCAGAGATCAGTTGTCTACACCTACAGGTCTGTTTGCTGTTTGGCATGCTCCAGGCTGCACCATGGAAAAACGTTTAATTTGCTGGGTTTTTTTTTTCTTCCTCCTTTTCTGAGTAGAGCCTTGAGAACCTGCAATCCTGAGACACACGGCTCAGTTCAGTGTGCCATGTCTGGTTTTTATTGCCTTTGTGCCAGATTTCACAGCAAGTAGTCTCTCCCAGTTGCAATCCCAGTGCTTGGGAAATAGATACATCCGTCTTATTGCTCCCCCATGGTATGGGTGAGCATGATGGGGCAAGAAAGAGCTGCTGTCACTGGTGATCATGATCATTCTTGGGAGACATTCTGTATTACTCTGCACTCTTCTGAGTTCTTCTTAAAGGCTGCCATAGCATCCTGTGAAGGTGCTGTGCCTGACTGAACTCTTAGGACGACACTGTTCATTACTGTTTGTAATACATCCATCATCACTATGCCTGTGATTTAGTGTACCAACTTGAAAACAGTCAATTATATCAAAGAAGTCAGCAGATTTGCCTATGCTAATCATGAATCCAACTTCCAAAATCATAGTTGCTTTCAGTTTGGGTTTTTTCCTTTGCTTTATATTTTTGACCTCAAAATCAGGTCATGTTTAGACTTTTTTCCCATTAACTGGAACTTCTAAAATTACACAGGACCTTCCACCTGATTTCTTTCTTTAAAAAGCCAAAGAAAATGGCTTTTGCAAAACTATGTGTCTCAAAATGGATTTGACAGACATCTTCAGTTCTGTATGTTTCACCACCTTGTGGGTACAGTCTGTGCTTCCATTTCTTTTCCAAGCCAAATGTCTATTCCCACCTTTTCGTGAGGTGACTTGTAAATCATATTCTGAAAGAAAATAATTTTGATCTAACTTAGAGCTTTATTTTTTTAGCAATGATCAGTAGAATATATTAGTGTTGCTTAGTAATGAAGTCTCTTGAGACCTGTCTGGCACATTTTTCAGAACATCCTATACTATCCCCTGCAGTATGTGACAACAAGATCAAATAAAACTGTATCAGGAAAACATATAGAATACTACTTATATTACCAAATTTTATTTTTGTTTTAATTTCAGGAAGGACAGAAATGAATGTTTCAGTATGACTGGACTTTCTACTGCCTGTTTTACAGCCAGTGGTGCCCTATAATTTTTCATTAATATGCTCATGAGTTTCATCCTTTTTCATGTGTAATTTCCTCTTTGGTTGTCCTCTATTGTCGCAGACAATGATACTATGTAATTCCAAAAATTTTTTCTTCTGGGCATTTAAATTTTTACTCACATATGGGACCATTCTGAGCGCATGGCAAATATGAGTTCCCCAGTGCAAGAATAATAGAGACTTTGTGGAGACAATCCTGTGCAGGGCCACAACAATCATTGAAGGGCTGGGGCATCTTTGCTATGAGGGGAGACTGAGATCTTGGACTGTTCAGAATGGAGAAGGGAAATCTCAGAGGGTCCTAATACATCTGTATAAATTGCAGGGATTGGGGAATGAGAGATGAAGAAGAGGGAACTGGGTGCTGCTCACTGGCAGAAGAAGGGCCAGTGGTCATTAAAAAAATATTACATTTCATCTAAACAGAAGAAAACATGCTTTTACTGTGGAAGTGGCTGAACAGGTTGTCGACAGGGATTGACAGTTGGCCACAGAGATTTGAATATTGTGGAGATACTAAAAACCTGACTGGACATGGTGCTGGAAAAAATGCTTTTGGTGTCCCTGCTTGAGCAGGGTGTGGGACCGTATGATCACCAGAGGTATCCACCAGTCCCTGCTGTCCTGTGACTCTGTTTTACATGAATTTGTAGTCACGTGTATTTGTACACATTACACTTCTTGTCTGTAATGTATTCAAAATCATGCATGCTGTTTATCTGTATGCTGTAAACTCACGCCAGTTTAAATTATCACTCTCAATTTTAATGATTTCTGGTCCCTAAAGTAATTGCCATAACCCTGAAATTCTCCCAAGAACATCAGAATTCATCACACTATGGCAAAGTCTTTATTTTATGCTCTTAATCATTTAATATGTGAATACATTTCTCTTAGTATTTGTATTCCTATTTTACATTAAAAATTTATTTTTATAAAAAGCTATTTTCCCCCAAGACCTAGACCATGCATATTAGTACCATGTCTTGTTATTGTTATTTTTAAATGTACGTTTTTACTAGATTTGTGTTCCATTTGCTTTTCCTATAGAATGATCTCATTTGTACATCAAGTCATTCTTATCAAGTCATTTTAATGGGAAATTCCAATTATGGAGCTCAAATCTGGCCTGAGTCACACAGGCACAACTGTTGACAGATGCTTTGTAATGGGCTACAAAGTATTTGTGCACAAACTCCAAGAAATCCAGCCTGACTCTTAGAATTCAAGCTGGTACATGATGGCTTAGTAGCAGCGCTGTTTTGTAGCCTGCAGGAGTCTGAGAGGCTGTAAATCTGGATCACTAGTGAGTTATATAACAGCCTCTAAGTGAGTCAAATACATTAATGGTTAGATAAGATAGATATTTGTATGTGTATTCAGATTGTAATTAGAGTTTCTAAAAAAGCTGAAAATTTATGCACATCTTCCCCAGTCAACAGGCTTTGGCAGGGATTAGCAAAACTCCCAAGATTAGGCAGTCTGACAATCCTTGTGACATGCACTAAAAGTCACAATAATAAAGGCTTAGAACGTAACTGCACAATTGGAATGAATAAAATAGAAAACAAACCAGAAGGCATCTTTCTGCAATATCTCTTTAAGTTAATTCAGCATCCAGCTAGCACAATTCTGAAAGTTCCAGCCATGGCTTGTGGATAAATGGTCTGTTTAATTGTGGAACGTACCTCAAGCATGCTGGGTGGGCATCCACACATGCTGCACAGGCTGCCTTAACTTAACTATGCAGGCATTGCTTTATGCTTCCTGTGAGGTTTGTCAAAGGGTTTAGGGGTATTTTGGAGAGGGATTCTTTGTTTCTCAATTATCTTATGCCCTGTAATGCAGGAATGAAAATTTATTGGCAGATATCAGTGGTGATTTTTTTTTTTATCAGGGATTGCATCTAAAAAAAAAAATCAATCATAGAAATACATCTGGGTCCCACAGACTCGAAGTTTGGGTTCATCCATCCACATTTAGATTTATTTGACTTAAGGTGCCAAGAAATACTCTTCCCCACCACCACTTTCTTTTATTTTTTTTTCCCTGGAGTTTCTTTCAAATATGGAGAAAAGAGAAAAGCAAGAAGGAGAGTGTCCCTCAGAAGCCATCACTGCCCTGTGGTGGAGGCAGTGGCAGGAGAAAACTCCCTGCTTCTGAGTTGCTTTTTGAATGGAAGGGAGGATTCTGCACTGCTCACACTGTGTCATTTGCAAATGGAAACAGGGCTATCCTCAATGCCAAGGCAAATGTCTGGGATCCTCCAGGTCTTACCCACTTGCTGTTGTGCTTTCCTAGACTTTTTCTTAATGTAATTCCTCTCTGGTTGTGGTCTCTCCCCTGCCCACTGTTCACTGGCATAAGACCCTGTCTGGCTTTCCTTGCCAGCCATACAGGAGCAGGGAAAGTGTGGGAGAAGAGCAAGGTACACCTTTACCGTTTTTATATTGTGTGGTGTACGTTGGATGCTAGAATGTGGAAAAACAGATTTGCTTGTCAATAAATACATAAGAGAAGATATTATTCTTTCATCATTCTGGTAGGTGATAAGCCTGCAGCCATTTATCAACTGTCCAGTAGAAATAAACGTCTGTTGTCATTTTCTCACACTTAATAACATTATACTTCTTTGTAATTTTAGCTGTTCATCTGAACTGCAACCTTTTTCTTTTTTCTTTTTCAAAGAAGTGAGCATAGAAGAGAAAGGATACTTTAATGAGACTTCCTCCTTTCTTTGACAAGACAACAAAATTATTGTAAAGAACACAAGATTAATTATTTGGATTCAGAAATCCAGAAGACATGCACTTGCTTAAAGGAGAATAAACACCAAGCAGTCTCACTTGGATTTACAGTGGCTTTGAAGTTGAGTTTGCTTTTGCAACTCTACCAGCATCATTTTCTCAGCTTGCTATTCCAGAGATGCAACTACATTTTCCTGTCACCTTCTTGGAGACATCCCCACCCTGTGTGTAACATAAAGCAGATAATATATTTCCATATTTCCTTTTGTTGGTAGACCTTTCTCATATTTCTAAACAGCAAGACCTGAAGCTGTTCAGTGCTCCAGCAAGCAAGGCTAGTAGGCAACCTATTGGAACTTCTGCTTAAGTGGAAGAGTTTTTTTACAAAATTTGCTATGACAGGGAATAATACTGTGTCTCCATTAGTACTTCTACCCTGATAGCAAAATAACATCATGCTCTACTGTAGCCACAGTTTCAGCTTTCAGTAAGACCATGCCTGGTTTTACTGCAGGGGTTATCAGCCCCAGAGCTGGAGCTTCTGGTTGTCAGGTGTGGGGTAACTGGAGTTTGAGGCTTCTGTGAAGACATGACATAAGGCTTGCAGTAGGAAGACAGCTACCTGCTGAAAGTACACAGGCTTATCCCTCTGGAGGTTTATCTAGATGACCAAAAAAGAGATGGTTAACTGCCACACCAAGGAGCATGAGGTGGCTTTTTCCTGTCAGAACCTGATGTGTAGTAAGGAAAGGAGGCACAAAGTCAGAAATCTTATATTAGAGCTTCTTAAAACACAAACCATATTTTATTGTATTTGCATGGAAGATAGATGAGGATCATATAATATATGTGATTCATCACAGTGGAATATATCTAGATTGGGTTAAATTCATGCTATTCCTAATGTGTCAGACTTCTCCTGAGGAGGTAAAATCACTGCAGGTTGCATTGATTTGGGTTGGGTTCCACAGGCACACGTTCTTTATCTTCTTGTGTCTTAAAAGCCTGGCTACAACCGTCCTGCCCTTGCACAAGAGTCTTTTCTAGATGAGCTATTCTCCCTTCTCCCATGGATATTCTATTCCTGGCCTAGAAGTGACACTGCTCTCTGTATACTTGTCTGTATGTCCTTCCTCACAACAGATCCTGTGAGGAAGGACATACAGACAAGAGTCTTCCTCCCAAGCAGGGACTGGCCTCATGCTGTGCTCTTGCCTGCCTGAAGGCTCTCTCTTCTCACCAGCTGGCCTGAGATTGGTACCCCCCCTTCCCTGACATGGTTTCAAAAGAAAACAGCCTCATGAAGTAATGGTTAGGCATACCTGTGGAATTTTGAGCTTTGGCACCTTGTGGCCTGTCTCCAAGTTGCAGGTATTTTACAAGAGGAGCTGCTGGACTCCTGCAGCATAGGAGCCCCCAGCTCTGTTCCACTGCATGTCTTTTAGCACCCAGTAAAGGCTGCAATTCACAGTAGAGGTGTTGAATTATTTTTGGACTCCCCTGCCCTGCAGGCCAGGCAGAGGAGAGACCCAAAGCATCTGAATTCTCATTAAACCTTACAGGCCTAAATTCTTGTGTGATTGCAATTTCAGTGAATTTGGTTGCAGTACTCGCATTGGGAAGCATCTAGCCAGGATGAATTAATGTATATCATCATCAGAAACCAAAGAAAACCCCAATTATCCTGGTTGTTGGCATCATTGCAGAGACAGGGAAGTGCTGAGTTGAGATACATCTAGATCATCCCAGAAAGAAAACGAAACAAAAAAAAAATTAGTCCAGTGCTGTTGTTAGGAACCTTTTTTTGCATAGGAAGTAACACAGCTAAAAATTGAATTTTCTGACAATCCCAAAGCTACCTAAACATATCCCACATTCCCTGGGGATAATCGGCCCATGAACAACATATACCATATTCCGCCATTTAAAAAAGGAGGGCTTTCTGCATTACTTTTTTTAAATGGACCCATCTCCTCCCACTTGTCTTCTCCAGATGCAGCTTTGAAATTATTTACAGTTCATTGTAAACTTGTAATCATCTCAGAGATACTAAAGTATCTCAGGTCTAAAGGGAAGGTGAAATTCCATGACTTTTTGTGATGCAAATGTTTTGAAATAGAGAAGACATTCCTTCTTAGCCTTTCAAAGCAGATTATGACATATAATTACAGTAATTTTACCGCAGAGCTACAAACACAAGCATAAGGAAGGCATGTGGGCAGTCCTGCATGGCTAACAAAGGATGAAAAATTTGTAGATTCTCAACTTCCAAACCCAGGATCAGCTCCAGCCCTGGATACAGCAGCAACTGTCAGATAAATGACAAAAAATTATTTCAAATTATCAGTGTCTTCCTGTCAGGACTCAGGGCATTCCTCTGGCCGTCCTGAGCAGCTAAGACTCTTGCCAGGGGTCTCAGAGACCCTGGCACAGAGCTCAAAATGCTTGTAGTTCTGATTATAACCTGTAGAGCAAATTACCAACCTTGTATGAAAATCAGCAAGCCACAGCAGTTAAAGTAGAATATTAGTGAAGTTATCACAGGGTAGAAAAGTAGATTTTAGGGGTTTTTGTATGGGGGTTCAGGAGACAAGACTGAGAGAACTGGGTGTGTCCAGCCTTTCTCCTTCTTCTTCTTGGCCTCCATCTTCTGCTGTGATGTTGGCACTTACAGATTGGTTTAGAGTAGAAGCTCACTGTCTGACATAGGTGATAGGTATTGGAAAGTAATTGTAAATATTGTACACGTAGTTTTTAGTATAAAGACATAACATCACCCCAGGGGCAGGCAGAATGCCTCAGACTGTCTTGGTGAGCTGACCTCTGCAGGGCAAGAGAAAATTTTTTATAGATAAGATAAAATAAACAACCTTGAGACCGAAAAATGAAAAGCCCCGACTCCTTCTTCAAGCGCCGGGATGAGGAGAGAGACTTTTGAGCTTTTCTCAGGGTCACTCTGACAAGCTAATAATCCCGACATCTTCCTAGTGACTGCAGTTCATAATCATTTTTTTTTCTCAGAAGGTTACCCACTGTATAATTACCCATCTCCCACCCAGTTAGGAAATTCTGCCCCGCTCTTCATCTGAATCTGCCTGGAACCATCTTTCAGGCACATTTTGTGAGTAGTCCAAGAGATTCACCCTGGTTTCAGATTTCTGTATGCAAGTATTTATACTCAGAGCTTGAGCTACATCTCAGCTTTTTCCAGTGAGCTGAATAAGCTGAGCTGCTTAAGTGTCAAATCATGACTTATTTTCCAGTCCGTGGAGGTACTTGTAACCTTCTTTTGACCTCTCCCCTTCTCTGTCTTCATTATTTCTATGACTTTTCTGAGGTGTGGATGAAAAGCCATAAACAGTCAGAGCAAAGGTGTATTGAGCCTAGTGCCCTGCCTCCCACAGCCAACACAGTAACATTAATAACAGTGCAAAGAAGGTGCTGCTTTCTTCCCTGCTGCCTGGTCAAGCATTCAAGTGAAGTTCATTGTGCTACACACGTGCTCTTAGCCTGAACTGGGATTGCTTCCCATTTTCTGCTGCACATTCCTGGTTTTATGGATCCAGGGATCACCATTTCTTGCCCTTGCAGTGCCTCAGAAGCTCATGCTGACCCACTGCCTATGACCTGATGCCTGTGAGTTTTTTGTAAGTCCTCCATGGAGCTTCACCTTTCCAATACAGCTCACTTGCAAACAAAACATGCAGCCTGATGGAGTGGGGACACATCCTTCAACCTAGCCTGTTGTCCTTTACTCTCAAGTCCTGATCTGGAAACCACCATGTGTTGTCTCCTGAACTAGGATATCAGTTTTTTTCCCAGAAAGAAACATTCTGCACTGACACCTTCCAAGTTCAAAAGGGCAGAAGATGAGATATTAATATTTGACTTCAGATCACTTCCAAGCCTACCTGCTTTTCACCTTCCATTTGGAGAGTAAGCCTTGCCTGATTTCCAGAGATTTTAGTACAATGTACTCTAGTGAACTGTAACATGCTTGCAGAAGTGTGACCTGAAAACTTTTGATGCTAGAGGAGTTCTAAAAAGTGTGAGAGCTACTTATATTAAATGAAAAATAATTAAAAATAGAGTTGTCTCCTAGGGTTTTTGAGACCATCTGCAGAGAAGGCTTAAAATTTAAACCCAGCACTGACAGTCTGTAAAAGAAAACAGAGATTCCCTTATAATACTATGATCACTCTGGGTGTTGGAGCATTAAAAGTTACAGCAGCATTATAGAGGAAGGAATGAGCTGGCAGTACCGCAACCACATTTAATTCCTAGGAATTCTAAATGAGCATGAGAGAAATCACATACACATCTGCAGCTGTGCAGGTGTTCTCACACCACCACCTATTCTGCTATGCACAAACACCTACCCTCTCCTCGCAGCTCCCATGCATTCTCCATTCCTGCTCTCCATGCATTCTCACCCCTGCATCCTGTGTCTGCTCTTCAGCATTGCAGGCACAGGCAGGCACAGTCCAGCTTCCTTTACCCACATGCAAGACCTGTGCCCTCACCCCCATGTACATATTCCAGTCAGTGCATACACACCAGACCCTGCACTTGCACAGGGCATCACTTAGAATTCTATCCTGGAGACAAGACAAGATACGGAGGGTCCCTGTTGTCCTGGCATTCAAGGTGTCTGGGTCCTTTTGAGGGGGAACTTCAGCAAAATACCTTTTGCAGCTTGCTGGGGTTTAGGAGCTACCAGTGAGGTGAGTATAGGTCTGAGCTGCTTTCCCAAATTGAGTGGTTGTGATGGATTATATTTATATTTTCACTGTTCCAGCCTTTCACAAACCATCCCACATATCTCTTATATTAGAAGGCTCCAACCTAATATTTTTTGAGCTGGGCATATGGGACCATGATTATGTCATCTTTATTTGGTTTTCTCCATTCACTCTCACTCCTCCATTCTTCTCTCTCCCTGTCATTATCATTTAAGGATCCACTAAAATATTACACAGTGGTTTTTACTCCTTACTGTCTTTTTTCCCCCCTTGCTGGCAGATGCTTACCCCAATTCTGAAGTGATCTATGTGTGGACTAACAGCACCACAACATCTGTGGTGGTGGCCGAAGATGGCTCACGACTTAACCAGTACCACCTGATGGGACAAACCGTGGGCACGGAAAACATCAGTACCAGTACAGGTAGGGGGAACATTTCCATCCCACGGTTGCTGATGGCTGGAGCAGGAGGGGAGATTCACAGGCTCTGGTTACTTTGCAATAAGGCTAGGGAAGCACCTGTGGGATGTGGAGTGCCAGGGAGATCCTGTTCAGGTTCACGGCCACTTAGCAGAGGCACTGAGAGGGTTAAATGCTGGCTCTTAGGTACATTGCTGAGGACACATCCAGGCTCCTGGTATTTACAGGAGCGCCTGAGAAGCCTCACGCAGTTTCTTGGCGATTGCCCTCGCTGTGGCTGCCAGCGCTGTTGCTGGCTTATTTCCCCGAGGGAGGAACCACCCTGGGAGGCAAACACCACCCACGCATTTGATCCGTCTCAATCATCGCTTTAAAATGATTGCTTGATGGAAGCCCGTCGGGGGGGACTGTGGCACGGCAGGGCTCTGCGGCGTGTCCGGGGCACCACGTGGCCGGAGAGGAGGCGCACACCCCGAGGATCCCCATTCCCTCTGGGGCTGGGAGCGGAGGCGCCAGATGTGGCAGCATTAGGGAGGCAAAGCAGCTTTAATGCCAGGCCGGGCATCCACGTGAGCCGGGCCCCCCCGCGGCCTCGGGCTCCCAGCAAGGGCAGCCCTGGGTGCGCAGGGGCGGGGGGATCCCGGGGGTCGGGGCCGGGACAGGGATCGCCTGCGCCCAGCGGGACCGGGGCTTCTCCCGGTTACACAATGCACTCGGCCGGAGAGCATTAGTGGCATCCAGCGAAGGGAGGGGGAAGAGGTGGAAATTAAATGGCCTGCCATGAAGAAAAGGGGGATTTCCACTGCTGGTGGTTGCAAGGGGCTTGGGTTGGGGAAAGGGGCAGCTTGTGCAACATGCCTGGGCGCAATTCCTGCGGGAATTTACAGGGGAGGGGGGGATCTCCACTGCTGGTGGTTGCAAGGGGCTTGGGTTGGGGAAAGGGGCAGCCCAAAGCCCAACAGAGTGTGCTGGTGATACACCGTGTCCCTGGAGAAAAATGATGGCCAGAGTGGTAGAGGACAAAGTATAGATTAAATTCGGAACCTTTTACTTTCTGTAGGAAATTTAGGAGACATGAAAACAGGTACATACATGTACACTTGCACACAAAGTTAGCAGGACCGAAACAAAAAAATGCATAAAACTTTGTGCTCCAGCTGGCAAATAAAGAGGAGACATCTGAGCTTGCTGCTTGTGCTCCAGAAAGGACACAAATTGAGAGAAGGCTTGCCTTGGGCAGCCACTAAATTTAACTGCCATTTCCATCCCATAGACATTCAGCCCCTCCCTTGCCCATTTCAGGACACAAAGCTGATGCTAAAGAGAAGATTGATAAAGTCAAGAGAAACATATAAAGAGAGTGGTCACTTCTGCAGAAAAAGAATGAGTACACTATCTCCCATTAAAGAGTAAAGACACTTTTTTCCTTACCAGTTCACCATCATAGCCGCGTTGTTTTCTGCAATGAATGGCAGCTCCCCTCTCGCCTTCATTGTTGCCAAGAAAAAGATCCAAAGGATGTACTGGAGCATCTCCTACAAGCTCGTCCTGCTCCTCAGAGCAAGAAAACCATCCAGCCCAGGCAGTGAGTGCTCCAGCGTGTCAGCTCCAGGCCACTTCCAGTTTGCCGCTTTGCCTGCGAAAGCTCCTTGTACTCCTCAGCCCAAGGAAACACTCCAGACAAATCCCAAAGTTTCCGCACAGTAAACACCTCCCTCACGTATTTAAGATTTATAATAAATGCTGTGTTTCCAACGTCAAGATTTTATATTAATGTCCTGGGTTACATCTGGGCTGGCTGGATTCTGATTGCAGGGTGGATCACAAAGAGCAGGGCACAGATTGTAACCGGGGATTAGCAAAATACAAAAATCCGATTTTGCACAGGGAAAGCATCAGTCAACGATGGATTTTCTGGAGTTCATCAAGCTCATAGGAGGCCAGTAATCAGCATTACTTACGAATGGCCATCGAAGGCATTTCTTCCTTCTATTGAATTGTTGAACGTGAAAAAGAAAAACCAAATAGCTATTGCATAATCCAAGTGCTTGGATTTTTGTGGCTTTCATGACACACGAGTCAAACTACATAGCCCTTGCAGTTGCATAGACAAAATGTTTGTGTATGTCACAGGTCATTTATGCCCTTCTTTCCAGCAGACTTTTTTTTTAAATGGAAGTTCCAGACCTGTACTGGTTCCTTGGGATTCTGCTGATTTGTAGGCAAGCTGCCGTTTGGCTGGCTTCTGAGAAAAAAATACCCTGGCATTCCTAATTCTCCAATCTTGAAACTTGGAACATTTTAGCCATGGCACAGAAAACAGCTCTGTCATGTGCCACCTGTTTTGTTTTGGTTTTTTTTTGGCGGTTTGTTTTTTCGGTTTTTGAGATTTTTTTGTGCTAACATCGCCAAATGTTATTCACCTGAAAGAAGGACTACTCACTCTGCTTAAAACAGAACCAGCATCTGTTATGTCCTGGTGATAAAAGTGCTGAAAACAATCAGATACGAGATTTGAGTCCAAGTGTATCTTGTTGCTTTCCACAAATGGTTGCCCAGTTATGTTCCCCATACCCAGAATCTCTCATAGCTAACTTAGGATCTGCAGTGGTACAAAACAAAACATAAACCCACTCTTTTGTATACTGCCAGCTGGAGCCTGAGCTCTGTAATATCCAAAGCTGAAATAATAAAAGAATCATTCAGCTCTTCATTTTGAACCAAATAATTCTGATTTTTTTCATGGGATGAATATTTCTCTAGTTTCACTATAAGAGGAAACATGCATTTTTTATGGGCCGAAATATTCTGGATGTCAGCATAGTCAGGGAGGTGTGTAATGTACCGAATGTCAGGATCTTGCCAGAACAGCTATTGATAGAACTGAGTCCAGGTATATCTAGTAAACAAACAAGCCTGGGGGCTGGTCTAGCCTCCTTAAAGTACTCAGCTGAATCTCAGCATGATGGCAATGGAATAATGTGTGTAAGATCCTGGAAAACCTGTAAGCGGGATCTCCAGAACTCCATTAACTATACACCAAAGAAAAAAACCCAAAAAAAACCAAAACTGTAGCAGCTTTTAAAGCATAAAAAACCCCTTAAGAGCAGCAGCACAGTTGCACAGCTCCATGAAGTGCAGCCATTTCTGCTCTAGGGCTTTTCATTAGTACTAGATTTGTTTTTGTTTACTAACAATAATTTGTTTTCTGCAGTGATGAGTGGACCCCATCAGGAACAGGATTCTCTTTTTAAGTGCTACATAAACCTATAACAAAAATTAGCTCTTGCTCAAGAAGAAAGCTTATGGTCTAAGGATAAACAGTGGCCTTACAGAAGTAAAAGGGAGCTTTGCTGCTCCAACAGAGCCAGTATCTTGTTCTATAAACAAAAAGCCAACTCAGGCAGCTTTTAGCTTTATTTTAAGCAGCAGTCCCAGGGCATTAAAAACCAAGCTGTGGGGTTTTCTTAAGCCCTAAGTCTACTGGAGGAAGTATTCCTGGTATAGACATCTCTGAAAGAGACAGCATGGGAAATCAAAGAATACATAAGCTGGGAGAAAAGCAAGTACAAAATCAAGGTGCTGTGATTATTTCAGTGGAGACAAGAGTTTTGATAGGTTTAAGAAGATGGTAAGGTAAAAATCGGCTGTGGAGGGCCATCAGAACGTAGGCACTCATTTCCTGTGTTTTAAAAATGAAAAAAAGAGGGTCCTGTTGCTCTTCCGAAGCTATGTAGATTCTTTTTTTATTCCAGCTCTGAGAGCATACTGTCAAAATCGATAATGCACATTGTCACTCTGTAGCGGGCGAGCGGGGAAACTGTGACTCAAACACATCCCAGTGCAGTAGCAACTGAGAAACAGTCCCTCTGCCTGAGATTACTGAGGCAGGCACACCCTGCTGCAAATATTCCTTAATAAAGAGCAAGTGGGCTTCCTCCTGAGACCATTGCATGTTCAGCCTCCCTGGTTCAAAATTACACTAAATGGAAGGGAATTAGGCTTTTCTTTGCAGGGGTTTCCTCCCCAGTTTCACAGCATTCCATGTCCATTTCCCCATCACTCTTCAGGGAACCATTTCACCAGAAAATCAGACTCCAGAGAAAGACATAAAGATTGAAACAGGATGTCAGTTAGATATTTCTGTGTTATTTCACTTTCTGTCTAAAATCCTCAGCCTGAACAAGGTCTGTAAACTTGATGCAGAATAACAGAGCTCCTGTAGCATAGTGTATGAGTGCAGCTATACCTGCAAAAACCCTTTCACTCTAAACCTGTCCTCTGCTAATTAGCCATATTGTCAGTTAGAAGTAATCTGCCAAATCTAATAGCTTAGTAATGCTGGCAGCAGCTCAACTCAGGCTATTCACTCAAGGCAGAATCAGTCTGTTGGATATTTTCCTTTTGTGGATGTTCTGTAGAGGCTAACAGTCAAATCTTGCAACAGAGATTATAGCTATAGTTGTTCTTGAAGGACAATATATATTTTAAAACAGGCATTTCTCTGATTCATCAGTACCCAACTGAATGATTCATGCTTTTAAGTTACTTTGATATCAGGGAAGAACTGTTAGGGCTTGAAGGGATGAATTGTTTTTTATTCTTACGTTTTGTTTTTACTGTTATTATTCCTAGGTAAACAGTAGCATGCTTTTAGCTAGCAAGATTTTGGGTTTGGGGAGCAGTTACCATCATTAATAACCTTCAGTAACAACTACATGGTTTTCCAGAAATACTCTGAAAGAATGAGGGAGCAGTTACCACCAGGAATAGCCCTCCTTAACAACTATATGGTTTTCCAGGAATAATCTGAAAGAACTGGTTAAGGTTGGAATTTTTCTGAAACATTAGGGAAGGTGACAGTTGGTCTGTTGATTTTTGAATGCATTTATTTAGGCTTTTATTGAAATTCAGAGGAGCCGATAAATGGCATATTAAGGCAATGCTGTGAATTTGGCATATGAAAAAGAAATGGGATTTAGCACTGCTGTGGCAGCTTTTAGGGATCTCTGCAGGCAGGCAGTACAATATTTGTTGCACAGGTGAACAAGACAGGACACAATATCTATCCAGAAACAGATAATCTTTTGTAGGGCTAAAGTGTACCAAATTCTAGGAACACTGCATGAATTAGGGGGACTTTTTATTTCTGGACCAGCAATCTGAAGGGTTTGAGTAGTCAGATTAATAAGACATCCCAGGATCCATGTGCAAAGTGGCAGTTCTCAGAAAAGATGGTGGGACTGGCAATCCCTAAAATGTGGTGCAGAAGGAGTGTCTGGACCCATTTTCATATTTGAAAATTGATGGCTTGGCCATAACACTTTCACTAATGAGGTTGCTAAACCTGCTGCTAAATCAGGAGAGTTGAGGGTCTTAATTATTACTATGCTGCAAGAGTTTGTAGGACTGAGTCAAAACCAGAGAGTGTTGAGGCAGTGCCAACAAACCAGATTTTTAAGCCTGTGAACATCACAATATTCCAGGTGCATAGGAAGACTGCAGCTTTTCAGTGTAGTAGCAACAGCAGTCATTGTCTGTCTTCTGCTTTGGAGACTGAATGTGAAGACTGTGAGGATCTAGCAGCCCCTCTGTCTCAAGTCTTGGTTTTCCACAGCACAGAAATCCAGACATTTTTCATAAAATTAAGAATGGCTGAGTGATATCCTCTAATGGAGGGTTGGAACTGGCCTTATTCAGTACCTAAGTCAGTAAGCTTTCCTTATTTTACTCAAATGCACATTTTTCTTCTTCTAGGTGAATATACTATCATGACAGCCCATTTTCATCTGAAAAGAAAAATTGGTTATTTTGTCATCCAGACGTACCTTCCTTGCATAATGACTGTGATCTTATCACAAGTGTCGTTTTGGCTAAACAGAGAATCTGTCCCTGCTAGAACTGTCTTTGGTGAGTATCCCACTTTCTCCTAGGACACAGGTAGGATCTTTGTGGCTTGTGAAAGTGACTTGCTGTAATAAAACCACAGTTCACTACTGTTTATTTCTGCTTGAGATGTTGTAAATGTTTTCTCCTTCTCTTCCAGTTTAAACTCAAAATCAATTTAAAAGCCTTGTCTGGGCTGTTTTTGTGAAGTTGTGACAGAAATTGGTCAATCAATTATGTGAAAATTAAGGACAGAAGATAGAAGAATAAGATTAGTGCAATTTGTTTTGGCGTTTTTTCCATTTCAGTGGATGCTGGATGGTTTAGAAAAAAAGACATACGGATTATCATACTCAATGTATACCCTAGCTAAGCATTTGAAGCAGATATCACTTCAAGACATTTTGTTCATCTTTGTTGTAGGATCTTTATCTGGGAAAACCATGTAGAGGTTAATTAGTGACAATTATCTCTATAACCATCAAACAAATTAATATGACTTTGCATTTAGAAAATGTGTATTTACTGAAGAAATTGTTATGGAAAAAACCTTTGGGGTGTCATTAAATTACTTGGTTTATCCCTAGAAGGATGCAGAAAATAAGCACTTTCTCAAGTGAAGGTCGATGAAATATAAGATTTTTAGTAGAAGAAAACCAAGGGGAGTAGGAACAGTTTTTTAAAAGTAAAACTTTGTTCAGGTATTTAAAAGGAGTCACCCTTCTGTACCAGCCTCCTGAAGTCAATTGGCAGCTTTGTTCAAAAATCAGCTCAGCAAGTTGTATGGAGAGAATACAGGTAGTAGCATCACTTTGCTGACTTACTCTAGGTTTACAAAGCTGTAACTGAGAGTTGAGTTTGATCCTGGGGAAATGTTCCCACAGATGAAAGCATTGGCTGTTTGTCATTTACTATTATATGGGAAAGTAGGAGCTACAGTCAAGGAAACCAGTAACAGTCAACAATTTTAAACATGCAATCTCTGTATAAGAAAACAAATAAGAAATCCCACTTCATTCTGACAGTTATAAACCCTGGGCTTGTGTCACCCTAAAAATCCTTAAACACACTACAGCTAGAACCAACCAGAACTCCATAGAATAAAATATCTGAGGGTGAAGGCTTTCATTTTTTCTTATTCTTTCAAACCATAATATGCAAACACTGATTGACTTCATGTGGCCTTCTTAGATATCCTGCTGAACTGGGACCTGCTCATAACTCATTTGGGATCCCATAAGGGTTAGCAACTTATCTCTGACTCTTATTTTTTTTCTTTGCAGGAGTGACAACAGTCCTCACCATGACCACCTTAAGTATCAGTGCCCGTAACTCTTTGCCAAAAGTGGCCTACGCTACTGCAATGGACTGGTTTATAGCTGTTTGCTATGCCTTTGTATTTTCGGCATTGATTGAATTTGCCACAGTCAACTATTTCACCAAGAGGAGTTGGGCATGGGATGGCAAAAAAGCCCAGGAAGCTGCAAAAATCAAGGTGCTTAACTTAACATTTTTTAAATAACTAAAATAAAAAGCAGGTGTTCTGTATAAGTTAAATAACTGAATGGTCAATTTT
Organism: Calcarius lapponicus; assembly: GCA_039654755.1. Classification (NCBI taxonomy): domain Eukaryota; kingdom Metazoa; phylum Chordata; class Aves; order Passeriformes; family Fringillidae; genus Calcarius; species Calcarius lapponicus. Next base: position 17,596,658 of record CM077462.1, on the reverse strand, counting down.
CAGCCTCTTTGTGAAAAAGGTATTTAATTACCTCATGACATACTTTTACCTTCCTGTAGAGGAAAATTTGCAAGGAAATACGGTGCCTTCCCTTCACAGAGATAGACCACCAGTCTCTATCATCTGTATGAAGAGGACTGCTTACAGAAGCACATTGGGCATTTAGTACACAGGACATGGGATTTCAGTGATCAGACTTCTGATAACAGTGGACATACACCATGAAACATATTTCTGCAGATCAGTCCCTGTATGCTCTCCTAAATAAATAAGAATGCCCACATTGAGCTCCATGAGTCGGGGTCCCACCACAATAAGAAAAGGAACCAAAGACTGTTTCTGTGAAAACACAAACTTTTTGAGTTTCATGCTGAAATGAAATTTTTGGGATAGGACTGACTCTTAGTAAATGATCTCCTAGAGAACTCATACCCACAGGCATCCCAAAAGAGCCTACAAGAGGCCAAGCTGGCAGGGGCAATGAGCCTTCCCCACACCCTTTGCAGCAGCTGGGGAAATGAGGTTCACATCTTGTCAGCTGTCTATGGGGCAGCACCCTCTTCAGATGCCAGACTATCTCACTGACAAAAGAAGCTGCTAATGCACATGCCAGGTGGGATGTGGGTGCAGTCAGTGAGTCTCAGCTTTCTCCCATCAGGGAAAGTCACACTTGAGTAAGAGCTACAAAATCAAGGCAAAAACATCTGTTTGGTAGTCGAAGTCAGAATAGCCAACAGGCATTAATGAGCATGCTTGATTATGGTGCTCAGCTTTTTGGGCCAATCTAGTGAGAATATGTTTCCACTTTCTGTTCTTGTGGTATAACATTTTGTTCTTTACACTGCAGAAAAAGGAGCGCAACTTGCTGGGAAATAAACCAGCTAATACCTACACCACCGGGAAGATGACTCCTGCACCAAACATGCCAAAGGACTCAGCCCCAGCTGTCATCTCAAACGCTACATCTGCTCCAGTGAAGCCTCCAGAAGAAAAACCTGCTGAAAGCAAAAAGACTTACAACAGCATCAGTAAGATTGACAAAATGTCCCGGATAATTTTTCCAGTGCTGTTTGGAACTTTTAACTTAGTTTACTGGGCCACATATTTGAATAGGGAGCCTGTTATTAAAGGTGCCAATTCTCCAAAATAAACTGAAGTACTCTGGAGCCACATGTGAGCCATACTTACAAAGCAGATGCTACCAAGGAAAATTTGAGATCCAGATGACTTTCTACGTTTGGGCAATATTCTTCAGGAAGTTTTTTGCATGTTTAATAATATGTACAAATAATATTGCCTTGATTGTTTCTACATGTAACCTCAGATGTTTTGGAGACGATTATATTACTTACAGCAACGGATCTTTATAAAAGATCAGAAGACATTGAACATGGCTTCTTTGCTGCTGAGTATCTTGCATTGATAGTTTACAAATAAAATAAGTTATATTTTTTAACTGTTCAAGTGTACTACATATCGTGGTTTTTATACTTCAGATGTACAGTCATACAAATATGGGCTTAACCTATATTTTACAGAAGAGCTCCACTATTGTCATCTGATAAGTTACTGAGTAACGCCAGTTGTAAATGTGCCAAATTATTAAGTGTAGGGCTATGTTTGAGCACCTTTACTAGTTACAGGTAGTGCATTACTCCATAGACAAAACTGCTCAGCCCAATTTTCACTGAAAGTTTAATACAATGCATTGTAAATCCTAATGGGACTATGATGATTTTCACTGCTTGAGACTCTATTTCGCAGTGAAATAACACAGGGAGCAGGATGCTACTTATGTAAATAAAGATGATGGAATCTTGCCCTTAAATGAAAATACAAAGTTTGTTTGGATTTTGCATTCCAAAGAATTCTCTCTAATGATTCTCAATATTTATTCCAAAAATTAAGAATTATATTGCATGAAATTAACATAGATTAGGAACATATTTGTGCAAATGAAACTTCTAACAACAGCAGCAGACATTTTTATCAGGGTAAAGTAAATTATGTTTGGACACTTTTCCAAGAAGAAGACTGTGTTATATTAGCAGAGATTAGCAGAAAAGAATTACAGTATTTCTGCAATAATTATTACTTGTTTCCCACTGCACAAATCAATCAGCCAACACTAGAAAGTGTGATCAGAAAAAAAAGATGTGCTTCACGACAGCAAGGTGTTTCAGTGACAATATTGACAGAAAGGTCTTTCTACTGTCCATCTGAAACTTTTCTATAAAACGCCTTGCTGCTGACAATGTGTTTTGCTTTCACAATGAATGAGAAAATGCAGTCTGAGTTTTCAGCTCTTTCCTCCTTGGCATCCTTTAATTGTTCCAGAGGCTTTTGTAATTAAATCTTAATGTTTAAATAAAAAATGCATTCAACATTTGATTGCAAAATGTCATTCTTATAATGGTTGTCCTTTGAGAAAGACCGATGAGCACACCAGAGAAGCTGAAGAATTAACTGGAAAGCACACATGCACACACTCAATCACGTGTGCACACATGACATATCCTCCCGGCTGCCCAGAAAGGGACATGCCTTGAGTGAACACAGTGAATTGAGTTGTTGCAGAATTTGGTGCTATCCTGCTATGGAGCAACAATCCCATGATCTTTTGGGGACAGAGTGGAGAGTTCATGTTTCACTTTGAGGTTAGGGTCGGGTCTAGGACTGGGGAGTTGTTTGGCTTCTTTTGTGTCTTCCTTCAACCCTTTCATTCCAAAAAATTGCCAAGAAAAAAAAAAAAATTCATGTGTCTATTGTTTTTTGAAGCTTTTTTTTTTTTTTTTTTTGATGCTGTGGAAGCAAAAAAATCATAAATTTTTGAGGGCAGTAGAGAAGCCATGGAACTGAGCAAGTGACTGGATGCTGATAAACAGAAGCAAGGGAGGGGGCATACCCATCTATTCAGTGCTAGCCTGAGCTGAGGTGAGCACGTGGATCTCTGTTTTCATGTAGCCGGCCTCTGTGTCTTTGAGCAGCCACACACCTCCTTGTTCATCATCCCCTTGGCTTTTGTGCTTATTGGAAGGCAAAACTTTATACAAATCCCTTGGCTATTTCTTCAGGTGAGAAACTCAAAGAATTACATGACTGAGTTTTGAGAATGAGAAACTCAGAGGCATCTTTGAGTAGCATCTTTTCCAGACCAGTTCTGAAGTCTCCCCAGAGAGTTTCTGTACTTTATCTGCTTACACCCAAGTCTGACTCTGTATTAGAGTCTTCCTGGTCTCCATTGCAGGACTCAGTGAAAGGCTCTCTAAATCTGATCTATTTTACTTACATGGAAAGTAATCTTCAACAAATATGGGTGTACCTGCAGCACGTGCTTGTGCATGAACACTAGGTGTCCCATAGTTTGGAAGATGCTTCAATAATATTCCAGGCTGGAATACTGAAATGTTATTGCCTGGCATTATATCCTGCCTCACAATTCAGATCTCTCCACAGTCAGTGGAACTGTTTGTGTGGGAGATCACTACTCACTGAGATGGTATCTGAACTGTGGGAGACAGGAATATTCTCCAGGCCCTGGCTCAACCAAAACACCTTGGCTTTGTCCTGCCCCAGGCTGGGGTTGGTATCTGGATGTGCACCAACTTCCCTGGTATTCCATGGAAGTAGCTTGGGCTTTTGGGAATGGAGTGAGCTGTGTCACTGTCCCCAGCATGGGTGAACTAGGACCCCGCAGGACACAGCTACTTCACAATTTAGTCATGGCCAAAGGGAGTAATAAATGGGAATTGCTTCTCATTGATTTTTTCATGTACACTTTCATGAAAAAAGAGTTGAAAAGTGAATTACAACAATTCAGCACTGTAGGGGAAGTGTGTGCAGGCTGCTACCAAATTTCCTTCCTTGCACCTAGTAAGAATGAAAGAACAAGTCAAATACAATGGAAGAGATTTTTAATTTCTGATATTTGTACTTCAAGGATGAATTTAAGCAACAATGTATTTTCTAAAGCTGAACCCTCTTCTGTTATCTTGAGTTGTGTTCTGCGTTTTTCTAAATGGAATGTGCCCTCTGTGGAATAACTGAACATATTGATACAAAACTGAGGAAGTAATGATTTTAGGAAATAATCACATATTTCAAAAATTCTTGCTCAACGTCTAAGTTAAACTTTGAAGAAAAATGAATTAAACTGTTTTGCTCTTCATTTTAGGCAGAGAAGATGAATGTATCACTTGCAGGTTTTTTTAATCTGGAGAAGTTCTTTGTAATAAGGATGTATTTCCCCTAATACCCTTGCTCCTCAGATTGAAACTGACACTGAAATTATAAAATTACTTGAATATTTTCTAATCTTTTATATGTTTTTATGTCACTACAAACACTTAAGTATGGTCATTGCATAGTGACTCTGATGACATCCTTACTTTACCAGTTTTGCATTTTCCACTATGTTGTTATAGACATTTGTTCAATTTTGAGAAGATAGAAAGATTGGAAGTTAGATTTTATGAAGCCTGAAGGACTTCTGAAGGATCTTCCAAGGATTACCCCTAATTTAGACTGAAGTGTAAGTGCCCCATTCTGTAATGCATTACTTCCTTTTCAGTTCCATCCTCAAAAGCAATTATCACTTCTCACAGTCATCATGTCTTAAAAGTTGCTGCTTAAATTAGTCCCTGGCTAAAAGCAAAGTAAAAGGTAAGAATATTGATTGAAGAGACCAACTAATTTCAGTTAGATGAATTTGGAGAGTTTTTGAGAAATCCTGATAGATTGTAATGGACTGGACCAACAAAGATAGGCTGGATTTGTAGGTAGGAAAATTACTACACAGAGGGCAACCACGTGCTATAACTTAAAACATAAATGATAATAAATGTTGGAGCCAGCCACCCAAGGCAGTTTTGGCCTCAGTGGCTCAGTTCTTCATTCACTGGGGGCTGATATTTTTGATGTTCTCAGGACAACTGCTCAAGGATGGCCTGGCCCCAGAGGAGCAGCTCTGCCTGCCATGGATGCCCATGCTTCTGCCAGAAGTCTACACAAAGCTGCTGAAAAGCTGCAGCATGGCAGCATCAAGAGGGATTCTCCCTATCCTGCCCATGAGCCAGAGGGCAGAGAGCCCTGTGCTGAAGGACAGAACTGAGAGCACACAGAAATTGTTGGGACCTCAGGTTCAACTGCCTACGTAAAGGTCCCAGCAGGAGCAACAGAGACCTTCAGTCAGAATAAAGTGGCTCAAGCCTTTTAGAAATCTCTAATAAGCATTCAGCTGGAGGACTCCAGGAGCTGTAGGATATGGATTTCAGGTCCTTCCTTCTTTGTCTCAGAGCAGCCCTAGTTGCTTTCTGTGCTTCTCATGGTATATAGGTAGCACTGGGAAACCACCAGTATGGCTCTCCTTCCACACTGAATCTCAGAAAGTTCAGGTGCCCAAACTGTTCAGTGCTTGAGATGGGGCTCTCAGTTCTAGCAAGTGAGGAATTTGATCCATGAGTCCCATTCCCTTCTTTGTCATTCCCCCCCTTATTTATGCTAGCTAGCTCCCTGCACAGCTGCTTTCAGACTCATACTTCCCCAGCGCACACGACATACCACAGAGGTATCCCTCAGGCTGAAAAGATACTCACCTTCTGTGAAAGTGCAACAATAGGTAAGTTAAAATGTGGATGCATTTTGTTGTGCTGGAGAATATTGTGGAGAACATTTTACTATCATTACATGGCACGATAAAATGTTCTTTTGTTAAAATTTGTGCTGGATAATCAGGAATCTTACCTGAATATACAATTTGAAAGGCTCAGCAAAGGCAGAGAGTGTGCTTGAAGTAAAATAAAAGGATGTGAGTATGAAGAGGAGGAGCAGAAATGTAAGAGGCATGAGGTGTAAGAGTGGTGCTAAAACATCGCTTTGGCATTAACACACCGAGGACAACAGAAAGAAAACCTTAAGCATCACCTTTTTTCTTAGAGCTTGAAGAGAAGTCAAGAATCAATCAATTATAATATTGCCCCGATCGAGCCTTGGGGATTTCTGAGACTGCAAGGAAAGAGGACACACTCTGAGGGTCTTTCTCGAGGTCTGAGTGACTCGATGGTCACACGAAGTTCCTGTCGCGGCGCAGGGCTAACCGAGCGCTCTGCCGCCGGCTGGAGGCAGCGCGGAGCGGGGACCCGTTCCGGTCCCTGGCGCTTCCCGCCGCCGCCGCCAGAGGATCCCGCCACCGCGCCAGGACGCGCTCAGGGCGGGACGGGGCTGCCGGGCGAGGAAGAGGCGGAGCGGCGCCCCACGGAGCCGCCGCGGCGGGGAAGCCACCCCGGCTCCCTCCCATCCCGCCCGGGGGCTCCCGCGGAGCTGGACCTGCCCTCGCCATTTCTCATCGTGAATCGCCGCTGGCGCGCTTCTCCGCCGGGTCTCTCTGCCCCCTGCTATCTGGCTCACTCGTGCTGCCCGCCCGGGATGTGGCCGGGGCACGGCGGCCCCAGCCGCCCCTCCCGCTGGCGGCGAAGCGGCTCCCCCGGGCAGCCTTCTCCGACCGCCCCAGCTGTTCGCGCTGCCCACGGGCTCCCCGCCACGGCTACCGAGGCCGGGCGAAGCTTTCATTTATCCAAACTGAGTGTGCGTGTGAATACACACATTTTTCTATATGGCCAGCGCAGGGGAAACCCCTCGCATTAAGGGCGCTTCCCGTCCTTGCTTTCCAAACGCGCGGGCGCTGCGTGAGCACCGCGACCTGGGAGCCCTAAATGATGTTTGCATTAGCAGCAGCCTTCAGGAAACCTTCAAGTGTCTGCGGACCGTCGCCGTGCGGCGGTGCCGAGCCCCGTGCGGCGGTGCCGAGCCCCGTGCGGCGGTGCCGTCTCGGGTCGCGGGGAGGCGGCGGCTCCCCGGCTCGCCCCGTCCCGCCTCCCGCCCGCCCCGCAGCGCCGGCGCTCCCGCAAACTTCCCAGCGGCGGATCGGTGTGCTGCCTGAGCGCCAGCATCACTGCTCCTGGCGAAATCCAGGCAACCCCCGAGCATTCGCCGTCCGTTCCCTCATTTTCTCAGGGCAGCAGGCGGCCTGGCTTCCACCCGCATTTCTCTGCTGGTGACCGAAAAGAGCGCAAGCCTTGTTACAAATGATTATCAGCAATTCACGGTAACTGCAATTAGACAAAGTAAACACGAAAGAACTGCTGTGTAATCTAGTAAAGAGGCGTTCAGGTTAGAAATAAAAAAAAACAACAAAACCCGAAAGGTTGAAAGAAAACCCCTAAAGTGAATTACTGAGAGTTAATTGCCTGACTCACGACAGATTTTCCTTAAGCTGTGTCGTTCCTTCAAAAATTAACTTCGGGAAAGAGCTCCCTATAGCCACCTCTTCTAGGCATCATGTAGGAGTTATTATAAAAGCAAGATTGCATCTTCCAGCAGATTTCGTTTTTAATTAAACAATTAAAAACGACTCCCCCAGGACATGGAAGTTATGTCTAAGGGAGAAGGAAACAGAGATTTACACTCCCGAGATTTCTGATCATAGAAAAGCAGTGACTCGCTGTACCTCTGGCAGTTTTTTGTTTTCCAATTAGCATTACGTAAGTGAAATTTTGTGACTCCCCATTCTGAAAACAAAGGGGAATATTCCAATTACCCTGATGCCTGGTGCAAAGCTCCATACACCTGAAGAGAATTGAAGTCGCTAAAAATCACTGTGCTGTTCCTAGTGGAATAGAAAGACACAAGTTGTCCAAACCCAAACTATTTTTGCCCTGAATACACTTGACTGTTGGCTCATTTACGAGTTCTCACAGCAGAAAAACCTAATTTACTCCTAAGTTCACACTGTACACATAAGTCCATGTAACGTGGTCTACAGGATCGTGTAGACCTCTTCTCCGTGTATACATTTTTTCTGGCATACCTTGTGCATATACATGTGTATCCATGCATTCGTACAATGCATGCAAACTTCTGCATGCATCCACCTAGATACAGAGGCATACCGAAACACACTGCCTGGCGTTTGTCTATCTGTCTGTGCAAGCAGTCGCACCGATTACACGGATCTGCGCCTGTGTGTGCATCGGGATGCCCGTCACTCCGATCACCCCGAGATCAGCACCCGAGCCCTCTCCCTCCTTGTGAAGAGAGCACCTCCAGCCCCGGGCGGTGGGGGGGGCTTTCGGCAAGTAATTGTGGGGTTTGGGCCTGAGGCGATCCCGCAAAACATCACGGGGATCCTTCCACCGGCCACCCTGTCTGGGGCATCGGGCTGCTGATGTCGGGGAGAACTCCCAGCAGCCGAGTGACTGCGGCTGCCGGGTTTGCTGCTCCCCCCTCTCTTGTGTGCGTGTGTGTGCGCCCGCTGGGGCGGGGGGCAGGGTTCACTTCCCGGCTCCTCCACTTGCCGGCGAGGCGGGAACCTGTTGGGCAGGGAGCGGGGACGAGGCGCTCTCCGATGCGGGCGGTCCCCGGCAGCGCTCCGGTGCCGCGCCGCGGGGCTGGCTGCGGGGGGGGGCAAGGTGCGCCCCTTCCCCCCGCCCCGGCCCGCCCCCCTCCCGGCCCGGCCCGGCCCGGCCCGCCCCGCCCCGCGGCTCCCGCGGCCCGGCGGGGCCCGGGCTGCTCGGCGCTGTGCACCGCCCGGGGGGCACGGCCAGCGCCAGCCCGGGCAGCGGGAGAGGCCGCGCCGCTGCTCCCGCCTGCGGGCTGCCGGCTAAGGGGACGCGCCGCAGCTCCGCGCCCGCTGAACACCTGTCAGCCCGCGGAGCCTGATTTATACCTGGCCTCTCCGCTGGGGATTTCCCCCTCGTTCCACTTCTTCTTCAGCTCTTTTTTTTTTTTTTTCTTTTTCTTTTTTTTTTTTTTCTTTTCCCTCTCGCCTCCCCCCTCCCATCTCGGAGCGTTGTGGAAGAGAGTGTTTTCTTCAGGGTATTAAGCTGAGAATACAGAGGAGGAGAGGCTCAGACCTTTACCTCACTGCCTCATTCTCCCTTCCATGTGAACATTCTGCAACGTCTCCTTCATCCTGCCGCACCTCTCACCTGGCCAGCGCTGTCCGGACCATGTCCGCTAAGCTCCTGCCGGTTTTCTTCCTCCTCTCAGTGTTCCACGCTTGGTAAGTCTGCGCTCCCCTCGCCTCCCCTCCAGCCCCTCTCCTCTCTGCACCGGGGCTGGAGGGCTGAAGTCCCATTTGCCGGAGTTTGCATATTCGGCACCCAGGAAGAACAGTGGGCTCTCCCCACCTTCTTCCGCGCCGTGCCGGGGCTCTGTTCCCAAACACGGCTCACCCGGCTCCCATCCCGGGACCCGCCCGGCTCCGGGTGCGGTGCCACCGTCCCCTCCCGGCCCGGCGTGGAGCCGGAGGTCGCTCGCGGGGCCCTGTCCTGGGCCGGCCCGGCAGAAAGTTTCCCCCTCGGGCGGCTGCCGGCACCCGGTGGGACGGCGGCTGGAGCTGCCCGGGCTCCCCTCGCGGCCCCGGCTTCCCTGCACGCCATCCCGTGGGATCCGCGGTCGGGGTCGGCGTGAGGGATGAGCCGCGGGGTGCGTGATCCCCTGGTCCTCGCCTCAGCGCCGGGAAGGGGGTCCGGATCCACTCTTAGATGCCAGAGGGGCACAGCCGGCAGCTCAGCCCTGACCTTTTGGATTTCGGTCTTTTTGGTTGTCCGGGGCTGTCGTACACCCTCACAGAATAACCCAGGCAGAGGGGTCAGCTCCACTCCCCTCGTAGGAACCAGCACAAACCAGGCGACAGGCATGCTCAGAGGCCTTTCCCGTCTTCCTTGGCAGCCTGCCCCACACCTGAGTGGTGTCTGTCTCCTAAATCCCCACAGGAACTAGAGGATGCTTCATGCCAGCTTCCACAGCAAGTGTGGGACACACCTATTGCAGGAAAGAAACCCTTTCCTGACAACCTCTCAGAGTTTTCTATACTTCCTCCCCTGCAGTTTATGCCCAGTCTCTTCTCTGTCTCCTTACAGAATCAAAACTGACGAAGAGTTGGGGTAAGGCATGTAGCCTTTCTTCCTTCCTAGTTTGAGACTAGCTTGACATCACCCTGTAGTTATTTCTCTGGATGACAGAAATACGAGAGGAATTGGCAGTCACCTGTAGGGTTACAAAAGAAAAATGCAACCTCAAGTGCCTTGAAGGAGCACTATTGCCTTAACTATGTAGAGACAATAGCAATGGAAGGGAAATAATAACTTCTTAAGGAAGAAAGCAAAAAAGCTTGAAAAATATGTGTCTAGTGTATTAGTCTGATCTACTGTGAAACCTCTTTCACCTCTAGTCTTAATCTAGAAGATAGGTAGGGATTTAAATGGTTTGGAGGTACTTTCTAGGAAAGAAGGTGCTAGAGTGAGGAGATCTAAAAGGTCTCACAGTGCTTTGTTAGACTCCTGTAAGTGACTTGTTTTAAAGCAGCATCTCCCTGAAATAGGAATCATGATACTGCTTGAACTCAGTTCTCATTTCTAGGTGCAGTCTGAATGCCTGTGGTAAAGTTGTGGTGGCTGTAGCAGAAAAAGATGTGATTTGTCCCTCTTTGCTGTCAGCAGTTCAGCACCACTGCAGAGCTTCATCTCGGAAATATCAACCATGTATGTTTGGAGATGATGTCTCCTTTGAGAATGGTTCTGTAATAGCAGTATTAAGACACAGGGCTTATCATGAATCTGATGGAAAAAAAATTCCCCCAAAATCCTCTTGATTTTTTTCAATGCTCATTGGGTGAATCAGAAAAAAAAAAAAAAGTCAAGTTTTTAAAAAATACAGCCCAATAACAGAAAAGTAGTGGTTGTCTATTCAAAATTTTGTCCTAAGTTTTCTCTACTTTTACAGCTCAGTTATATGAGCTCTCTTCAGAAAATCACCAGGGTCTAGGTTTAAAAATTATTTTTATATAGAAATTGTGCCTACAGCAATTGCAAATTGTGAGGTCATGTTAAGGATTCGTTGTTAATCTTTAGGGGCATATTGGCCGTGAAGCAGTTTCAATTTAAAGTTTCATTATGTTCTCAAATAGTGGTCTTCAAGCAATGTGAGGGTTGATGATGCTCTGTGATTAAATTTTTATATTTGTATCAAGTTTTTTTATGTTCACATAGAGTGTTTATCAAGTCTTCTGGACATCTGAGGTATTTTAAAATACATTGGTGTCATTATGGAGAAAAGGAGAGGGAGAGAAAGAAAGTTGCACAGATGTGTGTAGCACATCCCATACAACAAACAAGGCTTGTTCCTCTCATTCTCCACTGCTTTGCACCTCACATAATTATTGACATTTATGTAAAAAAGTTGCAAAATGATATAATATCTCCTGGGCAACTGCAGGTTGAAAGAACACACAATTCCTTCCATAGGTTCCACCACTGAGGTTATCTTTTCTCCTAATAACTTCATCTCAGTCTGTCATAGATTTTCTCCAGTGAGAGGCATCAAACAGATTTGGTTTCTAAGATACCAAAAGATACATCTGATGAAGATATCATCTTCAAATCAACATTTTAAAGTCCGTGCACAAAAAGCTGCACAAATGAAATTAGTCTTGTGTGAAAATAGCTCTTGTTGTGATTTCTGGCCAAATTGTAGTTTCATCATATTTGCATTAATATAGCCTTAAAATAAACATAATCCACCTATAAATGAATAAAATTGCAACTCTTGGTGTAATACTGTTTTTAAAAAAAGTTACTAAAGCTGCAGGGAAATTCAGATTAATTTATTCAATGTGTTTGTGTGCTTGTGATAATCCATCTCAAATTCAAGGAATGAGCTCTTAATTCTAAGCCTTGTAATACATTAAACTCTGAAATTCATGCACTGAGAATATAATAATTTATTAATAGGATAAAATGATCAGGAAGCATTAACAGATCTGAATTTTTAATACTCTTATTAGGCTTTGTGCAAGAGATGAATCAGTTGTCTTGATGTATTAATAAAGTAATACTGCAGATGTTCACTCTTTGTAAAAGTATATTGTAAACTAGTCAGAATAGGTTCATTAAAATACAGGATATAAAATACTACTCTGATAGCTGTATTATCTTCTAGAGTATAACTTTTTGAAGACACTTCCAGAACACAATTTCTAAACAATTGTCAATCATGACCCATCCACAGATACTCAGCAATTGTTAATGAGAAAATCCTGTTGCACCTGTTGCATCCTGCTGCATCCTGTTGCATCCTGTTTTAGTAATGTAAAACAATACCTGTTTGTTTCATTTGTTTTGCAGTTCTAGAAAGGTTGAAGACGATGAATATGAAGATGGAGCAACTAACCAAAAATGGGTTTTAGCTCCAAAAACACAAGATACAGATGTGACTCTCATACTAAACAAGCTGTTGAGAGAGTATGACAAAAAGCTGCGGCCAGATATTGGAAGTAAGTACTTCTTTCTGCACAAGTGAGGATAAGCTTCTCTGGATGCAGAGTAGATATGTTACTATATTCTGGAAGTCTGCACAAATATCCGGGGAAGTGTAGATTAAGTTTTTTTGGCTGAAGTTGATTTCCAAGTAAGTATTTTAAAAATGCTAATTCTCACAAGGAAATCTGGTGGTAGCTTGGGGTCCTAAAATTTGGTTGGTTTGTACAGAGTTTGTGTAAGGATATGGAAGGGCTAGTCCCTAAATATTCAGCACGTCTTTCGCAGAGGAACACACCTCTTTTGTCATCCAGTCCATGCTGAAAATCTCACACTCTGAGAAACAAACAAAACCTCAGCATATTAAAACAGAAAGTAGGACACAGCAAGAGAAGAATGTGCACCTGTTCTCTTCAAAATACGATCCTGAAGGTTATGTTCCTTAATGAGAGGATAAGGCACTGGATTTGCCTGTGTATAGGGCAACTCCAGAGAGGATCTTCCACAAGCCAGCAGACATCTCCAAAAGAAATCTTACAGAATCAAAGTGTCTCATGGTCAGCACTACTACATATAAGTATAAAATTTAAATAAGAGCCTGTAGGTACCTGCATATAACTCTCTTGGGCTATTATATTGTTTTAACTTGTATAATTAGGTTTCAAACCACTTGTGGGGTTTTTTTGGGTTTATGTGGTTTTTTTTTGGTTGGTTTTTGTTTTGTTTTGTTTTGTTTTTAGTGATCCACCTATTGCAGTTATTCCTTTTTTCCCGGTTTGCACCCCTAGAGCATAATGGCTGTAGCACAACTGCTGCTCAGTTTGTTCATAGCAAGTTTGTATGACAGCAATCAGAGAGAATTTGTCATTTATATTTACAGTACCTTGCATGTGCTTCAGGACAAACTGAGAATGGGGAATACTCAAAACAATCACATAATATAACATATAATATGTTTTATATATTTTGCTTTCCCTAAATATTTGCAGTGATTAGAGGAGCATTCCTACCACTGATAATGAGTGAAATTATTGTTTGAAAATGGCGTACATATTGATATGCTTTCTAGGTGATTTCTTTGGATAGGTTTAGAGGGAAGTAAGAGCCATCTATATGAATTCATCATTACAATTATGAGTATCTCATAGCTACACAATAATGCAACAGTTGCAGAAAAACAAAGACTATCCTGTGGTATTAAAAGAGGGTCTGTTTAACTCTTTTTTATAGCTATTACTTTGATTTTCCATAGTATTTATGAAGATCATATTTAATAGCTGTGTCTGTTTTTATCACAAAGTGACATTTATCTCTCTCTACTTAGTTTGTCCTTCTGGATTTAGCTATCTTTAATATCTGATGGATAGATAACACACTTTCCCACCCATATCAACATCTGGAAGACAGTCTCAGACAAATTTTTTGATTTATTTTTGTACACTGTGTCCTCAGATCACTGACTTAAGGCAGAGTGAATTACATTATGCTTATGTGGGGCAAAGTAATCACTCAAAGTCCCCATATCAGTTGCCATAAAATCAGTAGAGGTCAGACATATCTTACAGCACTGGGAAGTCATTGTTACCAAAATAATTCCTTTTGTCTCCTCAACATTTCGTAAATCCTGTTTTAGAGAAAGGAGTCAAATTACACAGCTCTTCATATATCAAACAGATTTTATAGTTCTCAACTACATCTGTTTCTATCAAGCATCTTGGTCTTAGGCCATTTTTTGTGTTTGATAGCAATCTAGCTATTTCAGAACCTGTGATGAGTGTTGTTCAAATGCTACAGAAGTCAGTTCATCTGTGCTTCCTCCCCTGGTCCCTCTTTGCACCTCTCCTACCTTTGATGCAGATAAATAGCATTGCCCTTTTGAAGTTGTGGAGCTGTCGCATTTGGCAAGGAGAGCACAAGGGGAATGCTAGAGAATCAGGCATTACAGATAACTTCCCTGAATTGCTGGCTCTTGCCTCACACACAAGCAGGCATTACAGATAACTTCCCTGAATTGCTGGCTCTTGCCTCACACACAAGCACATCTTCCTTTCCATCTGGGAGCTGGTTATCCTCCTAACAAGGTGGTTTACATGTCCTGGCAACAGAATTGTCTTGCTGCCTGAAGATCTCAGTATTAAATGCTTTAAAGCATTATACATACCAGCTAGAGCACCAGGAAGAAAAGGTAGTGTGCCAGACCATACAATAAGAAAACGCATGTTTTGGAAATTAGAGGAAGCATGGAGTGAACCAGTAGAAGAGGCGAGAAGTGATTCTCAGATTCAAGCGGAAGTTCAGCCAATACTGAGGGTTAAATCCAGGACTCATATACAGTCGCCTACTCACTAGGGGCCCTTTACATTAGCATGGTACTCGCTTACCCACAGGACAGGGACACACACCATTTCATGTCACACTGCTCTTCACTCAGTTTTTCAATCCTTTATTGCAGATCCACTATTTCTAACTGTATAGCTTTTGCTATCGTCCTGAGGAAATTATCTTTGTTCTGAATGCAGTCAGGCCCAGGAAATACTTTGCACTTTCTAAGGTTAGGATTGCCAGTTTCAGATCATTTGGGAAGACATTTCTGCAGCCAAAAAAGGAGAAGGAGAGAAGAAGACTGTGGTGAATAAAATATATCAAAATGCATGCTGGCACAGGCAGTGACTTCTCTGTGGTTTTCATTCTTCTCAGGGCAACTGATATTTTGGCTAGCTCAAAATAGAATCCTACCTGGTACAGGCATATTCTGAGTGCCCTTTTGCTGTACTATGGGGTGTCAGCAATCTCATCTCCTCCAGGCCAGCAGTACAGCCATCAGTGAGGGCCCTGTGAACACTTAGCTACCCTCTTTCCTCCTGTCACCCAAGCACATCTAAACCACGGTATAAGAGTGTGTAGGTCACTGGTTGCATGCAAGGCTAGGAATTTTTTCCCCCCCCTTTTTTTTTTTCTGGCCTATGCTTGGCCTCAGTTTCCACATAAGTGACTGTTTGCTCAGATCATAGGCACAATCTACACTCAGCACTTGAGGCATCACCTGCAAGGTTCCAAGCCAGGATTTTTAGAGTGGATTTAACGAACTAAATATTAGGCAAAACAGCTAACCTGTGAAGGCTGTTAGCAAAGTGATACCTTTACAGGACCTGTCTCGCTCAAAGGAGATTTCCTTTGATCTTTGGAAACAAAGCAGTGTTCTACCAGCAGGGGAATGCCTGACTGCATCCCCTGTGGCCACACATTTGGCAGATTTCTTGTCTCCATGAATATCATGGCTTTTGAGAGTTTTTATTTTACTGGTGGTATCTGGAAAGTTTCTATTATACCACAAAAATATATGCCTTTTTGAACTGGAAAAAAAAAAAGAAAGCACTTTATACTGAAGAGCTAATAACAGTGTACTGATTAGATCAAAAAGAAAAGTGTTTTATGATGTAAAGCATCTATTCACCTATTTTTTTACCAGCTACAATTATAGATCTGAGATACTCAGGTCTTTTGCGTGGTATGAAAGGCACCAATCCTAGAAAAAAGCTGAACCAATTCCAAACTATGAAGGTCTTACCATCTCTTCCATAGGCAGGTATTCTGTGTTTTGTTTCAAAGTGCTTTGAAGAAAAGACCTCTTTAATGGATATGCGTCATTTTCTACGTGCAGGTGCAGTAAGACTTGCTACCCTGCAAGTGTGCTTTTTTCCTCCCATGTCACATTAATACAAATCCTGAAATTTAGTAGGACCGGGTTCTGGCCCTGAAATTTTACTTTCTCTTTATTAATTAAACGAAACAGAAATATTAGTCAAACCAACAGGGCACAGAACAGAATGATGATAATTATAGCTGAAAATATTTCAGTTTAATTTAGATTCTAGAAATAAACCAGATTTTTGTAATTGATCTTTTTTTTCCTTTGATTGACAGGTCTAAAATTTAAATGACAATAAAAACCCTGCCACACAAACAAACAAAAACAAACAAAAGAAAACCCAGCAATGAAGCAAAATGCAGTTTCCTTCAAAGTCATTTTACTTTGATGAAATCTTCCCTCTCACCTTCCTTCGTGGACAGCTTAGACCACAGCAAAGTTATGGAAAAAGAACAGCTACCTTCAGAACCCTAAATGTTTTCAAGCTTAATTTAATATGGAATATAATTTGCCTTAAACAGAAAATCTTTAACTAAGTGGAAAGTTTTCCAGTCACATTTCCTGAGTGAGCTTATATGTGGAAACTAGTATGTAATCTTCTTCTTTAATTGTGAAAGTTACCAATCAAAAAGTATGTGTGAGGTTTCTGAAATTTGCCATTAGTAGTGGGAGAGAAAAAGTCTCACCCTAGATTAGGCTTTGAATAGCAGAGTAATAAGGCAATTTGTATTTCATGTTTACATCTTCTCTTTCTCAGATGTATCCTTACATTAGGGAAGCCTCTGAATTGCCATATGTTGAAGAAAGCTTCACCAGTCTGTGTTCTGAGACATTTTCAACAAACACCAGTTTTGCTTTTAATCCCTTCCTTCCTTCCTTCCTTCCTTCCTTCCTTCCTTCCTTCCTTCCTTCCTTCCTTCCTTCCTTCCTTCCTTCCTTCCTTCCTTCCTTCTTCCTTCCTTCCTTCCTTCCTTCCTTCCTTCCTTCCTTCCTTCCTTCCTTCCTTCCTTCCTTCCTTCCTTCCTTCCTTCCTTCCTTCCTTCCTTCCTTCCTTCCTTCCTTCCTTCCTTCCTTCCTTCCTTCCTTCCTTCCTCCTTCCTTCCTTCCTTCCTTCCTTCCTTCCTTCCTTCCTTCCTTCCTTCCTTCCTTCCTTCCTTCCTTCCTTCCTTCCTTCCTTCCTTCCTTCCTTCCTTCCTTCCTTCCTTCCTCCTTCCTTCCTTCCTTCCTTCCTTCCTTCCTTCCTTCCTTCCTTCCTTCCTTCCTTCCTTCCTCCCTCCCTCCCTCCCTCCCTCCCTCATCCTCTAAAAATACTTGATCCTTGCAGCCTCTGGCAGTCATCTGTATTTATTTTTTATTTATAAGCCCAAATAAATTCACTTTGGAATATGAAGTGAATATGACTCCAGCAGTTCTAGCTGTCCAGAGAGTCATGCTGGTTTTCTTTACTCCTCCAGTATCTTTATAACCATTAGCCATATTTCTGAAGATGAGAGCAGTCTCAGATACTGCTGTGCAGCTCTCACTATCCCAAACAGGTTTGTACAAGCGGAGCTGGTACAAATAGATGGGCTCATTTGAATCAGCAAGCACAGAACACTAAGCTCTGTCTGATGTGCTTTACTGTGCTGTTTGGGAGCATTAACAGCAGTCCTCTTTTAAAGCAGTTAGAAGTTTTCTTTGCAACTAATTTAACCAGTTTCTCAGTGTGTACAAGGAGCAAATCTGTTGGTTGAGAGGAATCAACTCTGTTGGTTTTTAAAGAATATGTCCTTTTCCAGGCACAATCCTATTGAAAATCTTGAGTTCTGAAGCAGTATCACAATCTCTCTCCTGTCTGACCTGCTTTCCTTCCATGTCACACAGAAATGAACCCTGAAGAGCACCACAGGCGATTACCACAGAGGCTGTCAGGTTATTTTTGCTAGCTGCTGATTGCCACACCTGATGCTCTTTAAATTAGCTCCAGCTAGCTTTCCCCATATGTGGTGACAGAGGGCTGCATATTGCCTGACAGATCAAAATATTTTCCAGATCATAGTGCAGAGAAAGCTGTGAAGTGTCATGCAAGGTCAGATTACTACTTTCTGCTTTTTGGTGCTGGCCTACAAGACAGTGTCAGGCATCTTAGAACATGAAGTAGTGAGAGAGACATTCATTGCGTCAGGATTGATCATAGACAGTTGTACCTGGAAAGCCAATTTGTGTGTAAAGGTAGAGCACATGGGAAGAAGAGATGGGGTAAATTCTGTTTATATTATGGCAGCGCTCAGGAGAGGAAAGCAGTAGTCCTGGATCCAACTTCTGTAGTACTGGGCACTGCAGAAAATTGTAGAGTTTAGTTTAATTTGGATTTCTATGGAAGAATAATAATAACCTGTTGTTGAGGACACAGAGTGCTGTGGCTAAGACCTAGTAGGAAACAGGGCTGAATATAGAGAGAATTCAATGAAAAAAATCATAATTAAAGAAAATAAGAAATGCGTTCATTGTTCTCACTGATACTTCCCTTTTTGTTCTTTTTTGGTGGGGTAGAAGTGGATTGTCTTCCTTTCAGAGACTTTTGTTCTGATTTAGCCATCTAACTAGAAATCCTCAAGAAGAGGAATGTTCCTGAGGAAAGGGTTGCTGTTAAATGAAGATGAGAATGATCTTTGTTCTAGGTGGGATGATAGAAGGGATTTCTTCTGATTCTGCAGGAGTTCTAATTCTTTACCATTTTCAGGAACTGATGCCTTCTTTGCAGTGTTGGCCATGAACATTTCTAGAATATTAATAGCAAGGTTAGCAAATTAGGGGTAAACTACTCTATAAACACTCCAAAATACCCATTTCAGGTTTTTGTGGTACATGTTTGAGTTTTGAAAAATTGCATAAACAAATAATCTTGGTTTGATGCTGGTCCAGTGCATTAAACATAGGCTCTTTCAAAATCCTGCATGGGAGCAACTCTGATCTTGACAGTGAGCTTTCTTCATGCCTGAATTCTGCTTTTTCTGATTGCTTAGCCATGGACTGAGTACAGGGAAATTTTTACCTTGGGTTTCTGACCTGCTTTGGTTCGCAGCTTTTCAACCCTCAGGGGAAACATCCTACTTTTTATTCATCCTTTTCTCAGGTAAAATTTTTATGTGCCATACTGAAAGTGTAAGTAGAGAAATTTTAGTCCAGTGCTTTGAGCCTGAAGCCCTACAAGTCAATGTTTCTGCTTAAAACTCTCCAAAGAACCCAGTTTATTTTTTTTTTTTTTAGATCACCTGATTTAAATAAAATGCTGGAAAGCAACACTAATTTTAAGCTTACTGTACTTCACTGTATAGAAATATTTTAGTATTCAAACACTGTTTTTTGAATTTACCTAATAATTTACTGCCAATAATGTA
This sequence comes from Calcarius lapponicus, assembly GCA_039654755.1. Taxonomy (NCBI): domain Eukaryota; kingdom Metazoa; phylum Chordata; class Aves; order Passeriformes; family Fringillidae; genus Calcarius; species Calcarius lapponicus. The sequence goes on along the minus strand of CM077462.1, from coordinate 17,577,315 downwards.
CCCCTGCTAATGCAGTTTTTTGCCTATGTAAAATGCTCCTTTCTCTCATTTCTAAGAAGCCACTTGTATCTTTGCAATGCTTATGTCTTGTGTGTAATCTCTGAGGTTGAAAAAAAAATACTGCTTTTGTGTTTTACCCCAATTACTAAACAGCAAGCTCCCTTAAAATACAGACTTATCTTTGTGAATGCGAATAATGAATTTACACAGATAACTTCTATTTAGTGTTTTATTTCCTGACAGTGACTATTTGCTGAAATGGATTGATGCATACACAGATGGAATATTTTTCTTGAACAGCATTGTAGGTAGGAAAGTTTGGTTGACAGTTAATGTTTGCCTAAGTCTTAACTGTCACACACAAAACTAAATGTAGAAGATGCTAGTTCTTACTCTCTCTTCTTTTCTATAGCTTCACTATCATGTTTTTTAATCTGAGGAGATAATGGGAGTATAGCATACAAACTTTCTGGATGCCATGAGTTGAAAGTTAGGTAAGAGTCAGGGAAAGTTTTTACATGAGAAGATTATTTTCTTCTTAGCCCTGCCTTCTCTGATTACCTAGACTATGCTGTCATTAAAGAGGTTTCTTAGAAAGTATTTGTAAACTGCAAGGATGTTCAGTGTTAGTTGCCATTTTGAGGTCATGGCACAGATTGTTCTGTCATCTTTAAATAGGGACATGTTATGTTCTGCACATATTATTTTAAATATTGTTGCTCATTTTTACATCTGTATAGTTTTCTCATGGCTGCTATTGTTCATCCAGACCCTGGTTGCCAGACTTTGCAAGAACAAATTCTGTTATTGTTCATTCTTATGATATCACACCAGGAATTCTCCTCTCTGATGAATATAAGTAAAACAAAAATTAAAACTGTACGGATTGATTGAAAAACAAGCCTACCCATTAAGATCTACAGTTTTCATTCCACAACATAATACTTGAAAAATTACAGCTTGTGCATTAGGTAATGGTAAATGAAGGATGAAAGTGCTGAAGGTTGATTGATAGTTATGGTGGGAAATGAAGAATAAAAGTGATTTGTAGTTAATTGAGGGAGTCCGTTTATGTGCACACTGTCATTCACACTCCCGGACAAAATGACAACCAAAACCTAGCATGTAAAAAAAATACTGTTTTCAGAGGACTGTGTTCTCATCCTAGTATTGCTTTAATACAAACTTTCTTTCTTCTTTTGATTTTCATTTGCAGTTCCGTTTTGGTAGTTTGAACCTAAAACATACGGATGTCATTTCTGTCAGTTTCTGTGTCTGTAGCAAGTGGAGGACTTTGACTTCTGTTTTCAAGCCCCTTCTCTTCCATACAGGAAGAATGAGGGTTTATAGTTTTTCTCACTCATAGATTTGTAGCATTGTAGAAGAGAATCACTGAATAATTTAGGTTGGCAAAGATTCTTATTTGAGTCCAGCCCTTAACCTACCACTGCCAAATCCAACGCTAGACCATGTCCTTAAGTGCCACATCCACTCATCTTTTAGATACCTCCAGTGATGGTGGCTTAAGACTTCCTGTTACCAAGTTTTTCTTCAAATGTGGTGATTTGTTGTAAAATGAAGATGTGTTAGCCAATAATATTAGTCTTGAGAAACAGCTAGGCAGATAGATGTTGCCTGTAAGGTAATGTAGGAAAATTGGAATAGTCGTCATCACCAATGCAAAGTAAAAATTAACACTATAATCACTTACTATTACAGTTACCAATAACTGTGTAATGATTTATTACAGCTTTGTCCTAATTTAAAAATAGCAATTTATGTGGTAATGAGAGAATGTAAAATATCATTACAGAGCAATATTAAAAAATATCTCATTACTGCAGAGCCAGTCTTGTTAGTCATTTGTGTTCAGAAGTCTTGTGAAATTTTGGCAGAACTCAAGTGGCCCTGTAGTTCTTGAACAGAGATCATACTGTGATTTTTATGTAGTTATGTGCCTTCTGAAAATCTGGTTCTTGTTGCTTTGCTTCTATAAATGTGTATTTCCTTTTTTAATGTACAACATTTTTTGTCACTGATATGTTGGGTTAAAACCAGAATAAACCTGTGTGTTGGTTGAATAATGTAAGAAAAGTTAACTCTTAACAAAAAATAATTTTATTATAAAATTTATGACAACTCAGTAAGACATATTCTGTTTAATTGAGCTTGTAAAAAATATTTCTCAATATTAAAATTTTAAAAATATTTCTAAATATTTATGATTTATGCAGGAACATTAGTGCTATTTGGACAGACTTCAAATGTGGAGGAAGCTTTCTGTAGGAAGAAAAGTAATTTCATTCATGAAATAAGCATCAGTTCTGAATAGTGGAGATCTGTCAAAAATTAAGAGATATTTTAAAAGGACAGGATGATTCAGAGTAGTAAATAAGCATAATAAAATGACAGGAACTTTTTGCAGCTTTTTTCCCCTACATGACATGAAATTGTATAACATTCCCTCTTTTGATTTACTCAAGAGTCTTTTAAAATTCTCCTGATTTATCTGTTGAGTTTTTTATACACATGATCAACTCACATATGTCCAAAAGTAATGTCTTCATGGATTTTAATGAGAATCAGGCTCAGGTACTGGTTTTTATCACAAGTGTAAATCCAATGCCGGACCAGAAGAATCCTATGGTTGTCCTAGATGTGTTTTGAACTGTCAGGTTTTTTTTCAAGTTTGTAGGCACTACTTGTTGGTAGTGTCTTTGCAATGTGATAGTTACAAAGCTGACTGGAATATAAACACTGTCTCCAAGCCAGGGCATTTGGATCAGATGACCTTAGTTTTGTTTAAAAACATTTGATTGGATTTATAAATCCCCATCTCAATTAAAACCAGCATGTTTGAAGATTAAATGACTGTGATAAGCAGCTAGGTTACCTTAGGTAGCACTGAGTAGCAGTGTAACACTGCAGTTACTCAGATGTGCTTACACTGTCTTTTAGGGAAAGTTACTGCCATATATTAAATAGCATTTCAGAGAACTTTGAGAAGGCTTCTGTTGGCATTTGTTGACAACGTTTAATTGCTCTCTTGCATGTTGTATACACGTGGTTCTGCCAGTATTTTTTCTAAGTTTCTGACAGCTCTTCAGGACTATCTTGGGTTTAGGCCAATAACGCAACAGTACTGTAGCTGAATATCCGTATTTAATCTTATTGGCAGCTTTTATTGAGGTATTAACACTTTCATTGTTCTGTCAACAACACTGTGAGCACTCTTCTAGTGCAGGGAAAAACGCTCCATCTGCAACTCAACAATTCCATGTGTGGCTTGAATTCCTTCATGACCTGAGCATTGACAAATGAATGCAATACACAGAAAAACTGAGCAGGCATTGAAATTGCAGAATCACAGAGTGGTTGGAAGGGACCACAGTGGATCATCTGGTCCAGCCTTCCTGGTAGTGCAGCTATTTCATATTTCCACGAAACTCAGTTTTATTTTTAAGAACATTGTAGGGCGAGTTCTTTCTAATAAGAGATGATAACATTAAGACTCAGTTATTTCCTTTTTCATAGTAACATTTTGGAGGAAATAATCTCAAAACCTTGCTACATTTTGGTTGGTATTTGAATTAAAAACTTATGATATGAATCTAAATTTATACCTGAAAATCCTTTGTTTGTTGGTTTGTATGTGTTTATATCCATGAAAAACCACAGGAAACGAGAACTATGCTCTTCTGTCTTTTCTTTAAAAACCTGAACAAACATTTATCATACAGTCAAATTGCAATTGTATTTTTTACCTCTGCCAAGGAAAATTAGAAAAAAAATTCAAATAAACTTTCAGTTAAAAAAATTTTGAACAGGTATGATAGCTTACCTATATTTTTTATTGTTTATTTTCAATTTGAATTTTACTGGAAATGTCTGATAGAAGGAGTGACCCTTGTTTAGTGTTCTGTTTCAAGGTTAGACCTTTACTGTGAGATAAGATCAAATTCTCTTTAGCATTAACACACAGTGCTTAATATTTTTTTTGCAACGTAAGAGGATTTTGGTCCAGCACACCCAGGAAAAATTATCACCTCATATTCTATTTATATACTTAACTGCAGTGATTAAACAGATTAAAAAACCCTAGGACTGTGTTCTGGTCCTGAATTTTGTTCCTGATCCTGCCAAGATTCAGTTGCATGCCAATTTGTATCCTTAAGTCTAGTGCTGTTAATGTTCACCAGAACTCCTTAGCCTTGAACTTCCAGTTAGACATGTGCATAAACCCTATAAGGCTTAGAGCTCTTTATTCTATGAATTCTGTTCTGGTGGAAGAGCTAGCTGTAGTTTCTTGCTATTACCAATTCCTGTGTAATGACATTTATTACTGCATTTTGAGGCAACTCATTACCAGAAGCTGCTAGACTCCTATTTAGTTATTAGCTGGGTACAATTAGAATTGCTTTAATCAGCTGAGCTTGTTCAGCTGAATTCACATTTTTCTTTTGCTGAAGGGGAGATCTGAGTTCATCAGCCAGTACTTCAGACACTTTGAAACCATGACCTTAAATAATCCTGGTTGTTCTGACCATATACACAGTCAAGAAGTATGTGTTACTTAATTGTAATTGTAAAAATGAATTAGAGAGAATGGTTATCATCTTTAACCACTATTTGTAACCAGTTTAACGTCTGTGTTTTGGAACAGGGGCTATAGTCTTCCAAATGATACGTACATACCAAAGTCTTACAGGACAAGCCAGCATGCAAATTCTTTTTTTCCATAACCATCTTAATTTTCATGTACTTTAAAACTACCTGGCACCACTTTGATAGTCTGAAATTTGGGGGATGCAGGCAAAAAATATTCATCTTTACATGTGAAGATCCCTGTCTATCTATCAGATGGCTTTAGACCAATTGACTGATTGTTACCAGAGATAAGCTTCCATCAGAACCTTGGTATCTAGCTGTTCCTCACTTCTCTGCTCAGTAACTTCCCAGAGGAAAGCTTTCTGAGTTTTCGTGGCTGATACGCCTGTATTTCCTCATTGTAGGAGGCCTGGGGGGTTAGCGAAAAAAGTCCAAGTTCAACAGAGCTCCCAAACTTCAGTGGTTTGAATACTCTCTGAAGATTTTTGAAAACAATGTAGAGGAGAAGGTGCTTCTATGGGAAGGAAAGATGTCCAACAGAAGCTGCTGGCTTACCAGGGGCAAGTTTGCATCACTTCTCGCTATGCAGGTTAAAACAGCATTTATCCTTTAGACTTAGTTTTGAGTCAGCTAACTCTGGTGAGAGTAAACCACTAATTTAGATTTCAGTTTAGAGCTTAATGTATTCTTCCAGCCTGTAGGGCTGGAAGAATGGCAGTATAAGTAAAAAAAATTAGTGTGTCTTTCAGTGTAAGAGTGGCATTATTTTAGAGTTAGATTATGTCACCAATAAGAGCTCAGTAATGTCCAGCAGCTACACTGACACTAAAGATGCTGAAAGAAAGAGAAATCCTAGTGGCCTCAGCAAAAGAAGGGAATACAGAGCTTGTCTTGGCTTATAAAGTCCTTGAAGTCTGAAAACTTTAGGAAGATCTGATGGGAAATGTGCATTGGCTAAACCAAATCTAATTCAAAAGGCTCTGAATGAAAGAGTGCAAAGGCAATGTGGTCTAAAGGGAATGAATCTGAATTGAAAGAGGAGTTGCTTAGGTTTAGCTAATCAGATTTCATAGAGATTTTACTCTAATTTATCATTATTTCAGGGCTGATGAGATGCAGTAATCTGGAGAGATTTTTTTTTATCTGACGAAAACGGGCTAAAGGACCTGAATGTTGAGGCAGAGGGAAAAAGTAATATGCTACATTATTTCTACTTTCATGTCAGGCATCTTAGGTTTAAGCTTTACTTTGATCTACCATGCCTAGCACTAAAAGTTTCTTTAACAAATTGCTGCTGACAAATTGGAATCATGATGATGAAGTAGTACACGTTTTAATTAATGGCAATTATTTTTGTTGGGTAGGAGGAATAGAACCATGTTTTCCTAGAAATAAATTATCCATATTTCTCAGTAGTTGTACCTGAAAAAAAGAACTTGTGGTTATTGGGGGAAAAAGTATTTAAAGTGATTATTTATGTTGTCTGCAAAATAATATTTTTTTTTTCTCCACAGTAAAACCGACAGTTATTGATGTTGACATTTATGTTAACAGCATTGGTCCTGTATCATCAATAAATATGGTAAGTGACTTACTTACAAAGATTTTTATCTGGATTGCTGATCTTGGCATCAATGCTAACTTTTGAAAAAGACACTAAATACCACAGTGATAAGTTGTTTTGATTCTGATTTACTCCTGTTTTCAGCTATAATTCTGGTTTTTATGTCTCATCAAGAGAACAAATGTGTAAGCAGTATTATGTTCTGCGTTGTCTATTGAAAAATGCTGGTAGATTTTCAGTGATAAAATAGCTATCTTAGGAAAGAAAAGGTTTGAAGTGAAGTCATTTTCAAGAAAACTCTTGAGATGTTGTTTCAAGATGCAATCAAATATACTGCTTAATAATGTGGAGTTAATGGAAGTCATCATATAATAACAGCATATTTATTTGGAATTCATCATCTCTTCAGTGGTTGCTTTTCTTTCACTGAGTTACCAACAATCTTGAATGTAAGAGTATAATTTTGAAGAAGGTATTCATAGATGTACTGCATGTGTAAAGGCAGGAGAAACTGAGAGTGTGACTGTGTGGCAATAAGAAACCTATGGCTGGTCCCCTGTTACAGTCTGAACTCTAGGTCTTTCCTCAGTGCTGCAGGAACATATTCAGATTTAGAAAGCAAGCTGAATGTTTATGTAGCTATGGGGTTATGGGTAGCTGTGGCTGCTGGTGCAACTTTTGAGTTTGGATTCATCATATTATTTCCCTTCTCAAATTAGGTTGATTTTTTTAAAATACAACTTGGAAATGGAGGGCCTGTTAATATCTTACTGTACTTAAAGATTTTAAAATAACCTCTTCAAAGCAATGTCTCTTTTTCACAATGGCATTCAAAGGCTGCCGTGTGCTATGTTCTTATAAGAATCTAATGAATGCATTGAATGTATCTTTTATATTTTTGGAAGAAAAGCTCCTGAATTTAAAAGGTGTCTGTTCAGCCTTATTCTTTGGTTTTGCCTATAAATATGAAAGTAGGCAAATTATTGCAGCATATCAAATACAAGGTGGTCAGAGACTCCTATGCACCCTTGTAGTTGAAAATCTGACAAGTAAACACAGAAACAAATTATGTGCTGTGGACAACTTGGTGTCATATTCACCAAGTGTGAAATGTGTTGATTGATATTTCATGTGAAGTACTGAATGTCAAGCAATGGGAGTAGCTGCTCCATTCTTGAACTAATAAATAGCTAATTATCTTGCCCTTCCCTTACGGCCTACTGTGGATGCCAGTCTGGTTAGGGAGAGAGAAACAGCAATCGTTTCTCACAGTGGCTTCTGGGAATTTTAGGGACTTGCAGGAATGTGATAACTTACTAGTATAAACAATCTGCAGGTGGTGTTTTCCACTTTGTTTTCCTGTTCTTCTCAAGGATGCTGTGTGAGAATGATGTTTTTTATTACCTAGCCAATCAAGTGGAAGTACCGTATCGGTCTGTATAAACCAAAGAATCCTTTGTTATAAAGCTTCTTTTTCTGCCCTTGCATTTGGGTCTCTCATCTGTTCTTGTGCCATGCTTGGCTCAATGGTGACAGCATACCATAATGACTTCTCTGGAGAACAATTTATTGAAAGGTCCTCTGGCTTGCATTTACTCTAGGAATGGGCACTCTTGTTCAAAAGCAGTGGGGAGAATGTGTTTTTGCTCTTTGCCTCTCTGAATTAGTTTATAAGTAGAATTTTGGGGTGCTGGAAATGTATGTGGAATAATAAGAAAGCATTTCATCAAATGCTTAAAAAATTAGTAATATAAGAAATCAGTGGGTTTTGGAAGATTATGGTGGCACAGACTTACTTATGTATTAACTTTGAGTTCAAGGTACCTTTTGAGTTCAAGGTACCCAAAATAGATAAATGCACCAAAAATATCCGTTTTAAAAACACATATTGTATCTCTTTTATAGTAAATGGTCTTGTTAGGATGGTTAATGAGTGTATGACATTGAGATATTTCTTGCTTACAGCTGAAGAAAAATATGTGCAATGTGTAAGGGCAGAATGATAAATAAAATAATGAAACACAAAATTTAGGTATTTGAGGTTTAAGGACTCAAGACTGCATAAAGTTATATTTAAACTTTTGACTAGAAATGGACATTATTTCAGGTGTGCTTGTGGAGAGTACTTCCCACTGAAACTGAATCTGAACTACCTTAGTATTTTTGAATTTCATTTCTGTTCTCTAACCTAATTACCCATATGGGAAATTAACATTAGGCACTCAAATGTAACAAAATTTTGTCCAAAAACTCCATTTCTGCTCTGTTACTTTGGAGTTTGTCCAAGCATACAAAAGACAGCAGTAATGATTTGAGCAGTCTCAAATTTACAGTGAAGATGGCAAGTCCTCACGAAATTGCAAGCCACTGTGCTGTGTGATGGCTTGTCTCTGCAGTGGCAGAACTGATTGAGAAGCTTCTTCTCCCCCAGTTTGTGTTATTTCAACTGTTTGGTTACAGTATTCAGTAGCCATTATTTGGTCTACTGGAAGAAAAAAATCGAACACTCTTTGGAATTAAAAATAATCATTTATTTACTTTTAAGTAAGCAGTTTTTCATGTAGACTGTGAACCACTGACGCATGGGTACACAAAGAGTTGAACAGAAATAGAAGCTAGAAATTACCCATGTCAGAGGAAGAGGAAGAAAGGAAGAATGGATGTCTTCAGTCTGGTATCTGTCATATAACTGAAATTTCAAAGGGAGAGGAATGTGCATGAAAATCTCAATTCAGGAAAAAAAGAAAAGGGGATTCTTGGTAGAGCCCACCTGTGCTCTTTTTCTCACCAGGACAAGAACTTTAAACTTTCTTCCCCTAAATTATTATTAAAAGTTGAGCTGTTCTGTCCAGGGAACTCGGTAAGATTTATCAAAAAGAGTGATGATTACTTTGATTTCCATCTCTTCTATTTCAAGGGTGAGATCATCAACACGTACAAGGCGGACTTTCCTGCTGTGTACTTCCAAACTTAGACCTTAGCTCAATTACTTTTTTCTTAGTCTGCAGCCACTTCTGAGGGAAAATCATGTGGAGCTTCTCTAGAAAATCAAACTCTGCATGTATATTTTCTGATCAGTTTTCATCAGTGATTTTCATCTAGTGGGTGAAACCTAGGAAATAATTTTCTTTAAGATATTTTTTCAATGGGTGTTCAGCTGAACATTCAAGCCGATTTTGTAGAGCAAAGCTTTTCAAGTGTCACTAACTGTTGCAATTATGCTTAGACTTGAGCATGAATATTAATATCTAATGGATTCTTAACAGTCAGGAAAAAGACAGTTGCTCTCAGACACCTACTTGTAGCAAAGTTAATCTCAGATGAACTGCATGTGAATACAAGGAGGAATGAATCTTTTTAGAGTGAGGCTGCAACTGCCGCAAGGGGAAGAAATATTAGGGGCCTCATCAAAAGGGCTTCAAGTCAAAGAACAGGTTGTGTTCTGTGGCAAAGACACCAAAATCCACAGGGGTATGCGGCTAACCCTGCATTCCAAACTTTCTGCGGAGAGTTTCTGCCACTTCTCCTAAAAGTCTTAGAAGTGTCTCATTTTCTAGGTACTTTCAATATTTTCATTTTAAACCTTAAGATTTCCAGAAAGAGTAGAACAGTAATGTGGTTGGTCTTCTATTAGAGACTCATCATTATCTTTTTGAAGACAATAGAAACTTGTTTTCTTAATAGACAGGGGTGACTCTTCCTTTGTCTGTGACATGGAAGATTTCTTTGGGTCATGGTTTAAAAAATCTGATATAAATGAAATAGGTATTGTGTAATAACAGACAAGGAAAAACAGACTGAATAATGAACTTAGTGATACTAGGAAGTGATTGTGAGTAGCAATAGCTTTAAAGAAGTAATTTCAGCATTTTGAGTATTGACATGATGTTATGAAATGGTAGATACTATTGATATTATGAGCATTTTGAATTTAAAATTCCAAGATACATGAATGCCCATTCAAAAAATTTAGGCTGTCTTTTTAATAAATGAAAGCCATCTCATATATAAATATCTTGCCTGTCCTTTATCAAGAACATAATAGGATACTTAGACTCATTTAAAGGATATAAAATCTGGTTTATTCAAAAGTAAATGACAAATGCATTCTATGAGCCACATTATATGTTCTTGAGTTCACATTATATCTCTTTTTCTTGGTTTTCATCATCTAATAAAGTAAGTTAAAGAAATCTGCAATTTGCCATTTCAAGGTGCAATGTCATTAGAGACTTTAGGTTGTAGGATGCAAGATTTTAATTCAATCTTTTCTTATTGAAAATACTTGTTATATCTGTAATTATAATGACTGCTTTACCATATTAGAAAATCGTAAAGATCTTCTAAATGAGTTCTCTTAATTAATTTTTAATTTTAGAATTCACTTGCATTTTTTTTTCTCATGCTTTATATTGTAAACCAGACGTATGAATTTCATATCACTCATTTTTTAGATATTTGCCTTTTAAATTCTTTTTTCTGTAGTATTTTCCATTGAAAATGGTGTCCAGGAGACATATGATTTTGCATTAAAACCCATAATCCATTTTTCATCAACCCTCTGGTTCTTGTCAATAGCTGTAAAGGTTTATAGATTTCCTTGTAAACCATAGTCTTAATGTGGCTTACTGTAGCCTGGTTTTCTACAGATAAGCAATACTGGCTTGTCTATAAAAGAACAGAAAAGGGAAAGAGACCAATAGTCAAACTGGGAGCTAGACATAGATAGTGGGGGAAAAAAATCCCCTAGAAGTAGTTTTGTGAGACAGAAAGGTAAACATGCTGAGATTAAATAGACTATTAAACTTCAGTGGCATCAAACCTGTGTATTTATGCATTCACACATACAGGGTTAACTGAGTAGCTACAAGATCTGAGATTGCAGCACAAATTGCTAGCAAAGGAAGAATTTTACGCCTGTGTGGTTTTTGCAACTGGAGTCTTATTTTAACACAGCTGTACAGAAAGACTGTTGAAGAGAGTGTGAGAAGCAACTTTATAAACTGTACTTACCTGTCCATAAAAATAGTAATTGGTTACCTACTGGTCATCTCTTTATTCTCAAGTATTCTTAAATGGCAATTCAGAGTGTTTCTTTTGTGTACTTCATCACTTCATTCTATTGCATCCACTCTCTAGGCTATGCCATATATCTTTATGGGTGCTATATATGTCCCATTTTTTCAGTTAAGTGTTCTAAAATAAAAGCAATTTTTACTCTCTTTTACCTTTTAATGTATTGGTAGACTTCTTTGAACTTCAGTTTCAAAGTCCCCACGTGCTTACTTTGCTTCTCCACTGGGCACTATAGGTATCTTAAAGAATAGTCTTGATCTGGTGACTTGTCTAAAGTACTACTCAAAGCTTATGATTAAGCCTGAATTTCTGGCATGCTTTCAGGCTTTATGTCTATTTGTTTGATATATATATATATATATATATATATATTTGTCTTTATGTCTGCTTGTTAAAATGATTGTTAGAACAGCTGCAATTATAGAAATATAGCCTGCTGAATCTTTCCATCATATGGCAGAGCTACTTCATAGCCAGATTTTATCCCATTTTCAACCCCCCTGTGAAATACCCCAAGTATTTCCCTTTACAGACATCTTCTCAAAAGATAGTGCAAGTCACTGTTTGAGCACAAGGCTGATGCCCAGTTCATTGTCACTTGAAGTGTGTTTTTCTAACTCTATCTCACTATCTTACCTAATCTGTTTATAAAGCAATTGTGCAGGGAGAGTTATTTTTGAGGAGTGAGTTTTCCAGTTGATGAATTCAGAGAATCACTATAATTAATGGAGTGCCTTGGGCTATTTGTATTTTCCCCTGAAAATCTTACCAGCTCCTTTGTTGTTCTGTGACCTAAGAGAATACTTGTGTACTGGACTAAATTTTAGTCTGAGTGAGTCTGCTTGTTTACGAGGACTGATATACAAATCATAAAACATTTTTCTAGATTATGATCAGATTACTGTTCTTGTTTCTAGAGCATATTTATAGACTGTCATTAAGTTTGGATCTCTCATAATAAAAAAATATATGCATTATAGAAAACTTTTAAAATGAATGGACTTTTTTCTGATAAAAACAAAATCACCTCTTGTATAAGCTTGTTCTTGTTGTCTTAAGCTCTGGTAGCCAGTGCCTCACTATGAAAATATTTCTGGGAGGTAGTAGTAATAAAATGAAATTTGAATCTGTCTGTGGCTTCTGTTCCACCACTGACCTTGTGAGAGGCTTGTATAATCTCAAAAGTGAAACTGACTGGAAAAGAGGAAGCTGGGCCTGGGGAAATGAACATTGATTATTTCACATATCACCTCGGCAGCCTTTGGTCTTCTCTAGAGCTCCACTTTGTGTAACTAAAAACAGGGCCTGGGAGATACAGACTTGGATAAAGAAGGGCCTTAGGCTGCTCTTGTTTGAGGTGCAATGGGATGAACTAGAATAATGTTCATTTTTTTGCTACATGCTGTGATGTGCAGCAGTAAAATGCATACTGCCATAATTTACTGCATTGGCAGGAAATCCAGTTTTACTTCTTGGAGGAGTGATAGATTCTGTCCTAAGTCTTTGGTAATGGACTGATCTTAGGTCTGCTGCTCTGTTTTATCAGAATTCAGGCAGATTGTCAAATATGGATGAACTTAGCCTTAGAGTTGTCTCAAAAGGTGTATGACAAATGAGCAATTTAATTTCAATAAGATAGTAAAATTTAAATGTCTCATCTGTTCAGTAGTGGGTATTAAAAAAGATTTGAAGAGCAGCCAGGCTGAATGTTTTTTCCATAGATAACAGGGTGACAGTATGTAACAGGTACCTCCTCCTTGAGGTAATCTATTAGCCATTACACAAAAAGTGGTAAGAAACTCCTTTCCAGCTTTTAAAGCTGGAAAGTTTTTAAAACTTTAAAACTTAAGTTGCAGTTTTTAAAACTTGATTTTTCCCACTTCAGCAACCTGTTTCTTGGGCCTGCAGGCCTCAGACTTTAGATGTAGTGTACTCATTGTTAAAGTTCCTTTAGAAAGCAGTAGTTGCCCTTGTCTATTCAGCTATACATAGCTTCACATTCATTATAGCCAACACTTGGGAAAGTTAGTTTAGAAAAACTATGGCTAAATTGCTGTAAAGGGTATTGAATTACTTTAGGGTAAATTGGCAATCTCTTGGCCTAAATCAATTTCATTTTTGAGTGGTCAGGTGTTTATCAACTTTAGTTTAGATTTTGACCTTTCCATGATTGCTCCATGAAAGAGTAATTACTTTTGTGTTGACCTGTTTATTGGATTCCTGAATGATATTGAAGTGATTTAAACTATGGTTTTGAGAGTTTGGTCTTCCTTAGTGCTTTCAGTTATGGATTTATTCAGGAAGCAAATGGATGTTGCTGATTTGTTCTGTAAGTACTAGAGATGTACTAATGACAAGCTTTCATATGAATTCATGGTATAACTTTCTGGGAACGTAGACCTAGATGTCACAGCATCCATAGAGCAATTCTAGCAGCATTATAAATGTGCTTGGTAGTTAGGAAGGAATAGCTGAATACAGGGTAACCCCCTATAAACCATTATTGGGCCACAGAATCATCTTCAGTTTTCTGTAAGGTTTTTTGGTTGGTAAAGAATGAATACTATCCATCAGCATAATTTGAATATCAGAACAATGATTTTCCACACTATTTTTGCAATGAGCAAAACCCAGAAGAACCTCCCTACCTTACTTTTTTTTTTCCACTAGAGAGTTTGTCATCAATCTAATTGGTTGTAATTTCCTTTTTTGTCAGATTTCTGAAAAATAAGGTTTGGATAATTATATTACATTTCCTTTCAAGCTTTTTTTAGTGAACATGGTGTCCTTTGACTCTTAAGTACTCTCAGATATGCTTTTTCAGGTATAGGCAGGGTGTTTCTGCTGAATGACTACACAGAACTGAAGAATAATACAGATGCTTGGTTTCTGCAATTAAAAAGTTTTACAGCCTGCAGGGTTGTATTGTATCCCAGCACTTCCATGCTTTTGCTGACACCACACACTTTCCTCCTTTTAAATCAAAGTAGTCCTAATTTATTGCTTTCATGGTCTGGAAAAGGGGCTTTTATGTGGTCAAAAATAGTGATATTCTAGGTTCTTTATATGTTTTCATAGCTTTCTTCCTCAAAGGTCTTTCTACCACAGTCTTCTTTTGTATCTGCTTTTCATTAGACTTTTAAGATACAGGTGGTTCTGTTACATTCTTTGTTGCATTGGGCAAGTTGCTCTCTACACTTAAAGCTTCTATCTTCTCATGAAACTTTGTGGCCCTTTTCCTGCTTCTGCAAATTTTATTTGCAAGCCTTGAAAGCTGAAGAAATGTTGTGAGAGGAAGCTGTTATTATAAACTATTATTAACTTTTTCTACTCTACACAGAAGCAGATTGTTTTGACCACAGAGTTTTGGAAATGTTTTAGTTAAACATCTGAGATATTAAAGTGTAGTGACTGCTTTGAAACTTAGCACAGGCATTTTAATGGTGATATAATAATTTTACTAACTGTTGAGGGTTTCTTTAAGTTATAAATTGTAAAGGAATGGAAACTATTCAGGGGTCTAGGAGAAGAAATTCTCAAAGCTGTTGTGAGATTTTTAAACCAAAGAAACTGCTGTCATCCTTTCTGACTGTTTCCTGTGCTTACCCCATAATTTATCTAGGAAATTGCATTTCTTGTGAGACTTGGGACCAGGGGTAACTGATTCTGGTTTTCTTGCAATTGCTTTCATGTATTTTTCAAGGAGAACAGAATTTTAAAAAGTATTTAAGGAACTTAGTAATAGGTGGTATTAAATCCCTAGCCTTCATACCTTTGTGAATGTGGCCCTCTGTTTGTCAGGTCAGATTTATGAAAATTGCAGCAGGTTCATAAAAGTATGAGGGTGTCAAACTCTTTCTTACAGTTTCTAGCTTAACATAAATGCCAATGGTTACCACAGCTCCACTGATATTTTCCTTGCATATTTAGTGAATATTTGAATAAGGTGAGTTTAGAAATTTAAATGAAATCTTTATGATTCTTGTCATACCCGAAGTAATTTGGTATGATTTTTGTAAGTGTTCTTCCTTAGGAATTCTGGCCTGTGACAAAAAATATGTCATAATAATAGGATTGTTGTGCCTATTTTGATTTGAGATTTCAAATAACAATATTTGAAGGAACGAGTTTAGGCCAGCTGTTAGAAAGAAAAATGGAAAAAACACTTGGTCTTGCAGACTCTTCCTTATGTTGACATAGACACAGTGATGATTACACTATCATATAATTTGCTTCTGTATTACTATCCTTCTATGAAGCCAAAAGTTCCTGTGAAGAATAAGCAAGAAACGGAGCAAATGTGATACAGCACAGGGAGCTGCAAGAGAGGGTGAAGTCCAGAAAAGTTTGGATACTATTTTGAGAACATTCCATAAGACAGCCATGCTATTTCAGACCTCCTGGTCCTTCTCCTTAAGAGAGATTACTAAATCCTTCAAAAGAAAAATCCTGGAAACTGAATTTCATAATCCTATTGAATACAGAAAAGCAGAAGCTCAAAAGTGACATGGGTGTTGTGGCTCTGTACTTGTGCTCCTGGTAGTCTCTGAAGTGGTAACTGCTCATCAGCTTTCCTGTGTGCATCTTTTTCTTCTTCAGGTGCACATACTAACCTTTCTCTCTGTTGTCTGTTGATTCTTGTTTTTACCCAGAATATGTTTATCTAAATAGGCTAGAAATCTGCAGTGGTTCTCTCAGATGAGAAAAAGGACAAGTGTGCCCAGGATGACTTTTTCCACCTGTATTGTCTAACCAGTAAGTTACCTCTGTTTTCAGACTTTGCCTTTCAGAATACTTCTTGGAAACAGTAGCTAGTGAACTCCAGGGATAGTGAGCTTTGGCTGATAGTTCATGTTTGGTAGTGTGTTGGCTAACTGAGACAAAGAAATAACTGTCATCTGGCTTACACACACTCCATATATCAGACTCTGACAGCTCTGTGCTTTCAAATGGCTTTCCAGGTAGGTATTTCCCTGAGGTATATTTGCTGCAGTGTGCACAGCATGTGTTTCTCATTACCTAGAAGGCCTGTAGATTGTGGTCAAATTTGTTTATTATAGAAAGGTACAATAATATTATTTCAGTTTATAGAGATTATATTGGAATCAAAAAAGCTTTTTTTTTTTTTTTGTCTAAAAGTGCCAGTTTCTGAATTTTACTGCTCCTCATAACTGAAGGATTGGGATCACCAAAAAGCTTGCTGATCTTTCCCACTGCAAATGGAAATAAAAAATTTCCTCCTGTATTACTTGTCTGTCTCAGCCTTGGTCTTCATTACTCTGGGTGAAATTGTGCCTTGAGCACATGCTCAGTAAACATCTGGCCATCTTTAAGGCAAAGCAGTTTCAATTTTCCTAAGCTAGATTCATGCATTATGCAAATGTTACTTCATTAGACACTGAGATGAGCTATCAAGCTATATTGTTTGGTCAGAATAATGTAGGCTCAATGCTGATTTGAAATCAGACTATCAATTTTGGATAAATTCAGTTCATGCAATCATTTTTGCTTGTGATTCAATTAGGGCATACATAGTGATTGAGGTAAAGGCAGTCAATGATTTTGTCTCTGTTTCTGACTTATTCTGATACCTATATGCAGTGTGTGAAACAGCATAAACAATAAAAGAGCTAAATCAATCTCTCAGAAAGTGAATAGAACTATGCCAGGAATAATTTTGAGCCATGTTCTCCTAAAATACTCCACACTGAGAGTCTAATTATAAGACCGAAAATTACCCAAAGTTGATTTTGGCGCTAGAACATACTGGATTCTCATTGCCTTCTGTCTTTTCTTTGAATTTGCACTGTGTGGAGATTGCAAAGTGAAACACCTGTAAATTCAGGAATTTCTTCTGTTCTGGATGGGCCCAAATAAATAGCAGATGTATACAGTATCACAGGATCTGTCTGATGCCTGATATTGCAGTCTGAATTCCACAGACTGCACTATCAGTTTCTCACCTGACATAACTGGTTGGATTCATCAGTGTAAATGGAAATGTGATCTGTGCTAGCCTGCTGCTTTCATATTTCCTTTTACCTAAAGTAGCTTTTATTGTTTCCAGATTAAAAGGTTAGATACTAGGAGTTTTTATTTTGAATAATATTATAATTTATTTTATCACTCTTTTGCAGAGTATATTAGGAAAAAAAAAAGAGAATAAAAAAAAGACTGCAAGATTGTTTGATTGCACTCTCCTGAAATCTCTTTATCTTCATTGTTTTCCCTGCAATGTGTTCTCTAACTCTCTGGTGTCTGAAACTGTATTTATGTAAATAGGTCTGAGCATTACTTTACCATCTGTATAGTACTGTAAAAATGGCATAAAGAAAAGGAAAGTGAAAACAAATATAGGAAGCTTGGGAGAATATCTTTAAAAGAGAATTGGACCTATATTTTGAGAGCTGCCTAGCTGGACCAGCTAACAGAGTTCTTGATGGATTGTGGCACAGATAGGTTAGCTAACTGAAAAGAGGCAGATTAAAATAATTACTTGAGAGTTTCTTCTGGATTTTTAATAAGTCTGGCTAAACTGGCATTGTGTGATTTTTCTAGATAATGATAGCTGATACATTGAATGGTCAACTGGTGTAAATTTTTTGGTTTAGCTCAGATTTATACATGAAGTTTTTGTTGACATAGTAGTGTTTAGGAATGTGGTGTCTTTCTAGATATCTCACCACCTCTTACATGTGGAATTGGTTTTTTGTGTTCTGTTACTAATATATTTCAGCCTGTAAAAATACCGCCAGTGATAACATACTAGAATCTCTCAAATTTCAAACTCTTAATAGGTCTAGAGTTATGAGGATCTTTGTAAAATGCTCTGAATAAAATGACAAACAAACTAGCAGTCAAAATCATAATTAAATTAAATTGAGGAGCATGCCAAAAGTCTGTCAGCTTCTAAATAAATGATCTGATTTATGCCAAGTATCACATGGAAGCTAAAGTCAGGAACTAGATTTGTGTGGAGGGATAGAATGCAAGAAAATAGTGCAGAAGGTAGTCTCACACCTGAGGAGTTGCAGCTGTACTAATCACCAAAGATTAGGAACAGGCCTGCCCTTAACAGGCCACAGCTGTGTCCAGTAAGAAGAAGAGCCCTACAAAAGGGATGGAGTTTGTTGGTTGTGTTGTGGAGAGAGCTGGAGTTTGTTGGCTGTGCTGTGAAGAAGAAGGAGTCAGTGCTGTAAGGGGCTGCTCATGAGAAATCACCAAGAAGGTATGGAACTTTTGCAATAAGAAGATAATTGATTTGAAAGTGTTTTTTTTTAGTATTTTGTTTCTAATGGAGTCTTACAAGGCTCAGTTTCTATTTTCATTCAGAATTTGAAGCTTGTCCATGGACTAAATCTTCATTTGTGTGAACTGAGCATTTTCCAGAATGAGATGGAGGACAGGGTCAGTTTTATGTAGAAAAAACTGTAGGCAAATTTAACTTTATTTAGTAATTTGTTCCTGGGGTACTATCTTGGAATATAAAACTAAAAATGGTGAAATAAGGGTATAAGTACTTGAGGCTGATGCTATAACCTAATTAAACATCTGTGTATTATTTTTCTTTATAAATAGTGGATTTCAGATTAATATTGTAAAGAATAGCAGATATATATTATAAAATTTTGCCAAAGGCAGTTCATTCAGTGGTTTGGCTCTGAAGCAAATATAGGAATGTGTATCTTTTTCACTTTCAAAAGCAAGTGACCTTCCAACTTTCACTAAGCTTTGTTATGTCATGCTAGTTAAAAATGACATTAAATTTTAAGGCTTTGGAGGGGGAAAAATGGTGCATTTCCTGTATGTCAGAAATGCCTTCTATTGTCTCTGAGGAAATCTGCCTGCAAATCTGGTTGCACATGCTCTGCAGAAAAAATGGTTTTAGCAGCTTAAGTTTCTGATTCCACCTGTGTTGTACATATTTTAGTGTGAGTGTGTGCCAGATTTCTGGAGAGCTTACATTTGAGCTATTGAAGCTGGTGTAAAAGAGCAATGTTCTGTTCTCCTAGTGATCTTGCTGTAATGCAGCAGCCATGAGGAAGGAGTTGAAAAGTCAAAGTTATGATTGGTTTTTTATCTCACTTGTACTCAGGCATGATAAAACAGTCCTGCATTTCTTGATAATCTAACACGGTTTTGCTAAAGTAGCTCCTACTTCAACATACACATAATTTCTCTGGTCTGAGGCTCTTTGTTTGGTACAGGATTTTTCTCCTTCTTGTTACTGTAGTTCAAACAGCTGCTTGTAGGGACCCAACAGGAGGGCTTTGAGGTTGGAGCAGCAGAATGCAGCTCCAGTGGAACATATTCTGAATTCTGTTGGGATTGGTGCTGTGATCACTGCCCTGGGGAGCCTGTTCTAGGTGCTCAACCACACTCTGGGTGAAGAAACTTTTCCTAATACCCAACCTAAACATCCCCTGGCACACTTTCATGCCATTCCCTGTACCTGCCCCTCCACTCCCCCTCATGAGGAAGCTGTAACTCTAATGAGGTCTCCTATCAGTCTCCTCCAGGCTGAACAGACCAAGTAACCTCAAATGTTCCTCACATGGCTTCCCCTCAAGGCCGTTCAACATCCTCATGTTCCTACTTTGGATACTCTTAACAGTTTAGTATTTTCCTTATATTGTGATGCTCCAAACTGCACACAGTATTCAAGGTGAGGCTGCCCAGTGCAGAGCAGAGTGGGACAATCCCTCAGCTTGCTGGTGATGCTGTGCCTGATGGACTCCAGGACAAGATAAGACAGATAACTGGAGACAGCTGGTAGCACATTCAACATATATTTTTAAGCACATACTAAAGCTAAATGGAAAGGCCTTCCATGCTATCTGGACTCTCCTTGTATCTCTCTCTTTACTGTATCCTTAAGTGCCTGTTTTCTTATTGTAAATTTACATCAGCTACAAATATAATGGGCTCTCCTAGAAGAGCTGGAGTAGAGGGGCTTCCAGGTGGTGTTGCTTCTCTATGCAACTGAACATCTTGCTGAACTATGACTTGCTGCTATTTAATGATCATCTTCTGCAGCAAAAAGGTGTAAGTTCTTCTGCAATGAGGCATGATTTAGGTAGGGTTTAAGATACTGTTGCTGTTTAAAGGAAGTATGTTGCTTTCTTAATCAGCTTGTCCTAAATTTCTGGGATTGCTGGTGAAAGTAGCTTTGAGACTTAAAAGGCATCTTGCACCGATATTTTGTCAAGCCAGGTGTAGTTCTGTCTTTGGTGAAATACTTGTATTAATCTTGGTTTTACTACATAAATTTTGGACATCTCTATAGATGAGGTACTGAAGTGGCTAGGGATCTCACTTTCTGGTGGAAATTCAGAGGGTATTAACACAGAATCCATATGTATATTAACTGACAAATAGTTTTTGAAGGGTGGATTGCCTGCATCTTTCTCAGGACTAGTTTGAAAGAAAGAAATAAACTGGGCAAAAGAAAGTTGCATGAAACTCCCTCAGAGTCAACACGAGATGAGCCTGCAGAACGTGGGGCAGCCTCTTGAGCAGAAGGGCTGCTGGGGGGTGGAGCTGGTTGAGAAGAAAGGACAATTTGCTTTTGCGTTTTCTTTTCTTTGGATAAGCTGTAAAGTGATATGTCTCATTTGAAACCTGTGAGTTTCTAATGGCCTTTTGAAGAGCAGCTTTCTACTCATGAGCCAGGAGAATTTCTTGAACTTGAAACAGAGATAAAGTGAGGGATTAAATAATTAGAGGCCTTTCTGATGGAATATAGGAGAATGTAGATCATGACTTTTGCCTGGCCTAGAAATGACCCAGGAACCTTGAGCTCAGGAGTTCACTACTGAATCCTACCCAAACTAGGTATTTAGTTGCTGGTAGCTAGGTTGATTTTGTGTTTTTTTTTTTTTTTCACTCTCCAGTTATTTCTATGAATAATTTGCATCCCTCTTCAGTGATTGTTGCAGATACTCAGAATATAAAAGGACCATAACCTATATTTTCTGAATGTAGGATGAGTAATTCACATTAGAGTGATTAGAAAACTGGATGAGGAAAGTAACCTGGCTCATATTTTGAAGGGAGACATTATGCTACACTCCAAATAATGCCCCATATTCTATTTCCATATAATTTATGAGATGTTTTTACTGGGGAGAGTGCAAAGGTTAACAAAAATCTTAATTTTCCCCTAACTATTCTGATATAGTTAAGCAAGAAACACTCCTTGAATAAAGAAGATAAAGGCTTAAGTGGAGGTTCAGCATGATTAGCTTGAAGGCATATGACATATGGTAAGTTCTACATCATGTTAGAAGAATTCAGTTGTTGGAAATAAGGCTCTACAGCTTTTTGGCATGTAAATCAAATCCCTGCTCACTCATTGATTTAAAATTAGTGCATTATGAAATCAGTCTGCAATTCTTAATGTCATTCATGTGAATGGTCAAAATCTGTAAGTCTACAAATGCATTCCTCTATTTTCTATAGTATACATTTTGAGGAAATTTAACTTTAATCAATGAATTATTAATTATAATACTTGCCAATAATGCTGTGTAGAAACGTCTCTATTCAAGATATCATTGCTTGGTTCTGTATTTTCTTTCTAATAACCAAAATTGACACATCTATCCAATCCATAGCTTAAAGGTAGAGCCTGAAAATAGGAAGTACAGTATGAAACACTGCTTCTTTACTGCTTATTCTTCCAACAGATTCTCTGGAGATCAGTTATATTTTTCTTATCACCTTTAGTTTCCTCAACTCATTTTCTCCTCTCAAAAATAGTGTATACTTTTAGAAAGCCTTTGAAGAAAGTATGATGATGTAGTTTTGGGGTTTTTGTTTTCTCTGGGGAAAATTGTGTGGCAAAGTTGCTGTGCCCTTGGCTTGCTGTTCACTTGCCTTGCCTTTCTCACCTGTGCTCACGCTGCCTCATTTGTCTCTCCTCACCTCCCTTTCCTTCTGTTCTTTTAAGCTCTGGCACCAAGTTAGTACCATGCAACTGCTCTCTCACTCCCCCTGACCCTGGTAGGTGAGATGGGGAGGAGAATCAGAAACTTGTGGATTAAGATAAGAACAGTTTTAATAACTGAAAATATGATAGTAAGATTAATAATCAAAATAACATTATTATTAATGAAAAGGAAAGAGAGAGTTTTGCTCTTTATATGGAGAATTGAAATATTTTTTAGAGTTCTCAAATGGCTTTGAATCTTGAATGTGTTTTTTCTGATATAATTCAACTATGCAAGCCCATGGCTCAGTTTCAATTTTTAATGCATCAGGTGCATGGCAACATGGTATTTTTTACCCCTATTATTCTATAATTCTGTTAAGCTAACAGATCCGAGAGCCCTGCTTAGAGGATTTGTTGATTTTCCTGTGGATGTTGGAAGGAAAAGACAGAGTCACTTTGTACCTGCATTTCCTATATTTTGTGTTATAATAAAAAAAATTGGTGCTGCCCATTATTCCCTCTATAGACTGTGTCCATAAAATTTTGCTAGACCTTTTCCTTAGCTAGGAAAAACAAGTGGGAGTATTGAGGCTGTTCTTACGTTGGGTATGTAGGACACAGTACAATCTTTTTGTGCCAATCAATTATGGAGGTGTCCCTGCTGGCTGAGAGGCCATGAATGGAAAAATTGTTAGTTGTTGTCCTAGACACAATACAGGTAATGCTTCATGATGGAGCGAATAGAAGGTGTGCTATAAAGAAAAGAAAGTGTTGCCATTATTGTGGGATTTCTAGATGTGTCTACAAGCTAAAGAATATTTGGGCTCTTAAATTCTCAGTTGGCTTTGTGACCAGAAGGACCTTTCTAAATCATGCTCTTACAAAGGTTATAAAGGTGCAGCTACTTTGTGGATCCCAGTAGCTGCTCTGACCTGCTTTACAGAGCACAGAGTCCTGTGTTTGTTACTAACAGCTGTATATTGATTGGCTGGGTCTTTGCTAGTGGTCAACACTGACTAGAAAATGCCTGTGCTTTTCCACACTGGGAGTGCAATCCCTGTCCGAGATTTCTTTGTGTGGACGTGATAATTTTGTGCCTGAGAGGGATTATTAAGTATATAATGGCAGCAAACAAAGCTAAATTAGTTAAAGGAGGAAAAATCTTTCAGCAATGAGTAACTGCAAGTTTTATAGGAAGGATAGACTATAGACCAGACTAATGGACAGGTTTGGATATAACCTTAGAACCATGCTTGAAAACACTTTTCTTTATGCAGGGCAATAAAAGCAGAAGTTATCCTCTAAATCACTGAGCTGATTCCACAGTGCTGTAAGCTAGTCCTTTTCATATATTCTTCTTTAGTCTTAAACCTAAAATATAATTTTCTAATTCTGAGGATTGGATGACCAGAATTTTCAATTGAGGTCATTCAGATGAATGCAGAGATTAGCACCTCCTTCTTTTCCTGTGCTGGTGAAGAAGCATATCATAGGGTAGAAATGGAATTGCTTTCCTTTATGTTTCTTTTCTTACATTGAGAGGGTTGAAATCCAGACTTCCAGATGCAATGTGCTGGATATAGTAAATGAACAGAGGAAGAGATGATCTTTACACGCTGAAAAAAGGGAAATGGTAATTTGAAGGGAGAGTTAGTTACTTTCTGGGGTTTAATTCATACAGTCTGCCATTGGCAGAGTGTGGAAATAAAGCCCTTCCATGCTATCTGGACTCTCTCTGTCTCCCTTGTCTTTAAGAGTTTCTGCTACAAGCTGCTGACATTACATGGCTAAATGGAAATTACTTAACATAAGAGCAGCATATAATTAGAATACCTTGTGGAAAGAGTGAAGGAAGATACTGAGATTCATTACTGATACATACTACAAAGTAAGGGGTCTGCTCTGTGTTCCTCTGTTTTCTTTCCCCATATCTATAAAATAATTCATCTTCAGTTCTTTCACAACTTCTTACTCTCATTTCCCTTGTGAAGTCCTGTTTCTGCCTTTACTTTCCTTTAGCTGTAGCTTATCCTAATTTATACCATTCCCCTTCTCTATAACATGTGTTTCTCCCTGCCAGTAGAACTGTTGCACAGTTGACTACTCCTCCATAACTCATTCTGTGTGGTTTTGTGCCTTCTTTTTGCTGTTGTTCTGTCATGCTTACCAGTTCTTTAGCAAATGGGACATTATAACAGTGTGTACAACAGAACTCTATTGAATTTTACCCTTCATATTTCTTCCTAATAATGTGATTAATATTAAAGACCTACTACTACCCTAGTATACAAACTGTACTGAAATTAAGAATTTGAGGGCTCCTTGTATAAATGTCAACTCTTACAGTTGTAACATTTTAACACTGCAAATGTCAATGTATTCTAAGTAATGGTGTTTTCCTCTGTGTGAAGTACATTATAATTACTGATGGATGAATCTTAAAATTGTCCAAAGTTCACAGGAGTTAATCAGTCTAAAGTTTGTAGCTCTCAAAAACTATGGGTTTTTTTCATTTGCTTGGGTTTTTTTTGTTTGGTTTTGTTTTGTTTCTGTGTGTGAGTGAAATTCAAGATATCTCAGGATTAACTAAGAAAATGCCAAAGCAGTCAAAATTAAAATCCATATTCCAAGTGATTCAGATGGTAAAGCATTGCTTAAAGTGTATGATAGAAGATTCTCATGAGTTTAGACATAGTTATATGGTCATGGAAAAAATATCAGCAGCAGAAGCCTCCAATTCATTATACATGCAATTACCAAAAATCACATGTGAAGGAGAGCATGGGGGGGGGGGGGGGTGATTTTGGCTCATCAGTAAGCTGGTTGAGAAAGACTGATGAAATTCAGGTTTGCCATATTTATCTGCTCGGTTTCTTTTTTCTGAAATGAAAGTCTTTAAAGTGTGATTGCAAGAGCAGGAGCAGTCTTTTCCACAGGCAGTTTTTCTTAGTGTTCAATACTGAGTTTTTCAAGTGCTAGACTAACTATGGGCAATCTTTAAAGTTCATGCATAGAGTAGAGCGTATATCTAGGAATTCCTTTAGATTTGAACAGTTTCTTTATAGTCACAAGAAGACTGACTGGAGTCAGAAGAGGTGGACATTTATGCAGTATTCCAGTCTAGCATAAAGGTTGTTTCAGTTGCAGAGTCAGAATCATAATCTTGTTTGTTATCATTTTCCACTCTGTCCATTTTGTTGGACTCTGATTCAATCAATTAATGAATGGGGCTTTATGCATGTCCTTGGTATGAATGAAATTTGTATTTTCAATCCTTAATTGACTAGGAATGTGTGAATCATCTAAACATAGGCTTATTTTGGATGTGAAAAAGTGCTAATTAAGTCAAAATATTTGTTATTTTAAAAAGTTGTTGGTATTGTTTTGCTTTTTAATTTACCAAAAAAAAAAAGTAGTAGGGAAAAATAATTCTGATTCATGCTTAAAAATCATGGAGTAATTTAGGTTGCAAGGGACTTTCGGAAATCTAGTCATCTGATCGTCTGGAAATCCAGTCATCTAGTCCAAACCTCTGCTCAAATGAACTTCCGTTACATCAGATTGCTCAGGGCCTCAACCAGGGCAGATTCCAGAGCCTCTCTGGGCAGCCTGCTCCAGTTTGTTTGGCCACTGCCGTGGTTTAAGATAATCTAATTTATATCTAACTGGAAATTCCTGTGTTCCATTTTGTATCCATTGCTTCTTGTCCTGCCTCTGAGGAGAGTGTGGCTCCTTATTCTTTATATACCTTCCCATTAAGGTAGCTGAGAAGCTCTCCTAAGGCTTTACTTCAGGCTGAATAAATCAAGTTTTCTGAATTTTTTAAAATATATTTCATGTTTTTCAAGGTCTTGATGATCCCCTGATAGACTTGCCCCAGTATGTCAGTGTCTTGTACTGAAAATCCCCAAACTGGCACAGCACTCTAGAGGAGGCCTCTCAAGGGCTAAACAGAGAGCAACAATTGTGTCCTTCAACCCCCTGGAAATGCTTTAGTTAATGCATATTGTTGTGTGGTTGTCCCTTGGCCCCACAGCAGCATACTGCTGGTTCACGGTCAACTTGCCCATTAGTCCTCCAGTCCTTTCCTGCAAAGCCATTGTGTGGTTTTTTTTTCCTTCCAGCTGCAAACTTTACATTTGTTTATGCTGAGTTTTGTGAGTTTTCTGTCAGCTCACTTCTCCAGCTTTTCAAGATGTTTCTGAATAGCAACCCAGGCCTTCAGCGTGTTGATAATTCCCAGCAGTATTATGCACACTTTCCCAGAATGCCATGTTAAGCACTGAGGTCATTAATGAAGATGTGAAAGAATGCCAGATTGAGTGATTGATCCCTGAGGAATGGTAATAGTAACTGGCTTCCAGCTGTACTTTGTACCACTGATGGCACCCATGTGAGCCCAGTTAATTTTCCATACACTTTATAGCCTGTTTATTGAGTCTCCACTCCATCAACTTGGCTGTAAGTGTAATCTGGGAAAACGATTCATGTATTGTTTTTATCTATTGGTAACTCTTAGAGTTCCATTTTCCCCCTCTTTATTTTTTCACAATTCTGTGAATGAGGTTATAACTCTTCTTTTAATCTAAGCAAAACTGACATACTTTAGGAAGTGCATAATGGATCAAGGACACATTTGTAATATGGACATTGACTGCGCTCAGGTGTTGGAGGTCAGACAACTATGTGATTAATTCCATGGCAAAATTTTACCTACATGGGATTATTTATTACAGGGTGAAACTGACCAAAACATGATAAACAGGGGCCTCATGACTGGTTTATTTTTTTTTTTTGCTCTATACAGAGGGAAAAAAAAATGGATACATAACAATATATATCCACAATAGCAGCCAATTACTGTCATAGAAGGATACATATTTTAACTGATAACTTTTAAAAAGTAATTTGATGTTTGGGAAGAAGAGTGGGAAAGATCTGCATGAAAAAGAAGTTAAAATCTCTCTAGAGATTATTCAGAATTTTCTCTTCAATGGCCTCCTCATGCAGTAACAGATCTTGATAAGCTGATGAAACAAAAATGAAATGTTAGCTGTGGAATACCTTTATTGGCTGAACTAATCTAAAGATGAAAGAATATTTTGCCATTAGAGAAATACTGGTGTAGCTATCTGTGATTGCAATATTCTCTCAACCCCAATTGATTTAATTTAGCAATCAGATGAAACAGCAAGAAAGCTTCTTCCCAGCCTTTCTTAGCTATGATTTATCTTCATTTGTCTGGCCCAAAGAATGCTGACTGTCTAATCCACATGTAGAAACTGTTCTATTTTTAAGTCTGTGTCTCTGTGTCCAAGGCAACCGTTTGAAGCCAAGGTAATCCTAAAATCTGCAGAATTTATTTCATGTATGTATGAGTCCAGCTCCAGCAAGCTCTCAGGGTCTGTCAGATTGCCAACAGAAACATACAGAAATGCAGATATCATGAATTTGTCTCCATGGGATTAAAGCTAGCAACAGCTGTTGGGCCTTCAATAAGGCTGCAGATGTTTGAACATAGAAATCTGCTCCTTCCTTTAGCACTCATTTTTCGCTTCCTTAAAAAAGTAAGTTGTTTTTTATTTCCTGGGGTTTAGATTTTATTAATAGATTGGCCATATTAATTACAGAGCTATTCCAGCTTTCACAAAGCATTATTACAGTTGAGAAAAGTGCATGTTGCAGGCATGCGTTTGGTCTAATTAAGCAATTCAGTACTTCGTTCCTGATGTTAACTAGGGCTTTGTGACTATAAAAATAATATCAGCAAAGTGTCCTGAAAGCATATTGAAGGCCAGCAGCCTGCAAACTCATTGACAAACTGACTAAAAGCATTGTGAAATACTTGCTTTAGCAACCTACAAGGGATTCACAGGCAGGGCGGTGTCGCTATGTACTTCTCAATTTTTTTCCACCCTTCATTAAAAAAGGGAAAGTGCAGCTTTATGCATATGTTGATTAAGGTTCACAGCAATCCTCCAAAAGATTATAACCCTATTCCTCATGTTTTAGAGGTATGTATGTAAGAGCTCTGAAAAACAGTTTCATGATAGTGGGCTGTTTCATGGTAAGTAGTTTCATGACAGTAGATCTCTTTTGAGGAAACTGAATTGTGCTAGGAAATGAATTCAGTGAACAACAAGAGGAAGGCAAGAGAGAGAAGGGTAAGATCATTACTCATCCTGTTCTGAATTCTTGTTGTTTGGCTGGCAATTTATTGGAATTTATTCTTATTTGACTTTCTCTTTTGGATAATGTTTTATTTGTACAAAATGAAAACATTCTGATTTGGAAGTGACTCATTTAGAGTTTACTTTTTTCCATCATTATGAATAGTATAGTCAAGAGAGTAGGAAATAATTGTAATTAATAGGATTTATAGTCAAGAGGAAAACAGCAGTGTGTGATATTACTATCTTTATACTTCCTCTAGTTTCTTGAAGCAGTTTGTCCACAGATACTTTTGGCTTAGTTTTATAAGTTAGTACTAAATAGAATGTGTGGAGAGTTTTGTTCAGACATGGCTTACAGAAAAAGGCCATGATCATATACAGCTGGTTAAGCAGCAAAAAGCAGCTGTAAGTAGTAAGTTCTCAGCCCTTTTCGTTACGAGAAAAATAATAACACTGTGTCCTTGGTTAAGTGATGAGAAAAACATGGTGGAAAACATGGAGTCCTTGAGGCTGGTCAATAACAGTCAACAGCAGGATGTGGAAAACAAGTATTAGCTTCAAGAAGAAACCACAGGTGTTAGCAACAAAGGAGGGGTTGGCATATAATCTGTAACCAATGATAAGGTCATTTTTTGCAATATGTATGAGTTTAATTAACACTACTATAAAAGTATGTAAGCTGGATCAATAAAGTTGAGATCGATGATCATCAATAGGATGTGCACGTCTCCCTTCACTTTCTTCAAGAATATTTAATAAATTGCTGACTTATGCTCTTTCTTACCAACTCTTAGCATTTTTATTTATCTATAAACATTTGTCTGAGCTAGTCAGCTTTTGTCTGAAGTTTTGCCGCTACCTTCTGTTAAACTGTGAAGGTCTATTTTTTTGAAAATGATCAGAAGTGGGACCCAATATAAGCTTGAAACTGCATTTTGCTTCTTAGAAACTTTTAATGATCCTTATTCTTTCTGCTCTTCTATTAGCTGTGTCTTCAGCTGAATATACCTATTTTTGTAATTGTCCCTCAGTCTCAGAAAGGTGGGAGGGCAAGAAGGAGATAATTGAGGAAGTCCTTGGAATTTTAACTGCCAAATATTAATAATTTTATAAAGATTTGTGGATCAACCTAGAAAACTAATATATTTTATAGCATCAGTTGTGACATCCAAGCCAACACCAGGCCAGAGTAATAGGTTTGGTTTTTTTAATAAGGGATGCTGTGTAGAGTATTTTTCAAGTAAAAATAGTTTATTTGGCAAATCTTTCTCCTATTTCTTTGTCCTGCTTTATGCTTGATAATTCTTGGAAATATGACTCTTGCTTATGATGACTGAAGAAATTTTAAATGACAGCATATTAATTTAAGGGTAGGACATAATGATGGGGGTTTGAGTGTAAAAGAGTAGCATGAAAGGCTGACAAAGTCTTTCAGACTGTATCTAAAATTCTTGCAAGAGGGTGAAAAAGAAGGTTTTAAAACTAGTTGGAAATCCGCTGGTATTATTTTAAAGGTATGTTCAGCTAACTTATGTAGATTCTTCTCAGCTGTATTTAGTTTTCGTAGATTCCATTACTTGAGTCTGTTCTTGTTTAATATTACTTTTCTTAAAGCAATAATTTAATGTTTTCTTTATCCATCTTTATGTGGAAAATTTGAACTTGCTTCTTGCATGGTTTTAGAAAAATCTGCAATTCTAATGCATATTGCTATGAACTACACAAGAGCAATTTCATTGAATTACCAGGATAGAAACAAGTTGGGTAGATAAAAGGCTGCAAGATACTGAAAGCTGAAATACTTTTTTTCTTCTTAAACATAGATTTCTGAGACTTCTAAATAGATTCTAAAGTTTTCAGGTTCACTTGCAAGTATAGCTATAATGTTTCAGCAACTTAATTAGGCATCTTTTAATGTAGTAATATTGACTCATACTCAGAGTTTTGAAAACCTATAGCTATTTAATAAACATGAAACTGTCATGAAATAGCTAACACAATTAGCTAAATTGGCTAAAGCTGTGGTATTTTTACTTTGATTGATGATACATTTAACTTATGAAAATTTTTCACTGAAATCTTGACCTGATATTCAGTTTAGTTTGTTATTTATCACACCAGATATGTTGTGATGTGGACTTGGGGAGAAAGCATTGAGAAGGGACTTGGATAATTTTGATTGTATTTCAGACTCATCACTGAATTTTGATCAATGTGTTGCTCTTCTCTACTTCTTACCTTTCCTTATAGATGAGTACAGACAACAGAATGTTGTGTTTGGGTGCCTGGATCAGGCAGGGTCAACCTGCTGTTCCTGTAAATTTACAAAAATGTCCAAACTAGTACATCCCTAAGAAGTTAAGGAATCCTAAAACACTAGGGCTTGGTACTGTGCAGGCAACAGGGCTGTCCCAAGGACCTTATAATCTACGGGTTATTTGCTTTTCCCCGTGTTTCTGTCTAGAAAATCCAGAGCTAGCGCTACAGAAATAATTTTCTGTAGAAAGTAGAATACTTTTGTAGGATGCCATGTGCTTGGGCAGTTAAACAGATTGATCCATTGTCTGCCAAACCTTTATTCTACCTAAATTAGTATGAGCCGTATTAGCAGTATGACTTCTAAATATCTAATCCTGGGAAATATGAATTTAATGGGATCCTGTATATTCTGATCTGGAATAAAAAGAGTATTTACATACTCAGCATGCTGACAGGAATTTGTATAAGATTCCTTGGAATATTGTGGTGCTAAGTTACCTTTGTAGCCAGGAAAAAAAGTAGCTTAAACTGAGATGCCAAAATGGGAGAAGGCAGCAGATGAAGGAATGTGTTTTGGATACTTTGTTTGAAGAAGGCTGTCTTAAAGTTTGGATGCCAAAACTGTGGGACATACTTGTTCTTATATCTGATGAAAGCTTTTTGTTTTTGAACAAGTTTTCCATATCCCCCACCCTAAAACGAGAGGATGAAGGCCTAAAATGCAACCGAAATGCTCCTGGTGGTTTAAAGATGAAAATGGAGATTTTGACTACCTCTCAAATATTTGTATCTGTCTACAGTAGAGGAGATCATAAGATACAGATTTTTGGACTGGGAGTGTAGTATGTAGAAAGACATGGCCATGATGACAAAGTTGAAGACAAAACTGAGAACAGAGCAAGAGACATGTACTGGAAACAGAGGAGGAGGAGCTGTCAAAACAAAAACTGGGGGAAGCAATAAAGGCAAAAGAAAATGTGTGTTGATTTTCCCTTCTGCAGCAACAGTTAGCACTGCCACAGACCTGGGACAGTTTACTGAGAAAAACACTTTTTGAAATGGAGACCTGGGTGATACATGGAACCTTCTGGTCCCAACACTGTGACTAGGCTGCATGCTTCAAAGATGTTCATTCCACTAATTATTCCAGTATTTTTATGATGAAATCTCCCCACCTTTTAGAGGGAGTCATACTTGACTGGTATCATCAGTGTCTTCCCAACAGCATCTGACAGTTCTGGAGTTTGTGAAAAAAAGACATTTTTTTGGAGTAAGAGATAATAATTGTCCAGAAGACAAGTGCTTATGGTTTGTTTTATTAAGGGAAAAGAGGTCATGTTGTAATATCGTTGTTGGATGAGATAGTTCCATTAAAAAAATCATGTTATAAGTGGAACAGACTTGGTTTGAACTCTCTTGGATTTCTGTGTAGAGTTGGATTTTAAGGTTTTAATTTTTTTTTCTCTTTTAAAGGAAATCTATATATAGGATGTACAGGATACCCTATATATTCCAAGGACTAGATTTTATTATGAATAGAGGCTTTCAGAAAGATGCTGTGAGAAATTTTTCTGCTAATGGTATCAATGTATGAAGTTAAAGTTTCTCATAACTAGAATAAAAACCTTTTTGAAAACCATAGTATTCAGTACAAAATAAAACAGCTTGATTGAAGAAACAGTTTAAGTAATAGATTGTTTAATATTGTTTTATGTACAGAGAAGATGGTACAATCATATGATCTCTTTCTTGAAACTCAGTTGCCAATTGAGATAAATTAGGTAAGTTTCATCCTGTAGAAGTAATTTTAGTATCAGTGTGCTTTGACATAAAGATTTACTTTCTTTTGTAAACTCCTAGTTTCATTTTACCTTTATCAAACAATCATTTGAAATACCTTTTTATAAGTGTAGCATGTCATAGCTGATATGGTTCTTTACTCTTGATGTCTCTCTACTGCATAATTAAGTTGATAGCTTAAAAGAATTTTTACTTTTTTTGCTGAAAAGTCTGGTCACTTTTGGCTTGTAATTTTCTCAGCTAATGTGTGAAGGTCAGCATGAAGTTCAGTTATTACTGGATGTGATAGCAGTCTGACTTTTTTACTAAGTAATTACTATGCCAAAAAACTGTAATGTTTGCTTTTGTAAGTACTGAAAAAATAATTGAAAAAAAAATCCAAGGCTGTTAAATTAAGAGGTTGCACATTGGTTCAACTCAGCCTTCACTTCAATTGATTTATTTAAAAAAGCAAACTTTTAGAAATTTAAGAGAATTATTTAATGAGGTCATGTTGATTGAACGTCTTAAGAAATTTGATGTTTAAGAGGCATGCACTTACTTCAAAGTTCTAAAATTGACTTTCATCCCAAGCAGAAGGAGGAGTGGGATGGAGGTGCAAGGGATAATGAAGAAGAGGGCTACAGATCTAGGGAAAATGGAATTCAGAGTTGGCCAAGACCTTGTTAGGAACAGAAAGTGGATTACTTATTGAAAACTCAGCCCCTTTATCCTCAGTCTGAGAATAAAGTAATTCAGAAGGTAAAACATTTTCCAAAGAACATTAAAATTTGTAGTACTTTATCTGCCAAGTACAAAGACTATGTACAGCTGGGGCTCTTGTTCACTGGCAATGTGGTTATGATCTCAATACTTAATGATTACCTGCTCAATTGAATTAGAAGGTTGTGCTGTAGAAAAATAGGTAAGAGAAATGGAAAAAACCCAAAGACAACGACTGTGAAGCACAAACATACAGATAGATCAAGGGACTAGCCACTCTTTACCTGGTGCATAAAACAGCAGATTTACCACCAGCAGGGAGGGCTGGTGATGCTGTACAAGGTGGGATGAGAATTCAGCTGAAATTCCTTTTGAAAGGTGACTTCAAGATGGATGGAAGAGATGTAAAGAAGAGCAAGCAAAGTATAAAGAAGGTGGAGATTTAACTTTCTAGGAAAAAAACCTCAGTCCAGAAGCTGTTGTTACACAAGCCATTTTGGCTGCAGTTGAGATGGAATCAGATCTGTGCATATGATGCTTATCTAACCCACTTTAGTCAAAAACCCTCCAGCAGGAGAAGATTTTAATAGACTTTTGACAGAACCAGGAGAGGAAATAAACTGATACATGGTTATGCCACCAGCTCATTTGAAGAGGCAGGAAAGGTGACTTGTATCTGAAGGTGCATCTTCACCAGAACAATACAACTGAACAATTTAAACAAGCTTGGCTTGTTCAGTAACAAGATTTTTGTTTGCTGATTATGTATCCTCTTATGAGACTAAACAGCAGGAATGACGAAGTTCAAAGGACAAGGTTAATACAAACCTCACGCACAATTATAGATACATGTTGTTTCATTGCTGGCTGGAAATAATATTTCTAACTCAGAACAGTGAAAACAAAATGGTCTTCTCCAAGGAAAGGCAAATGTGTTTCAAGAGGGAGTTTGTTAAAGGATTATACATTGTTGTCACAAGCCAAACATAGTGTTCAATTTGATTACCCAATTCCATCATTCCAGATGACAAAACCACAGAATCACCAAATTACTTACAATAACGCATTCAATCAATTTTCTGTTCTACACTCTTTGCTTGTACAGCTCTGTTATTTATTTGTAGATTTACAATGTAATAATGATCAGTATGATGTAAAAAGCATCTTTTAAGTTCAGGTTGTCTTCTGGTTTATTAAAGTAGGTCTACAGTCATCTGCTCATAGGAGTACTTTGAACAGAACCTTAAATCTTCTTCCAAGAAGGCCTACATTTTATTAGAGACTTGACAAATTCTTAGGAGTGTTCATATGCCTTCAGTAAGGTTATTTATTTTTTCTTTAGTACTTTTTTAGGAATTCTCTCTCTATATAAATCACAATATAATAGATAATGAATGAAGTCTTCATTTTAATGTAGATTTTTAATATTAAATGTTTCAATGCAGTGTGAAAATGCCAGTTTTTTCCCCTCATATGAGTTGTCCTTTTACACAAATAAGTAAGACTTTAAAAACCTATACATTATATCTTACTATTAAGTGTGAGCAGTGGGGTTTAATTGAGAGTTAATCTGGCAGAACTTTTAATCTTCTGGTGCTGTTTTAGGTTGAAATTGGGGAGAATTTGCAAGTGTAAAAAAAACCCCTAAGTGTAAGGTTTTTTTGATGTGTGGAGGTAGGTACTAATGAGACAGAGCAGCCTGAAATTTTGCTGCAAATAGGAACTGTGGGGTAACACTGCTTCTGGTGTCCTGTACCTGGATAACAGGACAAAATGGCTATTTCAGTTAGTTTAGACAAGAAGTGTAACAGGAGCAGAAATTAGACTAAGTGCTGGATAGGCCAGTGAATATATGAATAGTGTATATGGACAGGCATAGTGAATATATGGAAATGCTGTCACATTTATGCAAATCCATGTTTCTCCAGTGTTCAGTATAAATCAAAATATGTACCTTTTTCCTCATGCATTTTTTTTTGCAGAGAGAGAGTAGTGGACAGTGTTTTTTGGAAAGACAAACTTATTTACTGGGCTCTTCATGTAGAGTAATGCTCTCATGGGTAGTCAGATCTACTGAGCAGTTGGTCACTGGCCGGATGGTAATAGGGGGCTCCACTGCAGGTCTTTGGGTAGCAGCTTCACCTGGATGTGATGGGACTCCTTAGCCACTGCTCTGCTCAGCTCTGGCTTTGGCCCTTGGTGACCACCCCGCACAGGTATAATTCATTGCTATTGATTATCTTAACTGCATAAAAACTCACTTTCTAATAACTATTTATGAATGTCTCACCAATTTGCAGTGTAATCCATCTTGCAGCGCAAACTGCTTAGAGGAGCCTTTGGAGAAAAAGGCCAGATTCTCCACCTAGGATGTTAATCAACAAATCCAAATTGCTGAGGCTAGGCACAGCAGGAGCTGCCTGAGGGAAATCTGTATGAAGGTCCCACCTGGAGAGCACCTGCAGCGATCTGTCAAATCACCCCTCTAAGCATCAGCCTTAGCTCCCTGGGTCATCTGCATGGCCAGGGTAGTTGGACTGGTCTGAAGTAACAGATAAACTTGAAGCTACAAAATTGCCTGAAATTCCAGCGGTGATAGGGCTGCACCATTTGGTCAGGATGCCATCCTGCAGCTCAGGGCTAGGATCCATGAGAGTCATGGCCAGGCAGAGGCATCACTTTCATACAGCCAGAGACTGCCACTCCTACCAGGTTGCTGGGGCAGGTGCATATGGCCATGGGCTGAAATCAGCTGGGTTGTAGATGGGGGTCCCAGGTGAGGCTGGTCAGAGTCAATCAGTGCACTTGTGGCTCAGAGGCAGAGGTTCCTCAGACAAGACGTCTCTTGGATGCTGCAGGGGTTTGTGGAATGCTGGAGGAACACTAAGAACTAAAGGCTGGTAGTCCACATCAGAGTCTTGTGCTGCAGTTAATGATAGTATTTGTTACACTTGTGATTTATGGTCCCATTTCATACACTGCTGCCTTTATCATCAATCTGTTTTCCACCTGCTTGCAATGAAGGTAATAATGTAACGTATAAAAGTTTAGTTCAGGATCTCAGACTGACAAGAATGGCTTCTTCTGTTTGTTACATGCTACTCAGTTGTGCTTAAGCCATCACCATTTTTTAGCAGAGCTGGTAATTGTTGCTCTGATTATGCAACTGTCTTTGTGCTGCATTGTGGGTTTCATAATGTCCTATTAGAGCTCTGGTTAGCTAGCAGATCTGTCTTGCCACCAGCTGTAGGAAAATACTTTCAGAAAAGTGCACTCCCAGTGGAAGTGATTCAGATTTTAATGAGCAGGATGATTTATGATCTTTGCTAATATAAATGAAACTGGAAGAGAACACTTTCTTGCCAGAATATGTTCTCCATAATGCCAGAAGTTGCAGGCTGTACATAAACTGTTGTATTGTCAAGCATGTTCTGTTAGAATATGCATATGTATTATTGAGTTAAATGTTACAGTATGACCATATAAACAGTAATAACTCTGTGTGTTGAGATGGGAAATCCCATCGTGTATAATGATACCACCAACAGAGCAGAATACTAATGTGTCCTCTCAGACACTTGGTGAAAAGTAGTTAGTGACATCCCTGCTCAGGAACTTTGTCTTCTGGCAAAAGACCCAAGCTATTTCAGGTTCTCCGTTTTTCCTCCCAAGCCCCTGAATTCCCAGGGGAATAGGATGTATTAAGAACTAGCTGCCTACAACTTGAGGACTTACAAAATACCACTTTGTGGCTTTTTTTCCTTCATGACAAAAGCTATTTGAAAGACCTTTTTCACTTAGAAATAACCCGAACAGTTAATGTTTCTTTTAAAACGTGTTCCTGAATTGACAACCTACAAATGCTAATGCAAAAATTAACCTGACTGTTGAATACTGTATCCAGCTATTAACTTAGGAAATATTGTCTTGAATATTGCTTTTCTTTCTGCCTTGTCTTCCTCAACCCTGAAGAGAACACATCTAAAGCAATTTGAATGTATGTGCTGGGGTCATACTCCCAGATTCTTTCTGAACAGACTTTAATTGATCTTGCTGTTGGGGCTGAGCTGTGATTCTGTCTTGCTATTTTGTCACAGTGTCTTAGAAGACAGCAAATTGGGATATGCAAGAATAGAGGTCTCTAGTAAGCTCTGCAGTTAGCCTAGTAAATGCCTTGCTATTTTCTTAAATCTTTATTTACTCTCATTCCCTAAAACATAGTATGTTAGCTCTCGTGGACAGAAGACTGGGGCTGCCATCAGTATTGTTCAGTAACATCTGTATATCTTGGATCAAGGATGACCTGTTATTATCTGGAAGAATTTTTAGGCGTTTTACCTGTGCCAAGGTTTTTAGCTTAACACATCTTATGTATTGTATATTATATTATTGCATATTATACATCTCGTATATTATATGTTCAGGTTAAAACAGTTATCTGTTTTAGTTCTCTACATTTTTGTCTAGTAGGTACCACGTGTTTTCTAATAAGTGAGAAGGTGTTTGATACAGAGGGTATAGGATGAGTACATTTATGGTAAGGCTATTCAGACCAAATCAGATTGTGGTGGAGGTCTTTATAATCTGTGACTAGTGGAGGAACAAGAGCAACAGTATTTGTAGGTAATGAGGTGTAAATGTTTTCACACAGGAACTCTTTGCGTGTTCCATATCCATATGTAACCTATTGTTAGCCGAATACTTATTTTTCCTTTCCCCCCCATCCATTCCCTTTTGTTAGCTCAAAAGCAATAAAGAGAAACAGTTTATATATAAACCATAACATTTGGCTGTAAGTAATTGATCAGTGTTTAAAGTACAAAAATACACAAAGATTGGGGAAGTAGCTGAAGGACTGGCATGGCAACACTTGTGTTTGTTGTCTGGATGCATTTGTTAGAGTTTGGTTTGGATTTTTTTCAGTGTTTTCTTTTCTTAGTGATAGATTTTATTCTGATGATCTATATAGTTTGTTGTAGTACAGTAATCTGTATTGTGCTTTCTCTTTGTTTATGAAGGCTGACTGATTTTATGTGATAGTATGACCTAGGAGGAGCTGCATGTTGTACAGCAGGACATAGTGCCTTCATCCCAAGGACACCAGTGGTGTGCACTGAAAGGCTAAATGTATTTTCTTATTATGCTTGAACATGGGAGTGAGACCTGAAGGATTCTAACTATTTAGAGAACCATCATGTTTGGGTTTATCTCCAACAGCAGAGCTAACCTAAAACTAGAATTTATTTCTGGTTTTACAGTAGATGCTCAACTGCAGAAATCCCCAGTATTTTTTTTTTTAGTTTTTTTTTTCTAAAATTGTAGATGTATATTATGTTGTTTCAGAATTATGTGAGAAAAACTTTATATTCCTACCACAATTTGCTTCCAAGAGACCCGACCTAAGGAACTAGATTGGAGAATCTAGTGCTGGAATTAAGATGGTGTGCGCTGTCAAACATTTGTCAGAATCACATCTAATTTAATATACTTCAGCATGGTGGCTCTGGGAACTTCATTTCTTTCAGATGATTTATTATATGTCTGTTGTAGCATTCAGTGTTGAATAAAACTTGGAACCAAAATTGGACTAGCAGTTTGCCCCACATTATTTTTTCCTAGGGATTCCTCTGAGCTGAAAAGAGTGAAACAGAACTGTAACATGGGTGATTTATTGTTTCAGGTCCTGCTTTGATCCTGTGCAGCAGTACATTGCTCTGTGGGGGGAAGTTTAGTCGGGAACTTGCTTCTTTTGTTTAGAAGTCTTCTTCAGGTGATAAAAAGTGAATTCCAAATGATCACAAGTCTATTACTGTCTATGCTTCTGAAATGGTATTGATCAAATTATCCCTTTCCAGGGAACAAACACATTAATCCAGCTT
Source organism: Calcarius lapponicus (assembly GCA_039654755.1). Classification (NCBI taxonomy): domain Eukaryota; kingdom Metazoa; phylum Chordata; class Aves; order Passeriformes; family Fringillidae; genus Calcarius; species Calcarius lapponicus. Next base: position 17,538,321 of record CM077462.1, on the reverse strand, counting down.
TTTCACTCAAAATGTTCGGTGAGTAGGAAGGTGTATGTTTGAAGACCACTTTCTTTTGCTATCATGATCAAATATGAGAACAGTTCTAGAGAGAAGGTGGTCAGATAGGTGTTTGTAGAATTGAATCCTTTAATGGCAGTCTTCATGTTGATCATCTGTTAATATTTGTGGAGAAAAAATGTGCAGTATATTCCACAATGGTCCCTGGATACCATGAGTGTCACATCTGTGTGATGTATTTGATGGCATCTGGCAGGACTCATCTGCCTGCCTTACTGAACAGCTGAAGGTAGAGGGGTATTGATTGCTTGCTTGAAACTGAAACTGTTCCTAATGGAAGCTTTTTAACCAAGAGAGCTCCTAGTCAGATGAAAACAGAGTAGATATGGGAAGGAGTACTGATGTTTTTCTTCTCTACGTAATTTTGAGGCAGACTGTAATGGAATGTCCTAGAAATGGAAGCTGGAAGACAGTGTTCTAGATAAAAAAGTTGAGAAATTATGAAGGAACTGCTGCTGCTCATGGGATTAGGACAGAAGAGTGGAGCATGTTATGTAGAAGAAAAACCCAATTTATCAGACTGACTGAGGAGAAAGGAAATCAACTAAACAAGAAATGGCCTAATTTATAGAAATAACAGCTAGATGCTTCTCTGGAGAGGAAAAAAAATATGAACAACAGATGTCTTGGAGGATCTCTGAAGACCCAGTGCTCAAGAATTTTTTGGAAATTGTGTGTGGTTTTCATTTTGCCTAGAGTTCCCTTTTAGCTATGGAAATAAAACAAAGGAAAAAATTGTATGGAAAATTTCAGTTATATCTTAAGTTCTGACAGTTATCTCTGAATTAGTAATGATAGAAAATAGTAGAGAAATAAGTGTTTGTGGGGTTAGGCATCATCTGATCAGACAAAGAATAATTTATGATAAGACTAGGTGCACTCTTCAAGGGGACATTTTTCTCTGCTAAAAGGGAGCCTTTTAGTTCTGGGAGTCTGCCTCCTGCTAGCAACTGTACATCCCCAAATACTCAATTTTAAGCCTACAGTGAAGATGGAGGGGAAAACTGAACTACTGACCTATATGGAAGGAGAGACAGTACTGAGGAGGATGGGGAGCTACATGTTGTCTGGGGGTCTAAAGATCTTGTGTTAGGACAGCTCCATTCCATCAAGGGAAAAGAAAGTGTTTGTGTCCTGAAAATCCCATGAAAGTAGGTGAGCTTTGACTTACCTGGGTCTAACTGAAGGAAATGTAAGACTAGCTGCATTTCTGTTTTCAGGTTCACGTTTGAAGGCTGTGTAGGTGTGTAAATGTGAATTCAGTTGCTCCTAGTAAAGCAGGAATCTGCCAGGCGTGTGATTATTTAGAATGGTTTATTTTGCATCCTTTGAAGACCTAGTGCTATATAATTTTGTGGCTTCTCTCCAGCTCAGTTAACTTGACCCGTTACTGAAGAAGCCAAGACTGAGGGGCTGAGAATTGGTTTGCACTTGAGACCTGCCTGAATAGAGAGTCAGAAGAAAAGAACCTGTATGTGTACCTGTCCAGGCACCTGCTTCAGGGAACCAGAGTCAACTTAACCATAGCGACTTGAATGATTTACTGGAATGCCATAAGAGACGTGAGCTTAAGATGAAGTCTTCTTCATTGATTTTATTTTTCAGACTTGGGTACCAAATCCATTGTAAGAATTTAGCAAAACTGTACACTTTCTGAAATTTAAGAATGATAAAAAGGTTGATCAAGTGTTTTTTTTTTCTCTTACCACTCTCAGCTCCTTAACACTTCTTTAAAGTATTGCAGGTTTTGCAGACACATTGCAGTATAAATGTTTTCCTTAAGGGATTACAATATTTTCTTCATCCTACGCAATCAGGCTGATACTCCATAGAGACTGCACCAAGGTCAGGGCCATTACTTAACAAGTCCTACTGAGCAAGATGAGAGTCTCATCAAGGCAAAAACTGAATCAGGGATTCAGGATCTAGCTCAGTAGGAGGAGGTCCAAGTCTTAAGCTGAAGAAAGGAACATAAATGCAACAAAAGGATGTTGAAGTGAAACAACTTCAGTTCTTGCAATTTAAAGACTTATCATTAGTCTAGTGTTCTACAAGTGTTCCCAGACCATGAACAGGCTATATAAATGCTCCAGAGGCTTAAAATTAGCTTTAAGAGACTTTTACAAATAAGTGACAGAGATTGATGCACTGAGGATAAACCTGGTATGTCAGAACAATCTTTTTTTATGATCCTGGTCAAATAATTTTATTCATATAAATTAAGCAGTGATGAATGGGCTTTTTCTTTGCAGAACACTTTTTAGGTTTTTGAGGGTCTCTAAGTGATCAGAGATTTTGAGGAGTGCAGGTTATGACAATTTGTTGACCTTTTAGGTTCTTCATGGTAATTTACTTGCCAGAGAGCAGCAAAACCCAATAATATCACAGCTACACTTAGCAGCTCACAAAAAAATGGGAACCTGAGATGGCAGAGGAAAGATGTTGTCTGAACAAGTTCCTAACCAGCAATAATTGCTTATGGTTTTATGGTGAAACTTGCATTTTTTTTTTAATACAGATGAAGTTGTACAGTTGTTTCTCTGGTAAAAATAAGAGAGGAAAAGACACAATTGTATCCTTCCCCAAAAGCTTCAATTCCTTATCTTTCCCACCAACACAATGTTCTGAATATTTTTTCTCCACTTTGTTCCCTCTTCTGCTTTTCTCTCTTGACTCTTTGCCACATTTACATTTCAGCATGTTCTTGTCAGCTCTTATACTCTGAAGCCCCCCTTGCCAGATCCTGAAGTTAGCCTGACATCACTCTGGCTCTGCAGTTAATGTTGGCGCCTTTTCTGTGAAGGTTCCTGAAGCAGGGCTTATTTGGCTGGGTGTACACCTCCATCTATAGATCTCTTGCCCTCATTGTCGTCAGAACCTTCTCACAGATACTGGTGGGATTCTTCTGGATGCCAGCTTCACAATGCTTTTTGACTAGGAGGTGTTATAATAGGGAATCAAAAGCAGTCAGAAAACCTCGCACAGTGTTAGAAGCTCTTCTTGCCTGTAGAAGACGGTCCATGTACTAATGGTGCTGGATTTTCATCCCACAGTAGGAAGCCTGTATTTTCTTAGAAGGCATAACAGATTAAATAAAAATTGGATAGACCTTAAACCCATGGCTGGTCTTCTATCATACATGGTTATATTAATTTAAAGAAACTTTGTGCAGGCACTGCTCTTCTGCTGTTACTTCTACTGGGCATCTTAGGTAGCAAGCTTTCACTGCCTGGGACATAAGGTCAGTGGCTTTACCAGGTGACCGTGATGACTTTGTTAAACTAGTAAATATAGGACTGTTTATGAGCTGGTCAGGTATGGGTACAGCCCTAATAAGATCTCAGTATTATTGTGTGGTAAAACCCCAATGTGCAGTGCTCCCACAAGCCTCCTTTCCTTTCTCTTTCATCTCATTGGAAAGATAATAATGGAGTAGTAGTCTGCTCTGGTAAGGTGTGAGGTCTGGATGAAAAATTACCCACATCAGAGTTTTTCTTTAGATGCTACCTGGTCTAGCAGGGAAACCTTATGATGGTCAGCTAGTTTCCAGAGGGAAGGGTGGGAAAGCATTTAGCATTCATTACACACACTCTGTACTTAGCTAATTCTTATTGCATCGTGGGAGATGACATGGCAGCTTTATTTAGCAATAGAAAGAGACATTTTGTACACTGCTGTGTTTAATTCCCCAAGTTCTGAACTACAGATGAACAAAAAAATTTGTTTCTTTCTGCTGGCCTTATGTTCTTAGTTTAGTAGATTGCGAGGTACTTTTCAGACTAAGGACACTAAAATTTGGGTAGAGTTGGGGCTGACTTCCTTCCTCCCACTGCCTCTTCCCACTTAGGGAGTTGTTGGTTGTATTAATCCTGCCAACGAAATAGAGCTTCCTCACTGGAGAGAAATAAACTAGGAAAAGTAGGTATATGTGTGTAATTCTAGCTTTTTCATTAGAAAAGCCTTGGGAAAAGAGCTAATCTGTTTTCTACAAGTTCACAGTATTTGTAGTTTATCACTTGAGTTGGTGCTTAAAATAAAGATGACAGGTTTTTCTAGAGGTTATCTAAGGTTTTGAGTTCAGCGCAGTTAGAAAAATTATCAATTTCTTGACTCTCCTCCTGAAGTTGAGAGTCCTGGTAGAATAAATCCTTCAATGCAAGATTGAGTAACTTTCAGTGCAGGTGTGTACATAAATATTTAAAGGTATAATGAGTCAAATAAATAGAGTTCCTAGAATCAGAGTCATGATGAAAATGCACAGATCTGACATTATTCTACTGACTGGCATTTTAGCCTAAGGAAACAAAAAGACTAAAGGGGCCATGGGAGAACATTCCAGCACTGCAAATCTGGGGTGAATATGTGAGTTTGCAAATCCTGTGTAGTCAGTTTATCAGAAATTCAAATTTTATGGTTCACATGGGAGTACAGTGTCCAGCATCCAAAGGGCATTGGTCAACTAACTGCTCATAATTATGCTGTAGGTCCTGGACGTTTCTTGTTATACATTGAGAGCCTCTGGATAGTTGTTAGTGGTGTGTATTTACCTTATCTCTCCATGGTTTAATTACCTTGCAGACCCATGGGCATTCCTGTTCTCGTAGAAGAGGAAGCCTTTGGGTGGCAGGCCTGTCATCAGATTCAAGCCATTTATAAACCCTCTAAATGTTTGATCTATGCTAATAATCTAGATTCTTTGTAGAGCCAATTGAGAGAAAAAATTCATTTTTCTCAAGGTATCCCTTTTAGACACCGGTTTTAAATATTTACAAGGAAATGTTTATGCAAACCGATCTCTTTTTTGAATTGACTAAGAGGCATATAAGTACTAAGATTCTCAGGCAGCTGAAAGAAATTAATTCTTGGCTACTATGGTTGTGCAGAATGTTGTGGAAATTAGGAATAATTATTTTTATAAGCAGAATTTGCAGCTACAATCAGTCATTCAGTATTCTCAGTAATCTCTTTGAAAAGAGATCAGTTAATTTTAAAAATATGACCTAAATGTTCTAGGGCATAAAATATGTATGTATTTGTCTACTTTTCAATGTTAAAAGCTATTTCAGATGGACATGATACTGAAAGTGTTGCCATCTCTCAGTCCTGGCTAGTAAGCATTTTAACTCATGCAGACTTGTTCATGTAAGCCACAAGAAATGATGCTATGGTTTGAGGTGAACAATAACAGTTTCATGTTTAAATTAATATTTACTTGTAGGATACTTGACTGGAATTTGTTCAACCTTAAAAATTTAAATGTGCTATAAGAGACCAAGAATAAAAGCATTAGTAAATAATGAGTTTATCTAATTGAAAACAAAAGCACACTCAGTGGTCATATAGGTAATGGAGAAACTGTGAATCTAGAAGAGTTGGATTGAAAACACAATGAGAAATTCAAGCCAAATTCGTGGAACTCCAAGGGAGCCCATGTAAATTTTTAGTAGTGTTTCCTCCTTAAAATAGATGGTTCTATAAATAAAAGCCTGAAAAGATGCATCCATGCTGAAATGCTTTGGCTTGACATCAAATGTAGTTTGCTCTCTGATGTTTGGAAATACCTCTCAAAATTATGGTGATGTTTAGACTTAGAATGCATCCAAAATTTTTTCGCTGGGATGCTTCTGATATTTTTGCACTTGTTACCGAGGAATTCTGAGAAGATAGTGTTATGAATAATAAGTAAGGTTTTAAACCAGTGTATGCATTGTTTTCTTCCTACAAAGGATAAAAAATTGTATCATGAGACAGCAGACTTCCACAGAACACATTTAATTAATTAATTTGTAAAATTACCTACTCCTTTATATCCAGATAAATACAAGTATGCATCTGAAAGGGTAAACACAGCTGTGTCTGGCTCTACCTAAGAATTTTGCAGTGCAAGTGATGGATCATTTCCTCCACAAATAGAAGTATGTTTTTCACTTTTTTATTTTTCATTGATCTCTCCTAGAGGATCAATGAAAAATAGTAGTTTCAGCTCTGACTGTTCTGTTTCTGTTACAGTGCTTCCAAATACATTTTATCTCGTGACTTAGAGCTCCTGAGCTTTGAGTGACATACACTGCTTCTGCCTTACTTCCCTTTGCTCTCTGTAATAGGGGTATTTGTGCAGCTGTAATATTTTTCTTTTTTTTTCTTCAACAGAGAGAAATAATCACTTTTTTTAAGGGATGTTGCAAACAAGTGTTCCACCTGTGTGTTTTTCACCTTAATAATTTTTGACACATGAACCAAAACATTTGCATTCATCAGATTGTACTGGTGTCTCTTGAAGGCATGGATGGGTGATGTGAGTATTCAGCATGGTATGCCACGACTGTAAATGGTGCATTTAGATTTATTTATTTAGATAATGCAACTTTTTCATCATGACCGACGTGATTAAATGGAATAAAAAGTTATGTGTTTTTTTTTTTCCATGGCCTTAACAATCAGCCAGGAGATGAAATATGCAGAACACTCCAACAAGTGCAGTGTTGAGAATGAAGATTAAACAAGCCACAGAATTTATATTCTTCATTTAATCTTTCTGCTTATTATGACAGTCATGATCTGGGACCACCAAACAAGAGAGATAGCATTCTGCTTCTCCTTCTCTCTGGTGCATCTGATACCACCATGAAGGGAGAATTTTCAGACCGACAGTACTCACTGTGTTTTTATTGAATTCTCAGTAAAAGTAATTGAAAGTACCTGCTAGTAGGCACTGTTCTTAGTAACATGAAAACTATCATGCTAGAGAAGACTGCACTTGTTGAAGTTTGATAGAAATTCAGAGCTATTTTAGGAGACACTGAGAACTCCAGGCTATGCCATTTTTTGGTCCTGCCAGGAAAATAACATGGATGCAGGTCTGAGTGAGGTGACAGGTTCTTTTCCATGATGCCCATCATCTCCTGTGTTGTCACATTTTTGTCTGTAAGGCTAGATACACTCCCTTCACTTTCTTCACTTGCTTCATCTTGGAAGATATAGCAGTGGAAAATTAGAATGCTGAAAGGAAATCTTCTCACGTGAGGGCCTTGCAAAGACTTATTGCTACAGCTTGGGGGATATCAGGAGACACTCAGACACCTGCTTCTTTCAGGAGTACTGTTGTTCTGCGTTTCCAAGGAATGTTCCTTCTTAGGTGGTGGGTGCCTCTGCATGTGTACTAGACAATCCAGATCACTCTGCCTTGATGCTATATGAAATAAAAGCTTTACTGCTAACATAAAGAAAAGAAAAAACCCATTAATAACAACTTCTAGACATTCTGCTGCAAAATTAGTACTAAGTAATTAAGAGCAAAGAGAAGGTAATCCAGGATCATGCTTAACACTGGCTTGTTTGTGCCTTGTCCAGAAACCCTCACAAATCTTTGCCTTGTTAAAAATCTCTAAGAGGAGAAATTAGGATTAAAGTAAGGCTATTTCCCTTTGTCATCAGTGGACTTTGAATGTGACTATATTTAATGCTGTGTGTTTATACACACAGTTTGCACAATGCACTTATTTATACAGTCTGTAAAAGGCAGTGTTGTGTGCTATTCTCCAAGCACTGTAATGGGTGATACATGCTAGTTAAGTTCAGTTTAAGTTGATTGGGCTTTTATTTACTGTGTTAGTAAGAGTCTGTTTTTCTGATCACTTCTTTGCTTTTATTTTTTTTTCCAGAGAATATAAATCTTGTTAAACCTGGGTCTATTGTATTATATATTGACTCCCTGTATTTTCTCTACTTCCTGGCTGATGTGCCAACTGTGAAAAAGGCTGTCCAAAAATATAGTCTCTAGACTTTTCTATTGATTGCAAGGCTAAAACTGGATTATCTCACTCTTGTTTTGTTAGCTCCGTTTTTTACTTTTGTCTTTCATCTTTAATCTTCACATTCTGCTTTCTCTGTTTGGAATTTCCTCAAATTCATTGAGGAAATAATCTCATTAGGAGTCAGAACATAGAATAATAGGGCATCCTCTCATGCTTATTTCGATCTATGAATCATTCATTTGGAGTTAAATGGCAAAGTATAGATCCCTTGAAAAATGCCCATACGTGCAGTCAGTTGTCAGTCACTTATCTTCCCATGTAACTTTCCTCATAGACCCCTGTGGTAATCACAAAGCCTTAAGAGAGATTGACAGTAGGAAAGTGATTGACAAATCTCATTTTGGTAAGCTCCTTGTGCTGAATAACACCTGTTTGCTATTTTCAGGATTTATATTCAGTTTATTTGCAGGCTTGCTAGCAAACATCCTCAGTGTTCAGGAAAGTCAAAGTGGTTCTGAGAGATCTGATTCCTGAGAAGACTGGAGAAAGATGTGTTCATTTTTTTGTAACTGTGTTTCCTTTCCTGTTGCTATTAGAGGTAGATAATGTAAATGATGTTTGTTAAAAATAGAAGTCTATGCCATAGGTTAGTAGTCTACCAGCAGATTAATTACTTCTATTTGATTTTGAGGGTTGAGTGCTGGTAATTATTGGACTGCAATGGCTATAGTGTTCTCTTGCAGGAATGACCAATAGCCATAATTTGCCTCTGAAATGTCTGGCTTATGCCTGTGACATCAAAATGTCTGAAAACTTCATTGATTAAAACCAATGGTGCAGTAAAAACTTAGACAAATAGCTCTGGTGTATTTCCATTTTAAAAAATGCAAGCACACAAGGTTTTAATTAAATATTGATGTACAATTTAAATTTTTTATCTTGTTTGAACTTGAAGTAATAATTGAAAAGTTAGCACCTCCAAAACAAAATTCTATGTACTAGAACCTGAAAGTATGTCAGAAATACAAGTATATAATATGAAAAATTGAGCTGTTTTCTGAGTATTCTCTTCCTAGTCACTGTACTTTTCTTTGTTTTAAACATTTCTTGGAAATCCATTTATTAGATTAGGATTGGACTCATATTTTCTATTTTTTAATTCCTAGAGGACGATCCTTTCATTTTTGGTGTTGCAAATGTAATGTGAAAGAACAGTTCTTGATTTGAGCTACAATACCTGTGTGAAAGTGAGAATTTGAGTCTGGTCATATACTCTTCAAAGTCTTGAAGGACTGAAGGCCCTCACTTTTCTGGTACTCTTAAGCCCCCACGGGACTTAAGAGCAATTTACTGACATAATATTAATGGTGAGTCAGTACCTTCCCAGGGGCAAAAGAGGGAAAGGATAAGGAAGAGTAATGCACAGAAGTAGAACTACCATAGGATTATATTTCTTGCTGGTGCATGAATCAATCAATCAATTTCAACTGTCTGAGACAGCTTAAATCTGAGCCGGCATTCTACATCTACATGAAACAATGTTGTTAGGGACAGTTCCTAGGAAGAACTCACAATTTTATCAAACACTTGTGATTTTTCTTCTTCTTTTTCAAATGGAAATAAAATTTGATAGGAGCATCATCTAAAAAATATTGGCACTAGCAAAGATTGCTTGAGCATTTCAAAGAAAGGAAAATATCAGTCATGTATATGTATTATGTTTGTGCCTTCACTGAATGAAAATCAGTTTTTATACTAGACAGTTTCAGATTAACTCTTCAAAAATGAATTCTTAGTCACTGTGTATTAGGCATCTACTGAACAAGTTCCTGCTTTAACCACAAATTTCAGAACAGTGCTTTTTTAAAAAAATTCTCTTTCAATAATGAGGAATAAGAAGTATGACTAGTTCCCAGCCAAGCATTTGAGCAAGTATTTAGCCACATATGTTAATATTTTTTGTGTAATGAGTAGTGTAGTGCTTTTTTTTCCCCCATACTTGAACAATGCTCCTAGCAATCCATGACTCATGACTTTGTAGGACTTTGGTGATACATACCAATAAAGTCTAAGAAATAAGAGAATCTGTTTGATCAGCCTAGTCATTATCGGCAGATGAAGTAATCCTGTCAAAATAGAGCAATGCACTTTAAAATGGCAAAAAGATAAACTGAGGACAATGTATTATTGAAAAGAAAAAAGAAACAGAACAGGAGCTTTATGGATGGAAATTCAGGGAAGTTCCAAGGTGACCCTGTCACAGACAAACCACTGGCGAATTAGTAATTCACCCCTAGTTAATGGTTTGTCTGCTATAAATAGCATTTTATAGATGGTTAATCCTCATATTTTCATGGTCTAGCAGCTATTTCCGATGGCTTTCAGCTCTGTTTGAGTACAGACTTGGGAGATGAAAATTTGCCAGCTTAACAGCATGTTTTCATTGTAGTAGCTGGGGATTTTGGTTAGAAGAGATCATACAATTCTGTAATGACTTGGGGGAAGGTGTTCTGCTCAATTCATCCAGTGCTGTTAAGGATGTGAAACTGTAGAATTTTTTAAATGTTCTGTTATTCACCCACCAGCCAACACAGAATTCATCACATACAATTTTGCCTGTCAGAAAGAAGATAGAGAACTTGTCAGAGAAGTCAATTCTTAGCTACTTCAGTCTCTAAAGGCAGTGAGAGTGTCTGAACTGGGACACCATCTGTTCAGCTGAGGTGGTTTTTCAGCTGAGCTGTGACTCTGGTCAATGTGAGTTATGACTCTTACTCATCTTGTGGGGATGGGTTGTCTTTGAAAGACATCAGGATTTAGGCAAAACACTTATTACTTGCCTAAATCCTGCCCTGTTGTGGATACAGGTAGGATATAGACTCAGACTTTAGAAACTTGGAAACATTTCCAAGCTCCCATATTTATGTGCTGCTTGATTAAGTATTGGGCCAACCAAGTTTTCCTTTACCAAGACCCAAGACAAATAAGAGCTGAGTGGTGAAGAGGTTGCAGAGCCCATTTGGGGAGTTTTGGCTGGGGTAGCAATAAACTGTTAGAGAAAATTGTGTGACAGTTTGGCTGAAATGGAGAATAAAGAAGAGAACTGAAAAAATCTAGGAAAGAAGACATTAGTAGGAAAGGGATAAAGACCTTGACTATTGGAAATGTGTCACCTTTATCTGAGGATGTTCCAAAAGAATGTGAGAGAAACTGAGTTAAGGTATGCAACACATTCTTCATCTTTGACTAAACTGAAGTAATTCTTGTGCTGCTTATAGTATAGAGGGATTGCTTTCACACTTCTGGCAAAGATTTTTAATTGTGTGTGCACAAAGTATGTGAAAGACTGTTTGTTTTTCGTTGTGTCTGCATTGCAAATTTAGAGGGAAATATGGTAGCACTTCAAAATTTTCAAATTAATTTTTGAGGAATTCCCATTCATTTTACAGTCAGTGTAGTCCATAAGAATGCCTCTCACTTTCTGCCATTCCTCTTTCCATTTCAGTCTTTATTCTAAAACTCTTGGCAGGTTTGGAAGTCTGCCTAGGCAAGACAGTCACTGAAAACTCTAGTACTATGGTGACAATTGAATCTTCAGATGTCAGTAATGCCCCAGTATGCTCATCAGCACAAGTCTACGTGTGACATTTCGTGGAGTTCTGTGCAGGAAGTGTTTTGTTTTTAAAGGCTAGTTGCCGTATTCTGTGCAAATGTGATATAGGCTAGATATTAGCTCCAAATTTTGTGTGAAGGAGATGCTGCTTTTAACTGGTATTGTTTTAACTGGTATTTTCTCTTTCATTTCTGCTAAGGTATATTTTAAGATTTACTGTGTTTTAAAATAGCATTAACAGACTATTTTTCAAATCATAAATTTTCATAAACTGTGATGTAGGAATTTAACAGTACAATGCTGTGTTTACAGTGGGAAATGTCATCAGTGTATTGCAGTTTTTTTAGTGGTGTGTCCAAGAGGATTGACTTCAAGTTAAGTTGAACTGGAGATTGAAAGCCTGCCTTGAACAGTGATACTGCCAACTACTCCCTGTCACTGCAAAGCATCCTGAACTTAGAGTTTGAAGATACAGGCTTATTTAAGTACTTCTGCACCTTTTAACAGTAGTGAAGTTTCTAATGTGGCCAACAGAAATATGTTTAGAAACTTTCCTGTATCTTTTTCTATGTGTAAATCCTAGGCTCTTCATCTTCCTCTGTGAAGCTCTTCTTTCTGTAGATTACAGAAATCAAGATGATAGCATATAGTGATTAAACTAATTAAAATGATTTCTGAAATATAATTTTTAGTTAAAAGAGCTTTTCCATTAAATTAGAGGTAGTAGTTACCTTTGACTTTGCAGTACTGGCTGACAAAATTCTGCAAAACAATATCCAAGGTAATTGTTATGATTTGTAGTAATGAAGTCTTTACTTTTTTGTCATAAATCATGTAATGAAGTATTTTTTTGGGGCATATACTATCTTCAAAATTTTTATAACTTTCAGATTATAGATAGCTGAAAAGGAGCTCAAAGGAAGAATTAAAAAAATAATTTTTAGAACCATCTATTAGGTTCTACAAGAGGTTTATCTAACCTCTCAAGTAAAGAATATATCCTTTCCACAGAGAGAAAACATTGACCATGTAGTTCATCAAGTAAAAAAACCCAAATAACCCTGACACTCCTACCCCAGCCCATTTATAATTGTGTATATGAGTAACAGTTTAAATAAGGACTTTGTCCTTTCATTTCATGTTTCAGAACATGCTCCTTTTTTTTTTTGTTTGACATTTCTATCTAAAAGAAAAAATTCTTTGGACTTCATTTTCTTGCCATAAGTTAACATAATATACAAAGAAACAGTGTATTTCAGATGGGCTCTTCCTTTGTCCCAGTATGAGATGTACTAATGTCAATCAAACATGTTTAATGCAGATCAAACTTTCCAACAATTTTTTGCCAACTGCCATTATTTATTACTTAAATTTAAGTCCTGTTTGGTTCATCAGGTGACTAAACTGAGTATTTGTGGCCAATGTCAGAAGAAAGAACAGTCACTTTGCCAGATGGAAAGCTCTAAGAAGCAAGAAGAAATCGGGTCTGAAATAGAGATGATTCGGAAGCTCAGAATGCAGATCTAGGATTGAAAACTACAGAGGCCTTAAAAACTGTTCAGCCTATTTACTGAGATAACTAAGAAAGTAATTCTTCATTTTGGAAATGTTTCTGCATAACACATTTAATTGTATTTTGATCAATGCTGACTTTTCTCACTTGCTAGTTAAAAAGATTTTTTTGAAACTTCTTGCTGGGTGTAAATGTAGCTTTGGAACATTTGCATTTAATATTAGTAGGCAATTTATCCATCAGCATCAATGATAGATAAAACCCAAGGAAAATGGTTTATGACAAAAATATGATTTTAGGAATTTACTAGTCAAAGCTCTTGAAATGGGATGGTTTGGTATTCTTCAAGCTCAAAGAAAAAGACTTTGATTTGTTTATTTGTTTTTTCTTTCTCCCCAAATGGATGCTTGCAAGAAGAAATGTTCCCAGAGCTACAGCTTTGGCCATTAAACAAGACATTGAATGTCTGTGCCCTTGTGATCCAGAATAAAACTTCTACATGCTCTCTTTTGTCGCTGAGAGTCAGTACTGCATGTAACAATTTTAACAGAATTACACTGAGCTTTCAGGGGTGTTTTGTGCTTTTTTTATCTTCTGACAGACAGGAATGTAACATGAGAGAGGTTTCTTTCATAATCTTTATCTACATGTCTCTCCTCCATTACAGCCTTATGTAGTTCATCTTTTTTTCTGCATATATTAGGCTTACATTTTTGGACACACGCTTCAATGTAGTCATTCCTTGGCAAAAATATGTTTATTTCTCAGTAGTTCATCATTGCAGGTATACCGGTCCTATGATGCTATGAAATTCAAAGAAGAATCCTTCTGAATTTTGTCATTTCAGCAGGGGAAAAAAAAAATGCGAGAATGTAGCAACTGAACAATGATTAGAGAGGAGCATACGACTTCTAAGACATCATTAATCTGAAGTCACAAACTTCTGCTCTGGTGGTAGAAAATGGAGTTTGTCACAGAGGAATCTAGGTTTTGCTCTTGAGGTTATGGTCAGTACTTGTTACTACTGATGAAAACTGTCTGGGCAGCTGACATGACCAGGAGTAGTTCCTTTTCTTCCTGAAGAAAAAGCTTGTGAAACCCTGTAGGATGTGTGACCGGTGGGTGCTGTGCACATCTGTGGAGAGATTCTATTTCTGACACATTGGAAATATTGTAGTGGTATTTCTCCCTTTCTTCCTGTGAGTGCAACGAGCTCACAATGCCTATAGCAATTCAATATATCTGTCTATTCCTACAATAATCAAAAAGATGCTCAAGCTGCACTTGAGTGCACAAAGAAATTTATGATGGAGGGAAGTTGAGTTCTTTCTGAATCTCCTGCTCTGCCAACTTGTCTGCAGCTGAATAGGATGAGTTGCAGAGTGGTGCTAGTGTTTTTCACCACGGAGAGGCAAGAAGGGTTTGTTCCTACCTCAAAAGGCCCTTACTGAGAGATACTGCTACTGGTAATGAGCTCCTCACAGAATGGTGTTCTTGGTTGTTCATTGACTTTTATCCTCTGCATAGAACAGCATGATTAGATCAGTCAGAAAAGGGGTGCGCAAAGAAAATAATAAAACATGGCAAAAAATTAGGAGACGTATTGAGAGTATTTAAGATTAAAAAGGGGCTTAAATTGTGTTATGAAAATAAAAGTACATCTCTAAAACCAATTAGTTAAACTGGCCATAGAAATGAATTAGTAATATTTTGTGCTTTTTCTATTTAGTTTGAAATATTTTAAAACTAGTTTTTAAGGTTTTTTGAGGGGGATCAAAATCTGTGGATCCAAGTTTGATCTTCCTCTTAAAAAAAACCCCAAAACTATGTAGTTTTCTACTAGGAGATATTGTGTTAGATTGACAAATGTGTAGACATATCGTTCTTTAATTATAAAACGTCAAGAGCTTCTAATCCTCTCAGAATTGTAATCAGGAGATTTTGAAATCAATTTCTATTGTTCTCGTAATGATACATGAGATTTTAATTTAAATTGGTAACTCATTTCTCCAATCCCTTGAAAGGGAAGCTGGCAGCATGATCAATTAAATTCAGACTTCTGTAAATTATTTTTATTGGTCATCATTCATGCAATAGCACCTTGATGTCCATAGGCAATATCCTAGAAGGCTTTGGGGATGTGGATTTTAATCACTGCAAGTAGCCAAGGAATTTAACAACTTAATGATAAGTCCCCCTTTTAATGGGAGCTGTGTGCTAATTAATTAGTACAGGTAGTTCGTCAGCTTTTTAAGAGACACTGATAACTGGGCTGCATTTGCCCTTTGGGAATGTGAATAATTGATTAAGTTTGGCTTCCAAATCAGCTGAATTGAGAGAAGTGGAAAGATTGCTGCAGATCCAGAAAATTCTGTGGTTGTCTTTTAATAAAACAAAATCTTAGTGTTTTATGTTCAGCTGAACAATAGCAAAAATCTCCATTTGGTCAAATCTAAAATAGTTCATTTCAGGTATTAATTTTAAAACAGCAGTGTACTAATGGGAAACAATGTCTAAATTTACTGTACTTCAAGAGCAGGACACTGCATTCTTTTTTGCTTTGTCCAGTAACTAATTGAAGAGGTTGGAAAGGTGAGGTTAGAGGTAAGATTAGTGACAAGACCCTTCCAGGGTTTCATGGCGTTTTCAGGAGAGATGTGGGAAGATTAATTAACTGAGAAGATAAAAGGAAACTGGTTTCTGAATTCTTTTACCAGGATATAGAGCAGTAATTTGCAGTAGGCACAAAACAAAGTCAAGTTGTATCTTTTCCATGAAAATAAAACTGATTTGCATTTTCAGCTTTCCATGCTACATACAGATGGGTTCATGTTTGTACTTCTATTATCAGAATACAGTAGATACTGGAAAATTTCCCTTTACTCTGCTTAGCTTTTCTGTAATTGAATGATCTTCTTCTGTCATGTGCTTGATTCCAGCCTATCCCAGAACACCACTCTCCATCTTGGCTAAGATGCTTCTTTTAACTCACCGAAGTTTGTCTTTGTTTCACAGAATTGCATCGTGGTTTGGGTTGGAAGGAACCTTCAAAGATCATGTGGTCCAACCCTGCTGCCACAGTTGCTCAAAGCCTATCCAAATGTGCTACAAGTCTCTTCACCTTTGAGACTTGAATTAGGCTTCAAGTCTCATCACCTTTTTTACTTTCTTTCATGAATCTGTAAAAACTACTTCCCATAAGAATTTAGTGTAATTTGTTGACTGAATACTGACTTTACACCAACTGGAATCAGGTGAAAAGCCCTTAGAGAAATCTGGCAAGTCATTATGGGAACAATAACTGATTTTAGAGTAGTTTGGCAAGTCTGGAAAGCTGTAACCCAAAGCCATTTGTGCTGCTAGCTGATCCTCAGATTATTCTCTTTGTAGCTTATCTCACTGCTAAGAAGTTTGTTTACATTACTTCTAAAATGAGTTTTTTCTTCATGCAAATCCCGGGCAAGCATAAATATTCAGTGCTTTAGGCTTGCTTTTACTGTAGTTTGTCATTCAGTGCTTCAACCAATGAAGATATCCATTATGTAGGAAAATATAATCTGAAGTAATTATTCTTGGAATCTTCTCCTACAGTATTTATTAAATATTTACGAGTGGCAGTTAGCTTGTGGGTTTTTTCCTTGTTTTTAGAACAGAATAGGAAAGCACAGGGGGAAAAAATCTGAAGGCTTTTCCAGCACTGAGTGTGCATAGCGTTTTTGAGGGGCAGATAAAGCCTGTGTTGTTCAGAGAAATCTTCCTAACGATTAAAACAATGGGAAATGAAGTTAAAGGTAGTCTTTTTATAAGGATGTATATATGGAACAAACTAAAAAAGAGTTTAGAGGTTTTTATCCAAGCATCCAAGACAGAGACATTTTGACTCCTGAACAAGACCAGGAAACAGCCTCTGTTGATCCTGAAGCAGTCCTGCTTGGTGACCTTGGATGTGTAAAGATTCTCCAAGTGTGGAGTAAATTAGGAAAAAAAAAGTTATTAAGAGGGCTCAAGATTCAGGTGATTCTGGTAGAATCACCTTGAAGACCTGTGGGATATAATGACTGCTGCTTTGCTGATAGTTTATTGAATGCTCTTTTATATTTGTTGTATCACTTTTTCACATTATGGAAATACTTCTGCCATTCAACCTAATTGGTTCTTAGAGACTGCTGCTGTCATTATTTTATTTTCTAATATCTCATCCCTTAAATGTACTACCAAGGTAAGTAAATTGTTACAGCACCACAATAAAAAAAAAGCAGGATATTTTTTTTAGATTATGAATAAAGCACTTGACAAATGTAGTCGTGTGCAACACATCAGTTGCTTTTTATGGAGTCTTTTAAAAATAAAATAGTCCTAGTCAGTCTTTTCAAAAAATGTGCTTGGGAATATAATCTATAAAGCAACAACAATAAAAAGCAATTCCAGGAAGAATCCAACAGCCACTATGAAATAGTTATTTCTCCCCTTTAGGTTTTTGTCTCTCTTAGGTTTTGTGCAGTATTGGAGCAGTGCATCTACTTCAGACCAAGAGGGATAGAGAACCTGGTTTGACAAGTAATGAAAGTTAGTTAAATTATTTAAGCAAAATCTGCATTCTTTGAATCCCTTATCATGCAAGAAAAATCAGACCTGAGTACAGACAAAAATGCAAAATTTCAGTATAAAAACTGGGTTTATATGGACTTCTGTAAAACTTTTGACATGGTCCCCACAGCATCCTTCCCTCCAAACTGGAGAATGATGGGTGGACTGTTAGGTGGAATAGGAGTAGTTTGGATGGTCACATCCAGAGGGAAGTGGTCAATGGCTCAGAGTCCCAATAGTCATCAGTAATTACTGGCGTAGAGGAACTGAGTGCGCCCTCAGTGAGTTTACAGCTGACACACCTGAAGGATGGGCTGCCATCCAGAGAGCTAGAAGCACAAGATGTGTTTGTGCTCTAGAAGTGGGCACATGGGAATCTCATGTGGTTTAACAAGACCATGTACCAGGTGCTGCACCTGTGTCACTGCACCCTGCTGTCAGTACAGGCTGGGGGCTGGGCAGATGGAGGGCAGATCCTGCCCAGAAGGAATTGGGGGTGCTGGTGGGTGAGAGGCTGAACATGAGCCAGCCATGGGCACTCACAGCCCAGAGAGCCAAACGTGTCCTGGGCTGCATCCAGAGCAGTGTGGGCAGCAGGGCCAGGGAGGGGATTCTGCCCCTCTGCTCTGCTCTGGTGAGACCCCACCTGCAGTGCTGCATCAGCTCTGGGGTCCTGAGCACAGGGAGGGCATTGAGCTGTTGGAGCAAGTCCAGAGGAGGGACACCAAGCTGATCAGAGGGATGGAGCAGCTCTGCTAGAAGGAAATGCTGAGAGTTTCTGATTGCTCAGCTTGGAAAAAAAGAAGGCTTAGGGATGACCTGATTTCAGTCTTCCAGTACTGAAGGGAAATTAGTGAAGAAAGATGGGACAAGACTACTTACAAGAGTATGTAGTGACAGGATGAGGAATGGATTCAGATTGAAAGGGAGTAGGTTTAGATCACATATTAGGAAAAAAAAAATTTCTTTGGAAATGGTGAGGCACTGGAACATGTTGCCCAGAGAAGTGGATGCCCCATACTCTGGGTACTGGTTAAGGCCAGCTTGGTAAAAATCTGGTCTAGTGGAAGGTGTCCCTGCCCACTGCAGGGGAATTGGAACTAGATGATCTTCAAGGTTCCATTTCAACCCAAACCATTCTGTGATGATTCTTTGATTTAATGGAAGATAATAGTCAATCATTTTGAAGTTAGGCTGCTTTGTGTTATTCCTGTCTTTGAAACTGTCTCCCCCTATGAGGAAAAGCTGCTTTTCTCTGTTTTTCCAGTTTGTTGAAGTGGTTGAAATCTCAGAGTGATTTCTTACTCATCTCATAGGGCTGCAAGGAGCTATTAATGCTACCTGGAATCATCGTAACGGGGATGAGTTGAGGAACTTAAGGCTACCGACCCTAGCATGCCTGTCCAAAAATTCTGTTCAGTCTGCTCTTGTTCAAATCTGGTTTTGAACTGCAGAATGAACAGAAAAGTAATTGTAGGTTCAGAAAAAAGGTGGGAAGAGTTGCCTTCATGTGGGAGTATTTGGACACAAAGACACCTGAGGTGTAGATCTTGCCTTTCACCTCAAAAAAATCAAACAAATTTAGAAAATATGATGTATTTATGTGTAGTCTAAGTAGAGAATGCTGTCCATGAAACTTTTGGGAGGTGTTGTTTCATGGTTGTGACTGTGGAACTGCATGCAGGAGTGCGTTGTTAATATTGTTGAAGGATACAAATGCAGGAGTGTGGAGCAGGAGCCTCTTTTGTGAGAGCCATTCATGTCCCTGTGGATTTCCTTTGTCTTTATCCTGTTTCCCAAGATCAATACACTGGTAACCCCCTGCTTCACTGCTCACCCATGCAGCAACAAATCAGAAGTCCAGTAAGGCACAAAATCAGAGATCTATTGCATCTTCCTGCTCACCAAATGAATGAATACATGTAGTATCAGTTGCTAAATGTATAAAGATGGAGATTCTCAAGTCTTTTCACTTTACAGTTCTTCGTATTCCATACTCTTAGGAACTCAAATATCCCTTGCTGCCTCGGGCATTTAAAATACGGAGAACAGATGGCCACCAGCCTTTTACCCAGTTGAGTATTATAAGGTCTTACTTGAACTGTTATTCTTCAAATTAACATCTCTTCCTTCATTCCACAGCTCATTCAGTCTGTACTAGTAAATTTTAGATCTTCAGTTTCTCTGATCCTACTCTATGTCTTTATGTTCCCTTTGAACTTTTTGACAGACTGTGCCTATTTTGGTATCATACTTGAAAATAGGTCTCAAAATAAATTTTTAGGTGAGTCCCTACCACACTGTCTCATAGGAGAGAAGGATTTTTTCACGTAACCTTCTTGTTTGTGTAGCTGATGACAGTGACCTAGATCTGGTAATTTACATATGTTCTAAGAAATTTGATTTTGTTTTCCTTCACTACATTCTCCAATTTTCAAAATCATTATCCATTCTTATTATGTCCTTTAACTGCTTAAAGCCACTTCCAGGTTGATATCACATGGTTATTACTATTTTTTTTCCACGTATATGTGTACTTATCTTTTTTATGGTTAATAAAACTATTAGGTAATTCCTAAATCAAAGTTAGACCTCAATGGAACCTTGGCTGATTCAGCCTTTCATCTCCTTTTTTTTTTGGTCATAATCTACTAAGAGACAAATATAATGAAATAGTTTTCCATTACTGCTTCTTGTTATCGTGTTCACGTGCGCCATAATCCACCTTAGTAAAAAAAACCATGGGTATTTGATGGAAGAGGAAAGGAGGCTCCCTGATAAGCACTCTATTTCCTTCTCAATTAAACCCTTCTTATCTCTATTTTCTCCATCCTCCTCCTTGATGTAACAGAGGATGTTTAACATTGAAGCACACTTGTACAATCTTTTAAAAGTCTGAAAATGTAAACTAAGGGAAATATTTTTTTCATATTTCAACATGCTAAATCTAGATGAGGGCTTCTTTTTCTGCCATAATTTTTTACAGGGTTTTAAAAAAACAAATTCATATTTGTTTTGAGACTTACTCAAAGGAAGCTATTTAGCAAAAACACTTCAGTATGAAAGGATTTTCATTTGGCTAACACTTCCACTTAAGTGGGAAAGTGAATACAGTGCAGCAAAGATATTTCAACACCTACTCAGCCCATTAACTGTTGTCAACAAACGTATCTGAAAGAATTCTCTCTCTGGGTAAATGCATAACAGCCACTTGCATAACTCCCTAGGCTGTGCATGGTTAAGTTCTATTCATATCATTGTAGTGTGCCTGTTGCCAGAAAATCTGAGATGCTTCCAGGAAAGTGACAGCAATATGATCTACCATCTGACACTTTTTTCCTTTTTTTCTTTTTTCCTTCACAATGAGAAAAACTTGCATGTGACATTTTTTAAGGGGGAAAAAGGTATGCTGAGTAAAAGCACTTTGTGTGCACAACATGGATCCCTAATGCAGTCTTAGGCTGCTAGTGCCCAACTCCACTGTGCGAGTCTGTGTAAGGTGTGAAGGGCAGCCTGGAACCTCCATTTATCAGAAGTACAGTATTTGGTTTGGACCACTGGACATGCAACCTTAAAAATTAATAAAATGTTTCCTTTTTCACTTATTCTGAATTTCCTATGTGCTGCTCTGTTCAAATAACCAAAATCAGCCTTGTGGAGCATTCTCAGCAAGGATACTTGTTTCTAAGCTAGCCCCTAGGCATCTTCAACACTCAAAATTTTTTGCTTGTATTTCATCTGTCTCCTACAGCCATACAGTCTGTTTTGTGGCTCTGTCAACATGCTGCTTCAGTTGATCTAACTACTTATTTTTATGTAAATCTCTCAGATCTAGCTGTTTTCTACAGGTAGATGAATACATGAGATTTGCCTTCTATTAACTGTTTACAAATGACAGTCAGCCTTCAAGCAGCCCCATGTGATAAACCAATTAAGGTAAACCTGGCAAACACAGATGAAACAAATGTTTTTTTCCTGGTGCTTCTGTGAACAGATTTTTACCCACCCTCATTCTTCTTTCTCATTTTCTAGGAAACAGGCTGAAATTCAAATACACCATATTCAGGTTTTGAAAAATCCTCATTTAGTGCCTCAATCAAAACAGATTTCGTCCTGTGTATAAACTATTGGTCTGGGCATTTGGTTTTATCCAGATTTATGTGTCAGAGTGAGGTTTTAAAACTCCCAAAACCCTCCTTCCCCCCAACACCCTAACAAACTTTTCCTTTGTCTTTAAAGGGGAAATAAAATCATGGCATCTCTATTGACTTTGCATCTGTTAGAAAGAAAAACTGAGTTCTTTACCCAACTCTTTCAGTGCCACTGATGCTGAGGAAGAAGGTCTTCATGTCATCTCAGCCTGTGGGCTGTTCCTCAAAACTGGGGAGAACTTTTACTATTTTTCATTTTGGTTTGGGGTAATGAGATTATTAAGGACAATGTTAGTAATGATCCATTTACAGGCTTTGCATGGAACTACTGCAAACACAACTCAAATTTGGATGTATTTATTTCAAAATGTTTTGGCTAAAACGTGATCACTCCTAGTATGAATGCATTTCAGTTTAAGACAGCAATGAACTGATATGAGAAAGTGAAACTCATCTTAAACCTGCTCCTGTATTTTGTCAATGTAAATGGTTCTTGAACTGAATCAGGCCCTGCTCTTTTTTATCACATATCTGTCATTTCCAGATGGCTCACTTGAACTGTCTGGGGGTTGCTGTGTTCTACAATGCAGGAAAAAATTCTTTGCTGGAGATTTTTACACATCTTAGTGACAGTGGGAAGACAACATAAGACAGGGCAGGCTATTCCTGTGCCACTTTAGTAACAAGGAAATTCTGCCTGGAGGAGCCTTGCTATTAGATAAAACAGTTGTGTTCAGTGAATGGGGTCAGAGCCTGTAGAAGAGTTTTGTATCAGCAGGAAACTGAGAGTGGCTTGGAGAATAACTTGCACTACACTTATGAAATAAAGTGAAATAAGGCCTCCACAGTGAGTCTGATACAGTGAAGTGTGCATATAGCAAGCTGCTGTTTCTTGTTGATCCTTTTTCCTGCTTGTGGCCTTCCTGCCAGTAGACAGCCCATGAGCTGTGACAGCAGCAGTCATCTTCCTGTCTGCTTTCTCAGAGTTCTGACCTCTCAGACAAGTGCCCCCATCAACACAGATGTTGATGATGATTTATGTATTACTTCTCAGCAGCTTGGGCTAGAATCTGGTTAGAAGTATAAAGTTCCTTTCTTAAAATTCAAAAGCCACTTATTCCCCATTGTCTTATTTCCCATTGGAAATGGGTCATGGCTGTGTGTGGCTGTTGCATTCCTAAGCAAAGCATGAAGAATACTTTCAAAACCCTCCTTGCAACTGATTATAATTGCTCTCCTCATTACCATTCTCATCATAATGTGCTGCCTTTGCCCTTTCTTCCAACTCATAGTCGATGCTTACTGATGGAGGTAAAATGTGATTGTTGAAAGAAATAGGTTAAAAAGAGCAGCAGCCAGTTGGGTCCATACTGATATAATGAGAAAGAAATTACATGTAAGAGATCAGAATGATTGAAATGGCAGCTAGAGCAGGTCCTGGGATTCAGTTTAAAAGCACTGTTTTGGTTTTAGTTTTGGACAGATTGTTTCAGCAGAGTGGATTATAAGTGCCTTCTACTGGGAGAGCAATTAACTGGTCAAATAAGTTGGAAGTAATGACATAAATAAAGAGATGACTTTTTTTTTACAGACTGGTCAGTCAGGAGATGAAGAGTGATTTGCCATTGCTAAGGATTCAAAAACTTATGGAAATTAAAAGCTGAATTTATCTGTTATAACAGATATCTGTTGTAACAGATTTTAGTTAGGTGTGTGGATTCAAATGACAGAGCTTCAGACTAAATTTAATCAGGGGCTAAGTGCAAAAGATTTTTTAAAACTCAAACACATTGTTTCATAGTAAATAATCTCTGATTAGGGGTCAAATTTTCAAGGTCCATTAATTCAGAAAGTAAAGAAGCACCAAGCTGAATGAAAATGTAAATAGATTTCCAGTTCCTGGTATTTCATTGACAGTTAGGAACTACATCGCCTCTGAAGATGCTGGGGGGAAGCTGAATCCCTTTTTAAAGATCTAGGTGATAGAAATAGACATCATATCAGGACCACTGTTTTGATCACCCTTAGGACACTGTGTGCAGTATCAAAGTCATCCTGCCCTCGCATATTGGGAAATATTACTGCTTCAGAAAAAGCTATACATAATGATAATGGCACTGAAGAAGAATACCAGTGTTTGAATTTCCCTATTGGTTGTAATCTGGACATTATTCCCAGTTCCTAGAAAAGAGGAGGGGAGGAGTTAAGAGACAGCAGTTATGCTTATCAGAGTGCTACTTGTAAGCAAACCTACATAACTCTGTTGTGCTGAAGACAATTCCCAACTCAGTTGTCTGACGTGGCCCCATGAAGAGTTCTTTCCATTCACACACTTCTGCTCTTGGTGAGTTTTTCCACGTTGAAATGATAAAATGGTGAAGAAAATTATTGCACAGGGAATGCAGCAAATAACCAAACCTAGAATCTTGATGTGCCCTGTACTGCTGCATTTGGCAAACTCCCTTCCCAATGTTTACAGTTCTGTTTGTGATATGCCCATTTCCAGCCACTGCAGAGTCCCATTGGAACATCAGCTGCTCCTATGCAATGGGGAAGAGAGTGCTGTCAGAATTTGCTTCTCTTGTACTTTCTCCCTGAATGCTAAAATGGGAACTTAAATCTCTCTACTCTTTCTCTAACAAGCTTTATTCTCCCCTCTTATCACTGTCTTTATTTAATTTTTTTTCATATGTCGCCCTAATCTTGATCCAGGTTTAAATGGAATCTTTTTGCTTGTTTCTTTTACTAGCATTTGTATTCCCTGTAGTGATTTCTAGCCAATTAGTCACTCAGAGTACAACTGTTAGGTAGAACAAGAGAAGATTCTCCAATTTCCCTCCCTGTGTCAAGACTAGCAGAGGCAACCTTGCAGGGGCAATTTCTCAGCAAGAGCAGTGCTGCTGTCACAGATGATAAGTCAAAGTAGATTCATACTTACTCCTCAAGGATCACTCCAAGATGCAATTTACTGTGAAAATACCAGATACAACTCCAATGATCATTGTAAAACTCAATTTTGCTTCACTCCCAGTGGAAATATTTGTGTAATCTTTTGTAAAGAAGTTTTTTTGCTGCTTAGTATGAGGATGTACAATTAGTTGATTGTATGAGTATTTTATTTTTCACAATCAAAAAATAGTATGATCCAAAGAAGAAGGAACATTTTTGTCAATTTGATCTGTTGGTCAAGATCTACAGCAGCGCAAGAGCAGAGGTTACTAGCAGAGGTTATTTTTATTTTTGGGGTGGGGATTGGTTTATTGGTTTTCTTTCTGATAAGCACTGCTCAAGCATTCCACAGATAAGGTTTAACTTATCTGCAGGAAAAACTAAAGCATTAAAACCTAAGCAGTGATATTCATTCTTGGTGAAATGTGTGATGCCTAAATCCCTAGAGATGCAGTATTGTTACAAAAACCAAGCTTTTGATGAAAAGGCATTAAAGTTCATAGGGGCCCGAAGCTTTTTTTTTTTTTTCCTACTGATATGGGGATTAAATGTCTTTTGAGACTGCTCAGAATGTTTTTGGTAGGATTATTTATTTACCCCGGACAATTTTTCCACATGTACACCACACCTTGCAAGTGAAAGCTTATGATAATCCTATGGAACAGTGCAAAGATATGTAAATCTGTGTCAGTGTGTGTTTGTCCTTTGAGATGGCATGGTGAAACATCTAGTCCTTTACAGAACTATTACCTGTGAATCTATAACTTCAAGAGGAGCAGCCACATTGAACTAAAATTAGGCCTGTACTTAAATATGTACTGAATTGAAACTTAAATATAGAAGTAACAGTATCCCAGTGAAATAATGACTCTTTACAAATGTATTCCCTCAGTTCAGTAGGAATGTCTACACCTTTATCTTAGGCAATTCATTTTTAGAATGACTTTCTCTAGCAGTAGATTTTCATGACATGCTCATTGCTGGAGAATATGAACTGATTAGAAATCTTGACGCTGCTTCTGGACTCTGTCCTAACTCAGTGGGTGTGCTTTGCTGCTGTGCAAACTGGCTGTGGTAGAAGAAGAACTGGTTGATGTCTTGCGGTCCTCTTTTACAATTGTGCATTTCACACTCCTCACCTGTCCCATATACGTTTCAGTGTAATACGTATCTTACAATGATAAAAGACAACAAATTTATCCTGTAAAGCACCAGTATCTATGTTCCAAGTCAGTGACAGAATCTGATTGGTATTGAGCTCCTGCTCCTCCTGTTCTCGAGTTCCAGGTTAGGGTGTGTCACTGGAGACCCTTGCTCTGGATTGACATGGAAACAGAAACAGAAGGAAGCAGGGGAGAGTTTTGTCTTTGCTGCTGCAGAGAAGAATTTTCCATTCTTAGCTAAAGCTGACCAGAATGAGAAAACCCTCTGAAAACACTGTGGTAAAAGCATTCTGGACCCAGCTTAAGGAGACGTTTACTAAACTGGGAGATCTGTAATAACCAGTGAATAACATGGTGTGTGACATGGTAGTAGTTTTATTCTGCCTTTGTGTCTAATTTTCTTTTGTGGCAGGGGAGATATTGATAGGAGGAAGGGAAGCAAAGAGCCTGTAAGACAGCCAAAATTTTCTTCAATTTCTAGGGAAACACCTCCCAACTTACTGCTACTCTCCTTTCTGCAGCCATACTGTAAGCACAGATGTGCTACTAGAAGGTTATAATGATCTTGGCCATCCAGTGCTTTAGAAACAGGAAAGGATGTCAACAGAAAAAGCTTGAAGTATGAACTCTACAAGGAGAAAATGCTACAGTATTTTCCTTTTTGTGCTTTCTATCTTAGTATTCATTTGTTGTGTCCTTTGTAGATAAAGCCTCTAGAGGTACCAAAAATCTATCAAATCCCTGAACTATTAGTATAAAAGATTACCTTCAAAGATGGATGTTTGAAAATTCTTGGTTTTGAAAATGTATTAGATATTTTATCACCTTATTTCTGGTGGACTACAAGTATGCTCTTAAAGGGCAGTGATGGAACTTTTGCCAGGCTCAGAATCATGAAAGTGAGAGAAGAGGAGAGGATGATTTCTGTTGTAAAAAGCAGTGCCACACTTTCTGAAATGCCCTCCAAATTCCTTGTTTAATTATATAGTTCTCATATGGATTTCAGTTTTGGAAAAAAAAAAGTAAAAATTGCATATGTAGTGTATTATTAGTCATTCTAACTGAGGTAAAAATTGAAGCTCTTTTTGGATATTTTTTTTCCCCTGTAACTTGTAAACGTAGTTTGGGACTGTTTTAAAACTCTTTTGGTCTCTGAATGGTGAATTCACTGTAATGTAGTGCATTAAATCCAGGAGAGATTATTCAGTTGTTATGGGAGGCTGGAAAGGCAAACAAAAGTCAAGGAAATAGTGTGCATTATGAGAGAAGCATTTGAAAATTAGTTTGAAGAGAGGACATGTTTTTATGTGTATCTTCTACAGCAAGCAGTAGAAAAATGTCTCATCCTCTTGTAGACAGTATGAAATCCATTGATGTGGAAAGTAGTGAAGGCAGAAAATTGAATATGTCGCAGATTTTAACAGAGTGAAGTTCAAACAGCCTGTTTGGATAATAGACTGCCATAAATACATCAATGGAAAGCATGCCAGCTGAAATTACAGAGGATTTTCTTAGTGTGAGAAGTCTGTATTGCAAAGATTGTTTTAGTCTAATGTTTTATATTCCAGGAAGACTTAGGTGGTGAATTCAAACTATATTTGCAGTTCCATCACAACTTCAGAATAATTAGAAAATTTAGCACGGGATATTCAGACAGATGCTTTCTCTTTTTACATGTTATTCCTGTTCTTTCTGTCTTTTTGTCCTTTTTCTCTGTCCCTAGTTTTTAAACATTTTCTATTCTTTATTTTTAATGTCCCCTTTCTTACCAGATTTTGTTTAATGCTCGAAAAGATTAATTGGAAGGGTCTGGAATGTGTGATAAAATAATGAGAAGAAAAACTGATCTTTTGTCTCTAAATACTGCTAGAAGACATAAATATATTGTTTTTTTGTGGAATGATTGCTGGATTACTGTTTTTGTAGCGAGGTAGATTCACTTACCACTACCCCCCAGAAATATACATACACACAGATGTATGCACACGTACGACTTGAGTTCCCTCTTATGGATGAAGATGGCTTTTAATCCTGGCAGATGAAATCTTCAGGCAGGCTAGTGAAAACCATCAGAAACTCTGGGAATGAGAATCAGCAACTTAAAAATAAGTTGAGACAAAACTTGGGATGTTGTATATGAATTTAATGGAAATTGTGCATTTGGTTTGTTCTGATATTGATCCACTTCCATGGATAAAATACTGCGCAGAAGGCTTGGGGAGGGTCTGGCTGAGGTAGCTCGAGGTGTTTTCCCACTATGAGAAAATGCTGCTCCTTGGATCAAGCAGGGCTCTGTGGAGGACCTCCATCCTTGGGAAAGTGGTTCTGCACTTGCAGTGCTGTCCTTTGGCAGTGCTGCATTGCTGGGGTCTGCATGCCTGTCCTGAGTCAGGAGGAGGCACCAAGTTACAGCTGTGGCTAACAGGACTTTTTCATGTAATGTAGCAGAACAGGCTCTTTGGTTTAGGCTGTGACAAATTAAAGGCATTACTGAAGTGGATGGCAATTCATTTCACTTTGACTTCCAGCCTGCCATCGGCTGATAATGGCTTTGTCACTAATGATTTGGTGGGAATGATTTCTTTTTTTATAATACCTGTCATTCAGAAGCATCCCAAAGTGATCTATAGCCTAATTTACTTATTACTCAGAAGTTGCTTCTTTCACTTATAAAATGCAGCTTTGGATAAAAGGTGGCAACTCGTGCTACAGCTCAGAATCTACCTGCTGGAGATAGATGAGAAATAGAAGTGGCTCTTAGTAAAATCATAGTAGCATAGAATATTTTGTATACACAATATAAATACTTAAACTTACAGATTTACTTTTAACTAAAAAAGAACAGTAATTTGGATTTCTGTTCATCAGACGATGAGATCTTGCTGTCAGTAGGCGATGATGAAACAAGAAAACCATCTACACAATTGTGAAAAGTTTATAGCTCCTTTATGGCCTGGGTTCAAAAGAGGAAGGGACTGCAAGTTTCTTTACCAGTTTCTTGTGAGCACCTTCTGCACAGACAGAAGTGTTATCTCAGGCAGAATATAGGTAGCTCTGTATATGTTTGGGTTTTTTTGATTCAAATGTCCATTTTTATTTCACTGGGGGGTTTTTTGACACAAATATTCCAAGATTCTTATACAATGTTTTGATGAATGAAGAACCTTGATTTTCCTTTTTCACATGTAGTCACAGAATTGTGGGATGACTGAGCCTGTAAGGATCCTCTCAAGATCATTTTAGTGCCACCCCTTGCACAGGGCATGGTAAACCAGAGCATGTTATCTGGGCCCATGTCCAGTTGGGCCTTTTAATATATCCACAAATAGATACTCCACAAGCTTTTTGGGCAGTCAGTTTTGGTAGTTGACAACTACTGCAGTAAAATTGTGGTTTTTTGTATTCTGATGAAATTTCATCAGTAATCTCCATCACAGGGTGAAAAAACATGTTAAGTGGAATATTGCTTTAAAAAGTTGAAAGATTACTTCTATTCTTAGAAAGGTCAACTGAATTCAAAGGAATTTTTTCTTTTTTAGTCAAACCTGAAAGACTTTTTTATATGAATTCAAAAACTTGTTTGAAGAAATAAGAATGAAAACTTCACGGAAAGTATTTTAGACAGGATTTCAGTTTTTCAAGAATTGAACTCAAATAAGAGTAGCTTAAAACACTGTAAGATAAGAATGAATTCTGGTATTGGGAAGTTATTCACTCTGCAGGAGGATAACAAAAGAGACTTCAACAGTGTGCATATGTGGAGTGTTCTCTGAGAAATGAACAGCAACACTGATAAAATCATAATTGTTTGGATGCTGGCTAAGCTTATCAAGTTAGAAGTGTGTTTAAAAGCCTTCTGAACTACTTTGAAGAGTCCTAGGAACCTAATAGAATGTCTTCTACTATGACATGATCTCCCAGGAATGCAGAGCTTTGGCAAAGGAATCCACTTATTTAGTTGTCTGAAAACCCGTTATGGATGTTAAGTGCAGTTATCAAGTTTTTAAATTCTGGTTTGTGTGAATTTTATTTTTCAACTGCCCTTCATACAGGAGGGGAGTATCTGTTTGGAGCATTGTGCCATTGAAGATCATACTGAAAGTAATCTTCAATGAGTCCTTGATTTCAAATTGTGACCAAGTGAAAGTTTGCATGAAGAGATGTGTGGTAGGAAATCGTGTGTTACATTGGGTGATAGAGAGTGAGAAACAATTTCATCATAGAATATTCAATATCCATATCAAGGGAAAAATCACATCCAGCAATCCTACATCTGGATGAATCCAGAGTTTTGGATTAGTGCTACTTCATTTCTGTGTCTTTAGACAGCACTCTTTCAAGTTTAATTACCTGCACTTAGGCTATGGTGGTTTAACCCCAGCAGGCAATTAACCACCACACAGCCACTCACTCACCTCAGTGGGATGAGGAGAGAATGGGTAGGCTAAAAGTGAGAAAACTCACAGGTTGGGATCAAGGCAGTTTTAATAGGTAAAGCAAAAACAATGCATGCAAGCAAAGCAAAACAAACCAAGAAATTAATTCATCAGTTCTCAGGGGCAGACAGGTGTTCAGCTGTCCCAGGAAAGCAGGGCTCCATCATGCCTACTGGACTCGCTGACAGATGCACAGGTGGTTCCTGAGCAGCAATCGGAACCTGTTGCTATTTGATATCTATTTATTTCATAAATCTATTATTTAATAAATATGTTTATTTCATAAACCTATTATTTATGTTATGTCACATAACCTGTTGTTATTTGAAATCTACTTAGCTACAGAAAATAAGTAGCCTCATTGTCTGGAGGCTTTGAGCCCTGTAGCTGTTATCACTGAATACCTGTTTATTATATTTTTCCTGTTGACCTTTATCAGGTCCATAAACAGTTGCTATAAGTCTTCAAAAAAGATATTAACAAAAGGTTTCCAAATAGCATATGTATTTATTTATTTAGTTTTTACCCAGGTTTTGAAATTATGAAATGGAAGATAGTTTTGCTTAAAGAAAAACTCAAACCTCCACACCATCTGGAGCGAATCCGGAATTTGTTGGTTTCACCCTTCTAGAACGTTGTTTTTTATTTTGCTCTTAAAACTTGTTGAAAGAGAAATTGACCTTTTTAGAGAAACCAATTATGTTTAGAAATCTCAGCCAGCATTCAGATGCTCTAATAATCCTGTTGTTAAAAACATTTTGGAAATACTGGCCCTTCTGTAATGTGCTGTCAACTGTAGGAGCCGCAAGGCTTCAAACTGATTTAGAACAGCTGAAGTTGCACAAAATTATTCATTATGCTGATTTTCGTTATCATATTTTATGTGGGTGTTTTTTCTCCCATCGAGAAGTCCAAGTGAATAGCCAAAATAAAACAGTTTTGAAAACATGTATGAAGGGCTTCGGAGTGGCCATTTTATATTTATAAATAACTAAACTGTTATGTAATATGAAAATCTCCTGACTAAGGAAGCAAACCAGATTACACTTTTCTAATGTATTTTTCAGTAACATTTAAAAATCGGATCCTGTTCCAAATGATGCAATAAAGAATATCAAGCTACATTTTCTAGAACATGAATTTTAATATCTCTGCAAAGTTCTGATGTTTCAGATTCAGATCGTTATTTGCTTTGAACACCGATTATTTTTACCTAGTCCTGAAGGATGCTACTATGTTGCTCTTATGGGGACTTTTACCAGCAGTAACAGAGAGAAACAATGGAAGTCTGTGAGGACAAAAATGAGTTCTCAGAACAATTGTTTAGAAGTCCTTTGTGATCTCAGCGGTGACGGTGTTTAAAGTCTTGTATTATTCATTCTCCTTGTTCAAATGTATTTCCTGAGACTCCAGGCCAATATGATAGATGTGAGTAAACTCTGGGAAAAAAAAATAAGAGAGTTCCCAACTAAAGCTGTGGCTCTAAACCAGGAATTACAACACCCCCTCACACTCAGACTTCACCAAGTCTCTGGGATCTGTGTAAGACAGTTCTAGAGTGAAATATTTTCCGTATTCATCACTACAGTGTTTTTTACATAAAAATTTCCTAAGTCAGTAGGAGGAGGGACAGGTGGGGCTGCTACTGGAAGATCATAGAGAAGGTACCCTGCTAGTTTTGTCTTTGAATGAGTAATTTACTTCCCCTACCTCCTCTGCTTTCCACCCTTAGCACAAGAGATGTGACAGAAATGAAAAAAAAAAAAAAACAGCTTTGAAAATAAAACTTGTTTAAAATGAGCTAGGAATGGCATTGAAAGCATATGCTGCACACCTACTCCATAAAAGTTGCAGTGTTGATAGGTTCCCAGACTGCTCCCTTTGCCATGCCATTACCATGCCTTCAGGAATGACTAACATCTGCCACATGTTTATTTTCCCTGTACCCCAAGGGAACAACTGTGTGCAATGAAATATATATTTTTTGGTTTATTTTATTAAATTATCCTGCCCACATTTACTGTTAGTTTGTTATATGAAGAAGGGTCAAAGAAATACTCTGTGAAACTGAAAACTCAAATTGTTACTGCCTTTAATCCTTTAAAGGATCTCCCCAGGACCTTCAGCTGTCCCTGGAGAAAGCTATATTTTATCAAGAACAGACCTTTACCTTCAGGGTAGACAGTTGAATTGAATGTTTAAGCTAAAAAATACCTATTTGTATCAAATATTGTAATATTCAGTGACATGATTGATAACAGCTCAAATACTCTAGCCAAGAGAATTAAAAAGACAGCATCACATGGTAACTCAAGTAAGGTTTAAAATACATACAACACCTAATAAACACAACGCCTAATAATAACTAAACTCCATTGTACTCTATAAAGAATCAGGGGGGAAAGAAAAATCTTGGAAAAGCAGTCCTAAAAGCATATCCAAAATATATTCCATTCACTTCTATATAAGTGTAATATTTTTTCTAAAATTATGTTTTTGAACAGTATTTGGTGTTTAAAAGAAACATTAATGAATTCCATTGGAAATTTTTTCATACAAAAATAACAAAGTAAATTTATAAACATCACTTCTAAATACCTGTTTTCAAAGAGAAAGTAGATAAAAGCAAATAAATCATTGTAATGAGATTAAAAGGCAAAGCCCTCAGGAAGGCTGTTTATAATGCATCTTGCAAAGAGCAGGACTTTCTTTAAAGTAATTCTGGTGAAACTGAAAAATATTGCTGCTGAAAAGCCAATGGGTAAAATTCTATAAGAGGTATTATAAATTCTAACAAAGCTGCTAAATGGACAGAAGCAGAGTGACACCTTTATTTCCCCAGGCTTCATTAAACAAGCATTACAACCCTTTTAACACAGATTGGAAGAAATAAAAAAAAATGGTTCCTGTTCAAATAAGTGAAATCACATCCTCGTAAACCAGTAAGGTGATACAAGGTATGATACAAAATGAAGGTTATCTGGTTCTTCTTGGGGCAACTCATTTGTACAGCACCAGTGGTGGTTTGGGAGCTATGGAGTAGAGAGAAATTTCCCTTTTAAATGAATATGAATTAAGACCAATGCTTGGGGGAAGGAAGAAAGGTGGCAGGTGAACCACGGTAGTTGTGTTGCTGAGTCTGTCACTGATGTTCCAACTGAGACTTGATCAACAAGATACTAAAAATCAATGTAATTCTAAGAGTGGAATTTACCTACTTTCAGTCTTGGTTGTTTCTGGAAATTTCTTGGTGTGTATAGTCCAGCCTTCAATAAAAGGTGAGGAAAGAAAATGTTCAAGAAGCTCCAAAGTCCCCTCCAAGCATTTCCATTTACTATTCACACTGATAACCTTCACTGTTATTATGCTGGTGCAAAAATAAAAAAAAAAAAGGAAACAAGTTGAGTGATGTTTCTGAACCCAAGTAAACTGCCGAGCCCCAGGAACACCTCCTGCTGTAGTAAATATTTACCCCAGACTCAACAGAAGCTTTTTACAGACTCTAATGCTCTGTGCATGGGGCATAGAAAGCACAGGGGCCAGGCTACTAGATTTCCTTGGTTTTCAACTGGAAACAATGATTTTCAGGCTTTAATGATGCCCAGAGACTACATTATCATATGTCAGTTTGTTTTTTTTTTTTTTACTACTGCTTTAATTATACTTTGTGACCCCAAGCTTTTAGTAATCCTCAAGAAATAAGCCTGAAGATGTGTTTGGAACATCAAATGGGTGCTCCCATGCCATTGGGATCTGAGTGCTGAGCAATGTAGGGCCCACTGACATTGTTAATTGAGCAGTGTTAGCTAAGAGGAAACGTGACATGGACGGAAATGGGCCAGAGCACAAAGTGTTACCTTTAGTAAATAGTTGATGAGCAGGATCTCCATGAGATTGCTGTCTGCTTGATCCTTGATCTGTGTAGTAACATCACTGTAATATCATTAGTTCTGCTGGGATGTAGGGTCAGCTTCAGGCCTTGCATTTTCAGAGTTTTCCACTTTGGCTGCATGTGGTCCACACTGCATGTGAGGCAATCCCTCTGCAGCTAATGGAGTAAAACAGGCTTCTAGAACATAAAGCCCTTGTAGTCTCTGGTTTTTCTGTCAGTTCAGAGACTTAGTCATTATCTAATTTTTTTTAAGTCCATGTATTCTTTCCTTGTTGTTAACATCAGTATTCTACTACAGTAATATTTGAAGCTTGTCACCTATCTGGTTACATTAGTTTGTCCTTCTCCTGCCAGTACCAAATCTGTTGAATTTCTTAGCTGTAATTTGCCAGCTGCATTAAGAATTACTTCAAAGAAGTCTGTGGTTTTTTTTTTCTTTCAAAGGATTTTTTTGAGTCTGTATAAATGGGAAGCTTTTAAATTGTAGACTTTGCACATAAAAATACATTTACAGAGTGCCTAATCTCTATATCTTTGCACCCTTCAGCATACTTAGCTATCATTGTTGTGGCATGCACAAATAGGCTGTCTTAGATGTGATATTTTCTTGTGTTATTAACCTCTGCCGTTGAATCTCTCAGTTGTTTCTCAGTAGACCATAGCATAGGAAATAGAAAACTGTATAAAATATATTGATTGCCATAGAAAAACAGATGTACTTATCCTTCAAAACTTAGTTGGCTTATGTTTGGAAAGGAAAAGTCTAAAGATTATTTTTGTCTGAAAGTTTCATCAGAGATCTCATTCTTCTATTAGAAATATAAGAAATTTGTAATAATGCATTAAAACATCAGTTCTCATAGTGTTCCCATCCCATAGGATTTTCATGAAGATGGACCCATATTAATGTGGGTTTTTTTATACATTATTTTTGATATGGGGCATAATTTTAAAATGCAATGGTCAAAGCAATGATAGAACCTAACAAATAGTGAAAATTTGGTTAGTTTCTTCTGTCTCACTTCAACCCTTTTTCACTTATGGAAGGGCTTAAGAAATTACCTCAAAACTTAATTTTCCATTTTTAAGATGGAAAGACATATAAGGAAATAAAAAGGATGGTCTGAACTGGTCATACTATATTTCACATCAATGGTACATTCATTTCTAGATTAAACAAAATCCAAGAATACCAGATTCTTGGTACAGTAGTGGTTCCCCCCTATTTCCATTGCATTGAATAGAAAAAGTGTCCAGTTCTTAGAAGAGCAGTTATCTTCTCTTTTCCTCTCTTGTGATGTTGTTAATGGGAGCACAAACTTTCTGCTGAGTGATTGTACCACCTAAAGAGCTCTTCATTCTACATCCCTTCTGACACAAAGGCTGCTTAACCTCAACTGTCCCCTAATACTTAGAATAATGGTGAAAATGCTTTAAAAATACTCCCAGATTGTAAATAAAAGCTTGTAAATTGTAGATTGTAAATAAAATAGCTCTGGTGGCTATTTTGGTATCTACTTCACTAATCTTGCGCTTCTCCCTGATCTGCATCTTCCTGGGGTTGGACTGCCTACCTGTCTCTGCTCTGCAGAAGGAACAAACAGAAAGTGGAACAGATTTCTCCTCTCCCTGTCTCAGGGGTGCTCCTCCATCAACACTCCACAAAGAGCAAATATTCCTGGAAAGAAATTTAGTGGGGATGGGAACTCTCACAGCTTCACTCAGTACTGCCCCTTCTCAGCCCTAGTAATTTACTGATTTTGTGGATTTGCATGTGGTGTTCCGCTTTCAGTGTCAGAAAAGACTTCAAGACTGTCCTATTTCAGGAGAGGCCTAAGCTTCTACCTCAGGATTCTGTCCTGTGTGACACTGAGTGTTGCTGCTTTGTGATATTTCACACTGATGTGTAGATATGGGCACACCAAGAGAAAGTAGGAATCTTTCTTTTCAAAGTACCATGATTCATTTAGTAATGCCTGTCCACCAAATGTAACTCTAAGTAGCATTTGTAGGTGGGATGTCCAAACTCTTCACTCTGATTCCTTTCCAGGTGAATATAGGGAGTTGGTGAACTTGCTACAGACAGAAGTACATATTTAACTTAGATGTATTATTCAACCAGAAGCACTGCATAGCTTCTTTATGATCTGAGTTAGATTTGGCTTGTAGATATTTATAACAGTAGAAAAAAACTCCAAAACTTAATGGAGAATAGTATATGCCCTAGATCATGGTAGAATTCACATTGATTTAAATAATTAATAAACCATTACTTTATAATTTTTTCACTAAGTGAAAATTCAGTCTGTGTACTTTTACTTTTTTCCCCTCTGTATTTATAACTTAGCTACAAGAATTGTAAAGGGAGTATGTGTAGGAGCAGGTAGAACTGAAAGAGATAGTCCCAAAAAATCACGGACACCCATTGTTTTACAAACAGTGTCTACCAAGCCTAGAAGATATTAAAGAGAAATAAAGTTAAGTGGTTATCCTTCAAAACCTACTGTTGTGGAATAAAAAATGAATGATAGATGAATACTGTTTTGTACGTAAAGGCCTTTATAAATAGATCAGAGATGCAGGAAGGAAAGGAAGAAACTATAATAGCTCAAGGAAAAAAACACAGTGTTTTTTGCTATTTTGCTTAGGGAGTGAAAGCACAGCCTTGGTAAATTTGTCTGTGAATCTTTACACACTTTGAAAGATGTTTTAGCTTCCAAATTAAGGCGTTCAGTTATTTTTTGAGTGATGCAAACGTGATTTAGACAAAGCAAAGTGAAACAATGAAACACAGGGAAGAGGTGCCACCAATAAGGCTTGTAGCAAATAAAACTAATATAAATTCTGCTGTGAACTCTATGTAGTCATGTGTAACACCCATCCGGCATCCAAGAGATTGGTTGCCTCTATGCTTTGATCTCCACAGCAGTGGAGACTCTGAGTGGGAGGATTTCAGACTAAGGAGGTGTGTTCTGCATGGAGCTCAGTATGGCTCTGGAGCCTTCCTCTTCATAGTATTAGTATATAAAGAATTTTACAAATTGTCCCAAGTACAGTTTCTTTTAAAAGAACTAGAGGGAAAAAACTTCAACATTTTAGGATGACATGAAATAAAATACTAAACACTTGTTATGTTTCATACTCATGTACATGTTGCTTAGGAATAAGGAGAAGGATGCATATACAAGTAGGACAAATTGCACCCCACACTGTGCAACACAATATTTCAAAGTGTGTTTTGCTTTTTTGTTTTTCCTCAAATAAGTGCTGCCTTGTTGCACAGTGCCAGAAGCCATTTGAGAGGAACGGGCAGAACTTAGCAGGATTTGACCCAAGGGAGGAGAGATTGCAGAACTGCTTTCAGTGCAAAGGCTTTGTATCACAATGAGAAGAAAACTCAGTGATGTTAAATGTTCCCAACCAAAGAAATGGAAACTATTTCAATGTCAGTTAAGACACTGACATGTCTGCATAAAAGGCAGATGGTCTCACAGTAGTTATGGTGAGAAATAAAAAGATCCAATTTTGAAGGCCTTTTCTTTTATTTTTTTTTTAAATTGTATCCACCCATGAGAGTAATAATGAGCATCTCCTGTGCTATATCTTTTTGAAATTGGTTTTAGAAGCAGGTGGTAATTTAAAGAGAATAAAGCTGCCAAAATGTTCATGATTCTTTGGCTGCTGATTATTATCTGATCCAGAGTCCCCTGAAGTCTCTGGGCAGTCATAAGGACTTCGGCTGTTCCTCTATGCATTTTTTAGAAGTAATGCTGTTGTCAAGACATGAAATGTACAAAAATACGTCACACAAAGCTGCTGATGGGGACTGTACGTGAGTGAGTGACTTGTAGTCTGAGCCTGTAAGGATTTGTGCATGCTTTTAAACTTTGAAACATAGTGATGAGAGTGCTGCCAGTGACTGAGCTGTGTTTTATTTGAAGTTGAACATTATGTCATATTGGACATTACCTAGATAAGAGATGAACCCATTCTTGTTTTGCAGTGTTGAATTGCCCTTGAGGTGAAAGAAGATGTGAGGAAGTGGGCTGATATTTTTCCATTTCCTTTTGCTGAAAATAGGTGGTCCAGCAGATTGAGCTTGTATCCCCACTTTTAAGATCTATAATCAGTGCTCCCCAGATAGTTTAGACCTGGGACTTTTTGAATAACCTTGTGCTAATTGAAAGGAGAATGTTGGGTTTACTTTTTGTGACTTCGGTTATTTATTGTTTTCTAGAGGCTGTTTAGTATGGCTCATTTCTGCACATTTGCAAGGAAAACAGTAATGAATTGAGAGAATTGTAAAAAGCAAAAGAAAGAGATGCAGTTGCACTGTCACATTAGCAAACAACATGGCTTTCAACAGGCCACTGAGGGAGGGAGCATTTGCTAATGTTAGGATAATTTTTAAGACAGCATGTAATTTTACAATTGACAATTCGAGGTGAAACAGTGAACACAAATAAGTCTGGTTCAGAAAACAAAACTACAGTGACCTAGTGGGGTTTCAGGGACCTCTTGACCAAAAACAACTACTTGTCAGCTCTGGGAAGAAACCAATTCAAAAACGACTTATTGAGCATTTTAGCAAAGAGGAGAAACTTCTGGAAACACATCTGTATTCCAAAAATGTTGAAAAGCTTTCCAGTTTCCAGGAATGACAATTACATTAAGCTATGAAGGAGTATCTTCTGCCTTTAATGACCCCATTCAGAATTAATTGTGACTGGACTGTTGTTCTGCAGTGTGATTCTGACTACAGCATTGAGTGAAGACAGCAAGAAAAAAGTCTGCTTTTCATCTTGACATCAGTTTTTCTGTTTTCCTTCCCTGTTTTTTTATAGCAATGGGGTGTGTGTTTCAATTTGGCTATTTTGCTAGCAGCAGCTTTTTTTATGAGTGTGATACAATGTCAGGCATTTCACACTGAATGTGCTTTGCATATGCTATGCCCTTGAATTGAGGCTCCTATCCTTCCCCTAAGAAATAGGGGAACCTCATGTTCTGAAATGCACTTTTCAGGAAACTTGAAAGGCTTTTAATTTTGCATGGACTCTTTCCTCCCCCCTTTCTCTTATTTCTTTTTTCATAGCCGTCAATGCCACAGTGCTCCAATGAATATTTCTAAAAATAAAAACTGCAAATTACAGGCCTTGGTTTACCAGAGTGTTTCAAACTGTTATTAACAAACAGTCTGTAAAAGCCACTAGTTTTGAAGCCATGGGGTAGCTTAAGTCCACAGAAGTGTATTGTTATTTCTCAGTGCTCCCAGTCATCATATATTTATATATTTTAACTACCTTTTTTTTTTTTAATATTTACTTGCTGCTTGAAAACACTGTGACTTGTTTCCAGCAATGAATTAACATCCTGTCTATCTTTCCAATGAATTTCCAAAGAATATATGGCTTAGAGGATAAATAGCCCCCAGGACATGCTCTTTATAGAACCTGAGCAAATTTTCAGCAACACGTGTCTGCTGAGGTTTAGTGCTCAGCTTCACACACAGAGGGACATAGCAGCAGTGCATTCCTCCCCTTGCCTCACCCTATAAATCCAATCCTCTTTTTTAGGGAAGCTGGTGAACTAGCCAAGAGCTGAGACTGTGCTTGTAGGGGTTTCAGAGCCATAGGAGTCATCCATGGCATTTGAGTTTCAGTTCAAGTATCCCAAGATTTTAACACCTGTATCCGTATCCTGTTTCATATACATCTCACACACACCTAGAGGTCTTGTTGCTTTCACATCTCCTCTGCCATCAGCTGGGAAGGACTACCAGAGCATTTTTAGGAGGGCAGATAGTTAAATACTGCTGACATAGACCAGCAAAAGTGGGCCTGACATTGAAACTCCTGCCTTGAAAATTGTTCTGCTCTACTTACCATAAGTCCCGTGGCCTACAGGCCTAAGCCCTCTTTCAGTATTTAATTTGTGTTGTCTGTTTAATCTGAAACTTGATTTTCTTTTCACAATTTGCACTTCTGCAGCTACGGTTATTGCCCTGAAGCCATGACCCTTATAGGTGCCTCACTACCTCTTTTTAGTTTGTTTTTCAAATAAATGGATTTTTAAATGTTGAGGGTTTTTTCAGGAGAAATTTTGGATCTGTGAGTCCTCGACACATATATTCATGTATTTATAATGATATGAAGTATTTTTTTTGTAAGATCCAGGTGTATAGACAAGTCCTTCTAAGCTTTTCATAGACAGTGCTCAGTCTGCTGAGGAGACTTGTCCTGCATTTTGGTAAATGTGGGTGCCTAGCACAAAGTAATTAAATTCACCATCTGGTCAGGTTGCTTCAAGTATTTTGGTGTCAAAGTCCCTTTGTAGATCTAAGACTAATTCTTAATTAGACAGAGATTCTAGAAAATAAAATTTAAACTGGGGTTGATTTGGAAAAACAAACTGGAATTCAGTCTTTTTTAAAATGAGTTTTCATTGGTTCACAAATTTATTATGTATTAGTAGGTGGTTTTTTTTCTTATTCTCATGAGTCCTTACTAGTAAGAAAAATAGGAAGTGTTTGATAAAATGTTGCAATATAGCAAACATTAGACAATCTATTTCCCTTAAGAGTTTTTCAAGTAGCCTTATTCCAAGAAGGCACTGTAAAATATGCCTTCTATCAATGTGTTATTCTACAATTCCTAGAATATATTTCTTTAGCAATAGAACCTAATGATGAAAATTGGAGAGCATAAGCTTCCACTCTTATTGCTTCTTGAATTGTGCCAGTATTTTTCTTGCAATACAGAAAAAGTGGCTTTTCTTTGGAATATCCACATTAGTAGTCAGTGGTGGTATTAGCTATGTAACACTTAAATCAAATTTCAAAATCTGACTAAAGAACACATTGATTTTTTTAAAATCAAAATTATGAATACTATGTTCTGATTGTAATTCTTTTGCTGGTTTGTGTAGCAGTAGATTCATATCTACCCCCACATATACACACACTTCTGTATAGATACTAAGTAGTGACATTGGGTTGTACTAAAATAATAAAATTGATACAAGTAGAAAAATGTTCTATTGTCATTAATGAAACTCATTATTACATAAAATATATAAATTTCATTATTATAATATATATTACATATTAATATTCTAAATTAATCTATTATTATTAAATGAAAGTAATGGTTGTGTGATTCAATTAGCTATGTATCAGTTGGTGAATATCTAAAGCAAACAGATAATTCCTAAGTCTGTGATTTGAATACCCAATTGTTTAAGTTATAATGGATATTAGAGTACAGGGTGCAGTTTAGTTTGAATGAGTATCTCTTACCATCATATTTTTATTTCATTGAATCAACAAACTGACTACTTACTTCCCTTTAGCATGAGTGAGTCTTGGCAGATCATAGTAAAACTACCACTATGAAACAATTAGCAAAACTGAAAGGCTACACAGTAGTAGCAAAGATGACTTTGATTACAAATCTGATTAGACTAAAATAAGATATCTGAATGTTGGCAACTGGCTTT
Organism: Calcarius lapponicus; assembly: GCA_039654755.1. Taxonomy (NCBI): domain Eukaryota; kingdom Metazoa; phylum Chordata; class Aves; order Passeriformes; family Fringillidae; genus Calcarius; species Calcarius lapponicus. Next base: position 17,496,709 of record CM077462.1, on the reverse strand, counting down.
ACATTAATTTGAGAATGCAAGAAAAGTAATTGTATCTATCTAATGTGTTAAAGATTATTTAGCCTTAAAACCTAAAGTTTAAAATTAGATAACTACAATAATCTCAGTATGGTAGTTGAAAAAGTAGAAATTATGAAGCTTGACATACTTATTTGAGTGGTTTAGAGTAGAAAATGCAATTTACTAAAATTCAGAAAGTGTGCTTAAGATATTTTGCAATTAGGAAGGCATCACCAAATTCACAAGAAGTATTCTTTAAATTCTCTCTATATTATGTGTAAATATCCTTTTTGCCGCTCTAAGTATTAAGCATATATATAAAAACAAACACGACAGTTGTATAAAACTCAGGTGAGGAGACATATCTGAAATTGCCTGAAAAATAGTGCAGCATATTTGACTTCAACATTTTTTATTTACAGAATGTTTCCCCTTATGGTTTTTGCATTAAATTCTTGAACTATTTGACTCCAGTGCAGAAGTTCTTTCAGCAGGGCATCCTGAAGCATGTTGAAATCAGTTTCTGGCTGCTTAGCACAGTATCCAAAGGAGAATGAACTTCAGCAGAGCTTCCTGAGGAGGTTAGACACTACTAGCAGAAACTAAAAGCAGGCTTCTGAAAGCTGGGCCCCTGGTACTGAAATTAAGGATGAAATTTCCTTCTCATAGTGGGGCAGCCATCTATGTGCAAGAAGGATTCTTTGCCACCCTTGAGAGAGTAGACATCCAGAATAGACACATGATCTGTGTGGGGCTTTTTTCTTTCTTTGTTTTTTTTGTTTTTGGTTTTATTTCTACACTTCAGCTGTCACAACTATACCTGTAAATGCTTGGGTTTCCATATTTGAAGCATCAGTTTACAGTTATCATGATGCATGCTTGAATTATAGAGATTAATTCTTATTAGATTTTTACACTGCAAAGTTTGAAAATGAAGTAGCATTTTCATAGTGGGGAGAGGAGAGATTGGGAAAGTCCTGTGTTTTTGCACATTACTGACTAATCATATTTAGTATTTGAAATACCACCAAAGAGGAAATAATATTTCTCTTTATTTGATTTTGTTAGATTATTATGATATGTGATTTCTGTTTTCCTCCATCTGTTCTGATCTCTCTTGTGTTCTCCTTCATTCTGTTGCCTGTTTTTACCATTGATAAAGAAGTTAATAGTAATTTTCAAGTTGTGTGAGTTACTCTGTCTTACATACCTGGTCTTCTAAAAGAATTATGGCAGCTCTGGGTATAAAAACAGAGATTTGACATTTCCCCACGAAATGCATTGGATATCAGATGTGATGTACTAGACCTGGTGATGATTTCAAAACCTTTTTTGTCTTTCCTGCAGAAGAAAAGAGTGCAGTATCTACTCATCTTGAGTATGCACTTACATAAATGGAAATACAAATCACACACAAAAGCTTCAGTGTTTACATGTGGAATTCTGTGATTACTACTGGATCAAAATTGTTAATTAATATTTTCCAGAAAATGTGTGTTCTTCAGTTTATCTGCAGTATTGTGCAGTCATGGTCATGGAAATATAGTAGATCTTAATTTTCATTATGATTATACTCTTCTAGCAGGGTAGCTTGTCTCAATAATTGGAGAAGGTGGGAATGTCTTACAGGTTCATGTATTCATTTGTATCTTCCTCATGTGCCTGTGGAGGAGCAGTTCACTCTGTGCCACACTGAAGTCAACTCAGTTCTGTTCCTACCTTTCTCCATCCTGCTGTAATTCGTCTCTGTTTAGACAGCAAGTGAGCGAGGCACTTCTGTAGGCAAGAACCTGAAAAAGCAGTTTTGATCACCTTTGAATGCAATGGGATTCTTTTTCCCAATGGCTTAGGGTAAGTTCTAGAAGTGTAACTGGATGTACTCATACACATTAATACATGCTTTATTATATTTTAATTATATGCAAATTTTCCCCAATGATTTATGTGTTGATGTGCAAAAATGTTTGGGGTGGGAATTTCTGAAAATATAGACAGATTCCTTTGTTGTTCAGTGATGTCCATTTTCTAAACAGCCTTTTTTTTTTTTTTTTCTGGAAAGCTCTTTCTGCAAAGCAGTAAGTACCTAGGGAAAAAGATAAGTAATGTTAGGCTAAAATGAAAGCTTGTGATAGTATTTGCACAGTATCTCCTACTGCTGATGTACTGGAGAACGTAAAATTATAAGCAGTTTTCAAAGCTCATAGATTTAATTTTCTAGAACTGATAGCTTTAAAAGCTTAGTTTATATCAGTCCACTTTTAACCAAGGCTGCTTACCTGGTTATGGAAATAAATTTATCAGTGACTCCTCTCAAGGAAAACAATGTAGCAGTGTCAGTGCTTTCTTTTTTTTTTTTTTTTTTTTTTCTCCAGTGAATCTATGTTTGACCTTTAAAAATTCTGGTTATGTGAGGGGAATCTCTTCAATAATATTTACAGTGCAATGCATCCTTATGCATTCTATTGCTTATGTGGCAGGAGAGAAATATCTAGCATTCTTATTTTAGTTTTACACTCATTTTAAACCAATCTTACCTAGATACCACTGATAATATCATCAGATATTCTATCCCCTCTACTGACTTTCAATTGTTGTTTTGTTTTTTTTTTCTGAAGAGTGGCAGAAAAATCCAGTTTTTGAGTGAAAATTAGAGCAAGGCAAGGAGTTAGCTCATTTCCCTTTAGTTTTCTTTGCAGTTGCCTCAAGCTTTGAGATCTCAGTTGACAGGATCACGCCATAGGACCAGTGCACCTTCACAGTCCTGACCTCCAGGTCATCTTTAAGAAGAGCCCTGGGCCCACAGATACATCCCTACTTGCTTTTGCAGACTTTCTGGAGGTATCCTTTTTTCATCTTGTCTGGTTTATACTCGGGACATAGCTGCAGGTTACATTTGGAGGCCAGGTCCGTATAGTGGTTCTCAAATGATTTTTAAGCTGTCCAAGGATGGCAAAGATCATATAACTCCTTCTCAACATCCCATATCTGTGTGCATGAGTACAGGTTCTAGAATCTTTAAAAGTATTTATGTTTTTCAGAACTTTTTCCCCATTCATTTAACCTTCATATTGAGACTGGTCAGCCTACTGGTGTAGTGGAAGTCTTGCTGTTGGTGAGGATTGCTTAAGGTAGAAACAGGTGGTGGTGGTGGAAGTCTGTCAGGAAGTAAATTTTTAAGTGTTTCCTACTACAGTCTTTCAGAACCAAGATAGGTTTAGAGAAACTTCAAGACAAGCAATGTTCCTGTAGTAGTATATTCCTATGAATACTATTCCCACTTTTATTTATGCTTATCTGGATAAAAGAAGAAAATGAGAAATAGAGTAACAAGGCATTTAAATGAGAAGGCTCTTGATGTTTTGTGTCATGACAGCTCTCAGAGTAGCTGCACTTGATTTGTGGCTTTTCAGATCTGTATGTAGGTATTTTCTTTTTTTTAACCAGAAATCCAAAAGTATTGATGTTAGTACAATGACCCCAATCCCACAAATGTTGTCTGTATACTTCTGAAATTGAAAATTTGGATATCTCCCTTTAAGTCCACTGAATTACTCATGACAAATTAACCACAAGTTTGTACAAGCAGAAGCAGGCTAAAGTCTGGGTTGCCCAGGAAAAAAGCTGTTGGGATAATATTTTGACTGAGTAGAGACCAAAGTTCATTTGAGAGGCAGAGGCTGTCATTGACATGTCAGTGTGGGAAGAAATTCATCCATGGTGACCCCTTATACAGCTTTTATGAGCCAGAGCAGATGCTGCACACTTGTGAATAGAGGAGACACACTGTGGCTACTGCTCCTAGAGTAGTTTTATTTTTGAGATGAATGGTTGACACAAAATGCCTCTCCACAAATGAACACTGACATCACTGGGGACCCCTTTTGGAGGTCAGGACCTTGTGCAGAGTGGACAGGATGAGTATTCTTCCTGAGCAAATTAATGGACACTGCAGATACTTCTTGTGACTGCAGTCCATAATTTAATGCTCCAAATTGGTTTGACAGGAAGTTATTTATAAATTTATAGGTCTGCATATGCTCACACTCTGCATATATAAACAGAGATGCTCTTCCTCTTTGCTTTTCCCTTTCCCTTTCTTTTTGCTGTTAATTTTTTTTCCTTCTTTTGTAAAAGTGGTGCATTCAAGATCTCTACAAAGGGCTTTGGAAGTAGTAATGGCAATTATGTTTCTGCTATGATATAATTTAGTTATTTTTAACACTACATCTGCTGAGGGATTTATGCTGGGATTTTGTTTGCAGAATCCAAACATTCATAGTCTTTAATAAACATTGTTTTATTCAATGTTCCATAATGCATATTTGTTTATCTCTTGAAAATTAATTACAAAAGCAGGTAGACTTGAGCTATGTTACTCTACCTTAATTACAAACAAAATAAAACAGGTATCTTCTTCTTCCTTTATAATTAAGCATCCCCCTTTTAAAAGCATTTGCACATTAAAAAAAAAAATACAAAATGCATGCTTAGGTTTCGACCAGTTCAGCTAATATTTAGAAGAGTAAAAATAACCACATCAGTTGTACCTACAGCAATTAGGGTGTTATTTGTCCAAGTAGTGGCAGCAAAAGTTGAAGGCTTCCTTTTGATGCAGCTGAGTCTTGTGTTTGTGCTAGAGAGCACAAACACAAGACTGAAAGTCCTGCAATATTTAGATCTCAAGGGGTCTGGCTTTTCTGCTGTTTACTTTTTATCTTTCTTTTCTTCCAAGCTACAAAGTTGCTCCTTTAATATTTTGGCAATTAACACAAACGAGAGTGGTGTAAGTACCTCAAGGAGGTCTTTTCAGTCTTGGCTTTTTTTAAGACTGAAGTATCTTTAATAATTCAAATCTGTGGAGTTTTTATATAGCTTGGTATGAATCTGGCAATTGTGTTGAGACTGAAGCATTTAGAAACTTTGTCAATTACTTTTTAAAAATTCTGGAGTGCAGGAGGGGGACTCCTCTTTTTCCCTTCTGTAAACACAAATTATGTCCATAGCCTAAAGAACAGCTGTATTCCTAACTCCCGACTCCTTTTTGTGTCAGCCACTTTCATCATCCTGGGCATGTTATAAGCCTTTATCTGATGGTTGGATTTCCTTTGAATTCTTTTGTTAGCTGTAAAGGTTCAGATCATGAGACTCTTTTGCTGGATCTTCAATACTTGCTGTGCTGTGCAGCCTGGAGAAGGTAAATCTGAGGTTGTGGAAGGAGTATCTCCACATATTCCTTGATTTCTCTCACATACTGTTACTGAGGGAAACGAGGTAAATTAGCTTTTTTTACAGATTCAAAGCAAGTATTTCCCTGGCTGCCTAGGGCTGAGGGTAACACTGCATGTTTCCTCGAAGGTTGTGTGGTATGAATAGATTAGTGTCTACAAGCCTTCTGCCAAGTGACTGCTAACCTTATGCTTCCTAACTGTGGGAATGTTTTTGGTGCTGCAATCTGATAACCATTTCCAAAGACAAAACAGCATTGATTTATATTGCCTTTATATGCTCCTTTGCCCAAGAACACGTCTTCATTCTTACACGACTGGATTGACACACAAGTAAGCACTAAATTAATTTCTCACTTGCAATACTGAGCAACCTATTAGTTTCTGTTTAATATGGATGTCTGCTACCTGTTCCTAATAATAAAAAACTCCAAACCCAAAATATTTGCCTATAGCTAATTTCTTGCCTAATTTCTTACCCTTTATGGTATGGATATTGAACCTTTTCTGCCTAAAACTTCTTTTTTTTTCTACATAGGTAAGTAGTTCTGTAGCAGTTTAATATCTTTTATGCCAGAACAACTATCCCTGGTATCAAAATGCCCTTTTTTTTCCCTGTTGCTTTAGCTTCTGATCGAGAATAAAGCATTTTTAAAAACCCCAAACTGTGCTGTGTTATAGCACTTTATGTTATGTTACAGGTGCCAGAGAAGAGTATTTGTCTCAAATGCTTTATTAATATAAAAATCTTCTCTGTTTTGCCTTTTACAAAATTTCATTATATTTTCTATAGTAGTAATTTCATTTAAGTTTTGTTCCAACAAGTGTCAGCTGCGGGCAGATTTTTAGGATCAGTCTGTTCAACTCAAGTAAAAGTAAGAGCAACAAAGTATTTCTGTCTTACTGGTTAGTCAGCAAAGCTAAGCTACTTAGTTTTCACACCTCTGCACAAATTCTGTGTCAGAAATAAGTAGACTGAGCATCTCTGAGGTTACTCTTTGGTTGGGTATGGAACAGCATACGCTACTTCAGTTCCTTGGCATGCCTTGTATAAACCCTTCTACCTACTCTTATAAATGTAAATTTTAAGCTATTATTCTCTGCTTCTGCCACAGTTCTTCTGTTTGGAATATGAAATAAGTTCCTACTGACTGTACTCTTAGCTAAATCTAGGTAGAAATTAGCTGGGAACAAATCCCAGGAAGTATACAAATAAATATGAAGGAATAGAAGATGACTTTTCCTTTTCTGACTTTATGTTTTAATAATATTCAAGTGCTACAAATAGAGCTATAGTCAGCACACAGTTTCATTGTAGCTGTGATTGTTAATATGTGGTGCTCTTTTAATCATTGCAGTCTTTTTTTTTTTTCAAAGAATAGTGAAAAAATCTCAGAATGATGTCAAATCTAACAGCATTTGGAGGGAGCACAGAAGATACACATTCTTTCTCAAAGATACAAACTGATAGTAAGAGAATACAAAGCTATCCTTAAAACGTGAATATATAGCTTCTCTCAGAAATGCTGCAAAGCAAAAATGACATTTAAAGAGCATGAATAGTCAAAACCAAATAGAGCTTTTTTTTAGGGGAAATACGGTGGATCTGCTCTGTAAACTACAACAGAGCTGAAAGATTTATCAGCACTGTGGGCACTTGCTGTCCAACTTAAAGAGGGTGATGAATTTACAGAAAACACCAGAGTTATAGTACAAAAATATTTGGAAATACAGTGCATTTGCACTGTCTAAGAGATAGATAACATTGGGAACTATTAGTTACAGTGATAAAATTAGAAGAAACAAATATTTGTATTTCAGTACTTATTGTATTACTAGTATGTAACGGCTGTATCTTACAGAAACGGAGGAACCTGATTCAAACACTGTGAACCACGGGATGGTTCAGTCTAACTTTCAGCCATGTTTTTTGGATCTTTTGCTGCCTTAAAGATCTAGAAATAACACACTTTCAAGATTATATTAGTATAGGAGGTAATATAAAAGCTGGTCATTAATTGGAGGCCTCCAGAGGCAGATGCGGAAAAATTCCACCCTACACAGAGCTAATATAGTTTTATAAATTTAGCAAATTAGTATAATTGACGGGAATTCCCAATTAGCAGCACAGGTGATGAGGTAATTCTGCTCCTTTTCCAGAGCCCCCCCTCTTGATACTAGCTGTTCTTTGTTTATGGGAAAGTGTCTTGGGAGAGTAGCTCGTTCTTGCTTCCCAGAGAATTTAGCCTTGGGCCCCCAGGGCTTGGAGCCTCTGGTGAATATATTTGCTCTTTCTGCCTATCAGAGGAGGAAAAGTACTGGAGTTAGCTAGGAACTGTATAACTATAAAACAGTAGTCTACAGAACTATGAATACATGAAGGAAATATGAAAGCAAAAAATAATTTTGGCATCACTTTCATACTGTAAAAACTTTACTCTTTTTTTGTCTAGAAACAGTATTGGCAACAAAGTAGATTGTGCATATTTTCCTCTATCTTTTCCTTACTGAGAAATTTTACTTTCTCATTGATTCCTTACTCCATTTTCCCCTACAGATTTTTTTAGAATAAAGGGGGGAAGATGTCTTGTGACATCCATAATATCTTGAAGTTTTCCAGGTGATATTTGTCCATTTCCCATAGCAGATGGCTAGATGACCTCCTTTTAAATTTATCTAAGGACAAAACTTTTTTTTTTTGCTGAGATAAAATTCTGATCTCAACATATTGACAAAAATATGACCCTAGAGGGTAATATTTACCACTGTTAAATGCTGCAAGGCTAGACCATCTTATTAGACAAAGGTTGTTCCACTTTCCTCTTGTCAAATTGGCAGAAGGTTAAATCTCTGTAAGTAAAGAATGACCTTAAAAAAACCCCATGTCTGTATATCAAATGCTTGACAATCAATTGGCTACTGCCATGATGTAGGTTACCTTGAATATAGCAGAAAATTCTACCCTGAAGTTTGCTGCCCTATTCCCTAAAGGATAAAAGAGTAAATAGCTGAAAAGGTTAAAAAATAGAGCAAAGAGAAATGGCTTATTTGGAGTGTGGAATTGACCAAACCAATTCCCACAGTCTGGAATGCAGAGAAAGCAAAATTTAGAGGTTATTCTAGTTGTTTATTAAAAAAAAAAAAAACAATCTGGATGCCTGGTCAGCTTCAATATCCAGAACGTTCAGGACATATTTTGATGTTGAGACATATATTTTGTCTCAAAATATGCAGCATATTTGTACCTCTCCAAGAAAATAGTTACAGGGAAAATGAAATGTCCTCCTCAAAAAAAAAAAAAAAACCAACAAAAACACTCTGAAACCAACCAACCAAAAAGCAACATCAATTTCCCATGATAATTTTAAGAGTATAAAAACATTTAGATAAATCTATGCCCCAAATTCAATGAGGTTCCTTGTCTAATCCTGTATTTTTTCTCTCTTTAATAACACTATATGCATTCTAGCCAGTTGTGAGTCTGATTCCTTCCCAAAGGTCACAAGTGTAGATGTCAAGTTCTGAAAAAGGAATATATACTCCCTGATTGTTCAAAGGAGGAAAAAAGCTTAGATGCTTCTAGAGTGTAAATGGTTTTAAGATCCTGTTTTTCCCAAGGGTAGCCTAGGGTGAGTAGTTGACATGTGGACTTTGTAAATATCTAAGTTGAATAAGAGAAATTGTACCTGAGAAATTTACCTTCAGAGAGCCTTCTCTGTTCTTAGTCTTGCTTCTGCTTTAAATCTTCCACTTGCTGATGGTGTTTCAGTGTTTCTTTTGTAACTTTCATCAACTTTGGTTTCTTTGTCCTTTCCAACTCACCCTCCCCTTAGTTTTCTCTAGTCACTTGGCTGTTCTCAGGAAGCAGAAGTGGCCTTTTCTTCATGTTCTTCTCCTTTAGCTGGAAGGTACCCACTTAAAGTATTATTTCCCCAAGCATCTGGCCCACTGTCAGCCATAGGAGGAGAGGAACAGCAAGCTAGTTCGTAGAAATCAAGTGGCATCACAGGTCTGGCATGGTAAATTGTGGTGTAATCTGTGCAACATCTACCTTTGCATGCTCTATTTTGAATTCTCTCTACCAACAAACCATATGCTATTTTGATATTTACCTGTCCTGCGTAGGAAAGTATATGTATGGCTAAACCAGAGGCCAGTTCAGACATTCTGGTGCAGTATTTTCAAGGTTTATTACCTCACATGCATGGAAATGTCTTTCAAAGGACTGGATGTACGTGGCAATGGATGTACATGGATGCTTGGCAATGTGTGAGATAATATTTTGTCCTGCTTGTGCTACGGGTTTATCTGAAGGCAATTTTAAACTGTTCTCAGTGTGATTTCTCACTGATCATGGCTTTTTGCTGTCATCTGTGATTAACTGCAAATGTGCTCTAAACTGCAATCACAAAAATCTGCCTTCATCACTGAGAGCAGGAAGAAGGAAGTTGTTCAAAGAGATTTCCAGAGGGCAGCTAATAGCTTATGGGCCACTGGTGAGTAAGCAAATGTATTGTTACAGGATAAAATTCTTTGCTGAGGGGAATTTCTAGATTGCCTTTTAAAGGTCTTCCTTCAGGGTTTTCAAAAGCACAAGCTTTTTCCACTCTGAATCTAAATCAGCTAACTGCTTAGCTTTGTCAGAGATGGAGGAGACCTCCTGAGTTCTAACTAAACATATCCCTGAACTGCAAAGGAAATTTTAACAGGGCCTCTCCTGTTGTTTAGTTTACCTTTATGCTCAACAGTCTTATGGATTATATATTTTGTCACTGTTACGGGGCAATTATGAAGTTGGTTTTTCTGTATTACAATGTCATAAATTGCATCTTTCATAAAAGTTGTTGGGAATGAAGGGAATTCCTCTTTGGAGATTATTAGTCATTCTTCTGGAAGTGGATGATTGTATTCTAAGAGCCATTTTTTCTTCCCCCCCGAAAACTGGCTAGCTATGATTTGGGTGGCTTCAGCAATTCAAGGTGACTGCTGAACAGAGAGGGTAACATGGTGGAGCCTGCCATTCAGCATAGCTGTATGCCAACTCTTCAATTAAAATTTTTTCTTCCCTTTTGTTAGCAAATCTTTAATAGGGCAACATCTATGCCAGCAAACACTTTTGCTGCCTTGCTTCACCAAGTTTTTTTCTTTTATTAAATACCTAGTTACAAATTTCATGTACTTTTGTAACATTGTAAAATTATCAACTCTTCACTTCTTACATAGAATTAGTTATGAATTGAAATGGAGCCTATTTATGTATAAAGGATGTTTTGCAAATTAACAAAATGAATTGTATTTCATTGTCAACATTTCGACAGTGTCTTTTAAGCCATGCACAAATACTCTTTTGCTTTAAATATACTTTTTATATTTGTTTCTTTTTTCTAAGATTCTTAGCACTATTACCTCTGGGACTCTGAGACTACTTTTCAATTTGCCTTAGTGCCCCATTTGGGATATTCAAATTGTATTCACTCTGTAGGTATTGACACTAAGGAAATAATTTCCACATGAAAATTAGTGCTTCAGCATCTTTGCTTCAGCATCAACTGACATAATGTAGCAGGCTAAACAATGAGTACATATTTGCACTTCATTATGTATTCTTCATTTTCCTTCCCAGTTTTAGCAATGGACTTTTATCTGATTATGTCATGAAGATGTTTGCTTAAATGGTGACCTGTTGCTAATTTAGGCTTTGCAAGTACTTGGATGCTCAACTGCTGTTCATTGGAGTACGCAAACAAAATGCTGCTGATAAGCGCAGTTTAAGGGGAAATTACTCAGAATGTTTATAATTTTTTATTTTAAATAGTTGTACATGACTATATATTACCATAGACGTGTAGTATTTCAGATGACAATTTGTTGCAAGTACTAGACGCGGTATTAAAATGAGTAGTGCATACTTTATGCTCAGTTAGCCTTGTGATCATTGCATGCTTGGATGCGAGATTATGTAAAAGACTGAGGTTAGGCTCCTCATGGACATGGCTTTTATCTTCTAAGTTCCTAGAAAAGAGTTAAGAAGTCAGCAGACATTACATGCATTTTTTTAGAGATCTGCATTCCTTTAATAAATGAAATAATATCTTAGTAGGAGTCTGAGCTTTCTTAGTGTATTGAAGTGACACTAATATAGATTATCAGGCTTTTCAGCTAATTGGGTTATGATAAATCACCACGCCTTTAATATAATAGTAGCAATTTGATTGTACAATAAATTTTAAATGTAAATCACCTACTGCTAATGTTTTGAAACTGTGTTCCATCAGAAGCTTTGCTGAATTACAGCTATCAACCAATTCATAATTCCTAATGAAGGTTAAATTAAGGTTTGGGTAAGCATGTTCAAAATCATTCTGCCCATGCTGTCAGGTCTGCATTTTGTAGCTATATCACTCAATGGCTTAGAAAATATCCTGTGAAGGTGAAGGAAATGGTTGGGTACAGGTAAAGATTTGGAATCTGGCTAGCACAGCTTCACACCACTCTTCTGTCTTCCAATTTATGAGATACCAGCAAACCATTGCTGTAAGTTCTGTACATTGCAAATGTGGTGTAAATAGCTTCTTGATCACACTTTGGAAAGGCTCTGTGAATAAGGAAAGTCTTAATGGCAAATATGGGACTTACATAAGAAGAATACTTACAGGAGGGTTTTTGCTATGCTAAAAGCCTTTCTTTAGCCTGTTCTCATTTTTTAAACTAATATTTGGAAGCTGCTGTTGGCTCCCTGATCTACTTTTGTATTCTGGTTACTGCATGTGTTGTACTCGTGTTGATTGGACACTCAATCAAACAGCCATGTTCACATTTATAGATTAAAAGGAGAGAAGGATCTTTAGATCATCCAGCTGGCCTCAGGTATCACAGTGATCAAAACAATGCTTCTTCCAGCACTTAATTTAAGGAATTAATGCAGAACCTAATAATTGCAGCGTACATGATATACTCCACCACTGGGAATAGGAAAATAGATTTCTTCCCTTCATTGCTAGGTTCACAAACCAACTCACCTGAAATACTTGTGGTATATAAAACCATACTTTAACCCCCAGGAACAGAGATGGAGTTGGTTTGCAGAGTAGATCATAAAATTTTTAAATGTAACATTAAAAAGCGCATAAAATATTAGTGCCTGGGGTACTGTTACTTCACATCATTTTGCTGTACTTCCATCTGTATATACTTATTTTTACAGCAACTGGCTGTGAGGAGATGTTCAGAGACATCTGCAGTGCTAAAAGCACAGTGATAGCTCAGGAGACTATCCCTCAAAATACAAAATATTTTCCCATAAATATTAATCCCTTGATAGTAAAGATTACAAAACTATTTCCAGTTCAACAGCAGCTATTTGGGAAATTTATTTTGTCTTGTAGGAGAGAAAAATAATTAAAAAAAGCAGGAAGATATTGTTCATCTGCATGTCATAGAATGGTTTGGGTTGGAAAGGAATTTAAAGATATTTTAGTTCCAACTCACATGCCATTGGCAGGGACATATTCAGCTATACCAGGCTGATCAGAGATCCATCCAATCTGGCCTTGTACCCTTCGACTGATGGGTCATCGACAAACCTGTTCCACCACCCTCACATTAAAGAATTTCTTCCTAATATTGATCTTCTCATTTGATCTAAACTTACTCTCTTTCAGTTTGAAGCCAATCCCCCTTGTACTGTCACTAGTTGCTGTTATAAATTGTCCCCATCTTTCTTGTCGTCTCTTTTCAGGTACTGAAGGCAACAATTAGGTCACCCTGGAGCCTTCTCTTTTCCAGTCTGAAGAATTCTAATTCTCTCAGCTTTTCCTCATAGCAGAGGCGCTCCATCCTCTGATCACTTTGGTGCCTCTCATCTGGAGTTGCTCCAACAGGCCAGTGTCCTCCCTGTGCTCAGGACCCCAGAGCTGATGCAGCACTGCAGGTGGGGTCTCACCAGAGCAGAGCCGAGGGGCAGAATCCCCTCCCTGGCCCTGCTGCCCACACTGCTCTGGATGCAGCCCAGGACACGTTTGGCTCTCTGAGCTGTGAGTGCCCATGGCTGGGTCATGTCCAGCCTCTCATCCACCAGCACCCCCAAGTCCTTCTCAGCACAGCTACTCCTGATCTGTTCATCCCCAGCCTGTGTTGATATTGGTGGTTGCCCTGACATAAGTGTAGGACCCTGCACCTGGAATTTTCAAATCTTGACTTTCCCAGAGGCCCACTTCTTGAGCTTGTTCAGGTCCCTCTGGATGACATCCTGTCCTTCAGGATGAAGTATGGGATAGAATATGACAGCTGCACTTTGCCCAGACAAAGGAATGGAGAAGAGAAATAAAGGGGAAAAAAAAGAAAGAGAACAAATAATATCAGTCCTTAGATCCTGTGATGGATCTGACAAAGAAAGAGAAGGAGACAAAAAACAGAAGACAGGACAGGGGCACTGATGCCCTTCCTTCCATAGTTAACCTGGTGCACACTTAGGCAAAGTAGATGTTTTGGCACATGTACAGCCAGCCCCTTTTGAAACCTGCAGATGAGTGGGAGGGTGGGACTCAACCTGGACATGCTGAGCACAGGTCTCCAGGTGGAACCAGAAGCTGGCTCAGAACAGCACGGCCCCACCTCTGCAGGACCCTCTCTTCCAACCACAACTTTTCTGTCACAACAGTCACAATGTTTGAGACAAAAACATGCTTGTGACTGGTCCTCCACAGTCCCATAGTATTATTCTTCCTGCACATTCAGGTTCTTCCAGTGGTCATAAATTTGGTTTTTACTTACAGTGAGAGACACTTTGCTCCCCCAGTCCCTGTCTGGCTGTCCATCCACTCAAGAGGTGGGAAGAGAGTTTTCATTGAAGACCAAGGCAAAACCTTTTTGATCTCATCCTTCTTCTCATCTGTTGTTACCAGTTCACCAGTATTGTTTTCAGGGATGGGGCGTACGCCTTCTTTGGCCTTCCTTTTCTGGTCTTACATTGATTTTAATTATGCTTTAATTCTATGATATTTGGAATAACCTTTAAAAATATATTGTTTTTACTTTTCTGAACAGCACATAATGGCTTTATTGTTACTAATAGCAAAACTATAATTTAGTAATTTCCTTTCCTTCCTGTGTTATTAAAGTATTTTCATTTCTTTCACATTACAATAGATGAAATAAAATATTATTTTACTGGATGAATAAATAGGGATTTACTATTTATTTTCACTCACTAAGACAGTCAACATTAAACTTAGTTTTCAAATTGATAGTTATAGCTGATTTTTACATATTAATGCAATCGGTTCACTGTCCCAGAAAGTTTCTGGAATAAAATTATGTACATATTGGGAACTTAGGAGTTTTCTCTTATGGTTTTCATTTTGTGAATAAAGACTAAATTGCTACCCATATAAATTTCTGTCTAGCTGACATAAGTCAGAACAAAATATTAACTACTCTCAAAACTTTTTTGTGTGATTTGAAGTGGCTTTGTCATCATCTGTGTGGGTCCAGTACATAGAACAAGCTGAGATGAATTGCGTATTTATAGTGCAGATTTCTCAAATACTGTCAAAACCCTTCTTGATTGTCTTTGGAGAAGAATTTAGGCCCGCAAGCAACAAGTCATTTAAAATGCTGTACTTGGAAAGCCTGTGCTCTTCTCCTTTGAAAGGCCTTGCTGATTCCAACTCATTTTCACAGTTTTTAGTGCGTGTCCTAAAGTCTTAAATGTCACCTGTCTTTACATGCTTGGCACATTGAATAACTTCAAATAATAATGCCCATCTTCTGCTCCCCAACAACAGATTCATTACTTCATCTTTTGAGTAAGTAAGTTCTCTAGGTTAATATTTAGCTTTTTATTCTATGTATGTGTGTATTTAAGGTCATAGAACCATGGAATAATTTAGGTTGGAAGGGAACTCCAGCAATCATTTAATCATTTAGTCCAACCCTCTGCTCAAAGGTAAGTCAGATCAAGTTGCTCAGGGCCATGTCCATCAGGTCTTCAACACCTGCACAGGATGTGAATCCACAGCCTCTCTGGCCCCTTTCCCAGTATTTGACCACATTCAAAGTTCTTTTTTCCCTTTTTTTTTCCTTTCCTTTTTGTCTAATAATAATTCATAATTCTCCATGTTGCAGTTTCAGTCCTTTGCCTCTTACCCTCTTGCTGTGCAGCATCAGGATGAATCTGGTTCTGCCTTCTTATCAGGCAATAGTAAAAATCTTGGTTTGATCCTTGTCTTAAGGGTGAAGATACCCAGCTGTCTCAGCCTCTCCCTTTATCTCATGTGCTACTGCATCTGAACATTTTGGGGTCTTCTGCTGGATTTTCTCCAGGGTTCCAATACCTTTCCTTCAGTGGGGAGCCCCAAAGGGAGCGCAGTTATTCAAATGTGACCCCAAAAGAGTTTAATAAGAGGGGAAGAAATGCACCCTTGACTCCTACTAGCTATAGTCATACTAATACTGTTCCATTTTTCTGTCTGCTTACGCAGCTAACTAGCTGTAGCAGCTTTGGGTGATGCTGCAGTTCTACCTCACACTAGCAGAACAGCAAAAGACCAGCTATTTACCAGAAACAAAGTGCTGAATCCAATTTTATTTTCTGTGTGTGAGTAGCCTACAGTTAGGCACTGTTTTCATAATGAAGTTGTTGATTATATTGAATTTTTCAGTATAGGCATTTACATGAGCCTTTTCACCCTACAGACTACTCACAAACTTTATGAGACTGTTCTTGATTTGTAATTCACACTGGGATTGCTCAGCTAAGCCATCTAGTTTTAGTTTGTTTTTTAACTGGATGACTCTAAACATAATAAGAACTTCTAAGTTAGCAATATGAATAATTTTTCTTGAATACTGATGTGAATTTTTGCATAAACCTTCACAGACACTTAATACTTTCCCTGATCTTTTGTATGCATCTGAGCCCTCCTGGGAAACTGACTGCTGGTTGTAAATGGCTGAGCAGCATTTCTGTGCTTTCTCAAGGGCTGGATGCAGCCAGGGTGGGACTGGAGTATGACTGTATGGGGATAGAGCAGCTGGTTTGTCATCCCACCTGGAAGATCTGGCCCACAGGCCATGTGGATGGTGAGGATGCTGCCACGGCTTCTTGTAAAATCTCTTCTGTGTCATCCTGAACACAGGATGACATCCAGTGCTGAGGATGATCTTTTTAGTATTCCACTATTGCCTTACTTCTAAGTGGGAGTCTTTCTTCCCATTCAGCCTTCAGATTCCTAAGGCTCTCCTCAGTCTAGATAATGTGTAATTTGGGTTATAGTGTACCTAATTAGTATGCAGTTCTTTTCCTCGTTCTATGAATTTTCCTATACAGCTTCAGTGAACATACACTATTTAAAACAGAGGATTATTTTTTATTCTTTGAAAATTGAAATATCCCATCTGTGAAGAGTATGATTGGTAATTCATATGCATCATGTGAATATTCTCATATACTTGCATTCTCTACCTCCAAATATCTCTTGTAAATTACAACACCACATAAAATAGAATATATCTATTATGATGGGCTCTTGCTTGCCATTTTAGCTTGCTCTTCAGCCATAGCTGTGGGAAAAAAGGAAAAAGCTGCATGGAAATGTCTTTCATGCACATAGAAATGAAAAGTGAAAAGTGTCTACTTTTGAACAACATAATTAAATTTACAAATATGGGTGGGTGTATCCTGAAAATGAAAAAAAACATTAAAATCATTCTTCTTAGCTGCAGGTTATTTAACCATAAGAGATGAAATCTTTATACCAAGTTACAATCTGTACTGACTTAAAAGATGACTTGTTAAAGCTCTCTCCAAGGTGGTTTTTTTAAAATAAATTTCTGTAAGTTGAATTTCTGGCATATTTTAGAATCAGGGCTGATTCTGACTGAAAAAATAAAACTTATTCAAAGTTAGCGTTACTAGCAGTGTTGGTGAAGTCTTCCTTATTTAAAGTGTAGCTTTTTTTCTTTCTTACTTATATGTGTGGTGTCTTGATTAAAGTAGAAGCATCTCCTGGTATCCAGCCATGTCACCTAATCTACTTCATAAGCTAGAAAAGCTCAATCTTAAAGTCTGTGAAATGTTTTTCTCCTGTAAGTCCTGCTGGTACTGTGGTTCAGAACCTTCTCTGGTGGGCAAGATTGTGGACACAGAAGCATTTTCAGTTGAACAATAAAAGAATTGGTTAAACACGCATTTCAGTCTGATGATTGTGGACAATTCTTAAATCAGAGAATTGCAGAATAGTTTGGGCTGGAAGGGACCTTTAAAGGTTATCTAGTCCCATCCATTTGCAGTGATCAAGGGCATTTTTAACAAGACCAGGTTGCTCAGAGACCCCTCCAATCTGATCTTAAATGTTTTAGGGATGGGGCATCCATGATCTCTCTGGGAAACCTGTTGCAGTGTTTCAGCACCTTTGTTGTAAAAATCTTCTTCCTTATTCATACCTAAATCAACCCTTGTCCTATTGCAACCAGGCCCTGCTTGAATGCAATCATGTGGCTGCCTGGGGCTGCAGCTATACAATGAGTCATCCAAGACATCTCATATACTGCTGAAATATTTGCAAGGAGGTATCACTGCTTTTATGTATATAATAGATGTAGTCCTTTTGTAGTGGAATAATACCCCACGTAGTGGATTCAGTTCTTGCTATTTAACTTATATCATACATTTAAAGATTAAACTATATACTCAAAAATTGGACCAGATCTTGTAAGCTCTGTGCTTTTGAAAGCATGATATTTGACTTTTTATCTGTTCTTCACCAGTGTCCACTACTGTCTGACTCTCTGAGCATGTATAATTTGGCTTTCCATGAATTGGAAATTTTGTTGAAATTATTGCTTTTGCCTGACTGCTTTTTATGTTACTCTCCCTACCTAAGAAAAATGCTTTTTAAAGTCGCTTTGGACTGAATATACAGGACAGACAGGTGTCTTTTATTTCTGCCAACTTTCCCTCTGCCATAAATGAGGCAGGATAGCTGAAGCCTCCTCTCTCCTTTTCAGAGATGCTGCAGCCTAGAACACCTGATGAGACTGGATGAAAACCTGTCTTGACAGACTTGTTACAGCAGGAACAACTTCCATTTTTAGACATAAAATGTTGCTGATCAACCTCTCCACATATTTTATTAGTCTAAGTTGCTTGATTACCACCTAACCTCGATCTCAGTCAAGAACCAGCAATGTGCTCTTTGTCTTCCAGAAGTTTCTGGACTTCTGCATAAAAGTCCTTAAACTGTCCAATCCAACTAAGTCACCCTTTTCAAGATCTTGGAGCTCAGTTATGTCTTTCCACTAATGTTAAATTGCATTGCTAGCGTGTATAGATCCACAGCTGCTTGGTAGGATGAACTCCATTGACTACAGAGGTAAACAGTGTGTTTACCTTAGGCTAGCAGTAGTTTTGCATTAATGTTGTACTGTATTTCAGTCTACTGGTGTGATCAATGTCTTTGTAACTAGTACACACACCCATCCTTATGCAAAGTCCAGCAGTCTACCCATTGAAAATATTTTATGCACTGCCGTGTCTACATTTATGTTACTTTCCATTACCCTTGTGTATTAGAAGCAGGAGGTGAATGTCATGTCTTCTTTCCAGCCTCCTACCCCAACACATGAAATAACAACAGAATAACACATGAAATAACACATGAAATCCAACAGAAGGTTCTCAGAGGATGACACAGACATCAAATTTCGACTTTGCATATTGTTTCCTTTAATTCTATGCATCCTGAAACCATTGACACTTCAAAAAAAATTTTTATTGTGTTAAATTGAGCAGAGCAAGTGTTCAACCATTGTGTTGCAGTTTGCATTACTGCACTCACAGATGTGTAATGTCCTGTGCACCTGTGTGGGGCCAGGAAACTGTTCACTCTTGGTGTCTTCTGATGTATGAAGGAAAGGATTAGAAAGCATTGGATCATAATTATCACAACAGGGATGTATTTTAAGTCAGTGCTAAAAAAATGCCATTCCAGATAAGGTAAGGGAGTCTGTATTGCCTTATAAGAAAGCTAGAGATGTCACTTAGCTTTTTTTTTTTTTTTTTTTTTTAAATTACACAGAATAGGGTAAGACCTTGGTCAGAAGTAATTTGCATTTTATTGGGCATAGAATCCCAGAATCATAGAACAGTTTGGGTTCGATGGGATCTTAAAGATTATCTAGTTCCAACCCCCCTGCCATGGCTGGAACCAGGTTGCTCAAAGCCCCATCCAACCTGGCCTTGAACACTTCTACAGATGGGGCATCAATAACTTCCCTGGGCAATGTATTCCAGTGCCTCACCACTCTCACAGTGAAGAATTTATTCCATAAATCCAGCCCAAATTTCTCCTCTTTTAGTTTGAACCCATTTTACTCCTGATCCTATCACTACAGTTCTGACAAAAATTCCCTCACTGGAGTCTCTGTTTTTCCCCTTCAGGTACTGGAAGGTTGCTGTGAGGTTTCCATGCAACCTTCTCTTCTCCAGGCTGAACAGCCCCAAATTTCTCAGCCTTTCCTCATAGAGGAAGTGCTTTAGTGCATAACACCCATGCATGGAGCCACTAGGGACTTCAAGTAATAGCCAGGACATCAGTGAGGAATGAAACTCTTTTCAACAAAGTGAACCAAATACATCTCAAAAGAAAACATTTATATCTAATCCAAAGCCTTTAGATACCATAAATTGGTATCTAAATTAAACTTTATCACAAAGAACTCATATAAAATATTTTTTTAAGTGACTTCTAAATTCCACCACAATGTTTAAGAGTTTGGCTTTTTTTCTGTTGCACCCATGAGCAAATGCCTTGATCAGAGGAATTTTCCCTCTTTCCCCCCGACATCTGTCCAATTCCCTTTCATATTCCCCATGCTTATAATAATGATGTTTTTCTGCTATTCTTGAAATATTCACACATTTCTCCCTTTCTTTTAAGTTCCAGATATTGTTCCTTTCAATTCCCTTCTGCAGGAAATTTCTTTGTCCCTTGCACTACCTGTCATCTCTCTTTTGACATATCAGATTTAAAAAATAAAACCCCATATTAAATCCTATGAGCAAGTAGAGCTCAAAACTAATTTTCCTAATGCACTGCTAGGAGATCGAGCTTTCACATTATCAGATGCAGTTTATAATAGAGTCTGAAATCTATGTGGAAGGATTTTCATCATTCCCAATGAAAAGAGAACTTTTTATAGTGTTCTACTTAGATATTTCTTCCTGGCATCAAAAATAGCATTCAAACAGTAAATGAACTGATTAGGGTATACATGAAAATGCATTTGGGTAGCAAGGCAGAAGTAAGGTGAATGAGAGGATGCTCTGAACCCCTAAGGCTCCAAATAGTTATTATAAAACTCCATTTCTTTCACAGCAGACTTTCTGCAGGAGACACAAAATAGATTTTAAGGTTTAGTGAGTGCTGTGTTTTGGATCAATGGGATGAACAAAGCTGCCTTGTTATTTTGTTTAAGTTTGTCCTTGAATTTTCAGCTGCTCTTTGGGGGGGCAGTCATTCTGGTGAATAACATTAACTTATCTACTGTTGAGGTTTCCTTTGGTTTTCTAAGCGGATGCTTCCTCTGTGTTGTGGGCACAGGGTCAGTGACACACCATCCAAAGGATAGGCAGCCATTAAATCATTGAAGTCTGAGCAGACTCAGCATTTACCTAGAAAACCTTCTCTTCTGGAAAGACACAGCTCCTGAGTAGTTCCCATGTTTCATCTCCCAAGAAGTATACAAGAAAACAGCAGCACTCATACCAAGAAGTCTTAAGCCATTCCTTTTCTCCCCCACTGATTTGTATGTTAAGATAGGATATTTTATTAGTGGTGCATAACATTTGGAAGATAACTTCTACCTGTGTTGTGGGGGAGGTATATACTCTGCAGTAGACACTTTCTCTCATCAAGTCAGTTGGGAGGCTTACAGAAGTTTACCATAGCTGTCAACCTGGCATGCAGCTGTATTTCCTTCCAAGGAGACTGGGAGCTGTGAAGGTATGATGTGCAACCAGATCTCACCTTGTTCTGCAACAACAGTGTGGCCAGTGCTAGGGACCAGATGATAGAGGGCACTGTAACAATCTCTCATGCATTCACCTTAGGTGGGGTTAGCTCACTTATTTTGATTTTGTGCTGCGCTTTATTGAAGCATGCATCATAATGTAAGGCATAGATTGCTCAGGAGCCTCATGAATACATGATCTGCCATGATATTTAGGAAGTTCTCTGTGGTCCAGTTGGCAAGCAGATGGTCTCATTGGCCAGCAAAGAAGAGCTCTGGAGAGTTGAGGAATATAAGATCCATTAGTATTTGACATTCTCCTGGAATTAACTCACCCTGGATATTATTTAATCTGGTATGTAATAATTCACTAGTTAATTTGTATGATCAGCTCAGGCTCAATTTAAAAAATAAGCGCCCTCTTCCATTTTTGGTATCTCAGATTGGCACAGGGAATAGGGATCCATAAATAGTCTGAGTCAGATCAGGAACTGCTTTTAGCCTGTACCAAGTATACCTTTTCATGTCTTCATCAGGAACGTTGCAGTAATCTCTCTGCCAAAACCAAACTTGTTATCTCTTTTGCCAGCAGCAAATCAGATGTAGCCATTGCCAACTAAAAGCCATTTTCTCAGATGGCTTAGGAAGCTCTCACACAAAATACTGATAACATAGCATGTGGGAGGTATCCATGGATAATTCCAGACTTAGACCTGTTGTCATCCAGAAATGTAGCTACCTCTCATGTTTAGTCAAGACTGCATAACTTCACTCAATGGTTTTTTTAGGTATCTAGAAATGATGTTATAGCAAGAGCAGCTGAAATTCCTCTTCAGGTAGCTGATCCTTTTCTCTTTCATTTCATTGTTAGCCTGCTTCTGCTGCAATGGAAAAATGCCACAAGATCTTGTCCTGTTCTGCTGCTGGACTTCCATGCTGAAGAGGTGTTACATACTTTTCCCAAAACAATCTCTCACAATAATCAGGAATACAGTACGTTGCATTTCTGTTAGTTAAGAAAAATAATTTTCCAAGTACGAATCACTGTGGGCTAGAAAAGATATTTCAAATAGGACTGCATGCAAAGCACTGACAGAATTTGAATGTTAGACTCCTGGGCCTGTATTTTTTGTTCATTGTGGGAGGCTTCTAGCATTTATGTTGCAAAATGTTGTGGGGTAAAAAAATGCATATCCTGCAAAAGGCAATTCCCAAGAGAATAGGACTGGAATGTTCATTCACTGCTATGAAAGCAGTGATTTGAACTGAAGTCTGATCACTGGGGCAAGTTTATTTCAGAACATCTGATCTGTTAATCTTCTAACCAGAGATTGTTTTGGGGCCACCTGAGCCTTAGGCTTGAAGCTCATTGGTTTGGATATGACTTCTGGATTTTTTTCACATCATGTTTCTCTTTCTCTGACCTCTCAAAGCTGATACAAAGCAGGCAGAAGAAAAGGAGTGTGTGTGTTTGTGCATGTGTGTGAGTGGACAAAGAGATTTTAAAAATTTCTTTCTCTGTAAAGAACTCATGAAAATAAACATAAGGACTTATATATTAGAATATTAAAAGCTTTCTCCTAATAACCTGATTTAGAACTAATAAGGTTGCTTTAGATAACTGTATACAGAATAAACTTGACTCATCTATTTCAACAGCACAGTGTACCACTGTCACATAAAAGATTTTCTCAAATCCTTTGTGATTGATTTGTATTTGTGATCTTTGATTGCAATGAGTGGCTAACATCCACTTCTCACCCAAGAGCCATAAATTAACGTTAGCAGCAGATAACACTTGCTCTGTTTACTCCAGTGATTTTAACTTTTTTCCATCTCAGTCTTGTCATCTCACTATGTTAGTATCAAAGGTTGAGCTCCCCCATCTATTAGAAATGTTATTAACTGTTGACAAGAACCCACTGGAATCCAAATGCATGGGATATTATGTATACACTTGCTGGTTTTCAGTCTTGCCTGGTTTATGGCCATAATGCCTTTGGGGATCAGTCACTTGAATTGGATTAAATTGAGTTGTTTTTCGGGTAGGCTCCCCCTATCCATCCTGAGTTTTTGTAGGACACCTGGCTTCATGCGCAAAGGAATTTGAAAGAGATAAAGAATCATTTTCCCTGGTTTGTAATCACAGGGATCACCCTCTATATTTCCGTTATTGCCAAGGGAATCACGAGTCTGTATAAACATAATTTCAACTTCAGGGTCTTCTGGTTTCCTTGAATAAATTTTTCTGCAATTTTGCCAACTCTGTCAGAGGCTAGGGAATAGAGTGATGGAGTGCACTGTAGTAAAGATCTCATTGTTAACCCTCATCAGATTTAGAGTCAGGGTTCTCTGAGGTCTCATAATCATCATCACTATCATACCAAATATCCCCATCCCAAGCCTCAGGGTCTGTATAAAGTACTGAGTTGCAGAGCCACCTATCTGAAATAGGAGGTTGTTTCTTCAGCAACAGTTTTCCCTGCGCTCAGCTGCAGTGAGCAGAACTTAAAGGTGGTCAACCTCAGTTTTAAGATACTTTTTCCCAATTCTAAGATGATAATTTTCAGTCAGAAGTTTATCAACTCATATTCCCATGTTTCTCGTCTGTCCCTCTCAAAGGCTGATAATTACTTGAACACCCGTTTTTCTGATTTCAAAGAAGTACATTCTACATCAGAAATCATTCAGATCAGCTAAAAGGTGTCACCAGGCTCCCTCCTCTGCAAGGATTTTAACAGAGCCTGGCTGAGGTGTCTCCACTCTGCTTCACCCTCCATTGAGTCCCCTTAGATTGTACTCTGTGTGGAAAGTCAGACATTCATTCAGCTGTGTCATCCAGGGAGTAGTGACCACATTTCCCCCTATAATTTCCATACTTTAATACACTTTTCTTTAATTTTACCTGCAGACTTTTCCCCTGCTTTCCCTGACAACTGCTGTCACTGATTTCCTTTGGTAGAACATGTTAACCGGTATTCCACAGTAAGCAAAATATTCCTGGTCCCGAAAAGCTTTTTCCAAATTCACTGTGAAATGCTGAAATTCAGCTGCTGAGGAAATGTGTTAGAAATTTTCACCAATTTTCAAAGTTCTTGTGGTATAGTGAACTTTGGCATATTCCTTTTTCATTCCCTTCATCATTTTCTCTGTAGTAAAGGAACCATGGCTCTTTATGTTTCATTGTTGTTCATCTTTGTCACTAGACAAAAATTAAAGTGCAACTTGTAGCCCCCAAACCTGAAGCTCTACAAGTGCATTCATGTGCACAAGCAAAAAAAAAAAAACAACACCAAAAAACAAATGGCCCAAGACATTTCAAACCTCAGCAACCTTAAATGGAACAAATGTCTCAGCAGAGTTTAGAAAGGTGATCTCAGTTCTAGACAGCCTGGACAACTCAGTGGCTCCAGCAAGCTGTTCTGAATCAGTGCAAGGTTTTGGTATTGACATTACTAAAAATAAAGAATGAGAAACATGACTGTGAATCACTGTTTTGAGGGAAGCAATCTAGATTTAGCAAATCTAGCTGGTATGCCTCTAAACCCAGCTGATTTGGTAACATCTGGGATAACTCTGTATTGTATTGTGGTTTGAAAGATCAAATTCATATAAAGTATACAAATTTTTGCATTTCTGGGTTTTTTTTAATGTTTTTCTTTTCCTCTGCTGGGTTAACATTTATTATTTTGTTTAATTTTTCAAGTAGCATGTTCCATCTTCTTTACTTTGGAATTGTTATCTGCTTTTTTTGTCCTAGATGTTGGACTTTTTTCTGAGTCTGAAATTGGTTAAAAACCAAGTGGGGAAACAAAGTGCCTGTGGCCTTAATGAAGAGCATTCTTTTCATCTTAACTAGTCTTTACTCAAACTAAAAAAAAACCAACAAAACAAAAACCCCAAACTATAAAGCTGCCATTACCAATATTAATTATGCTAATATTCATCACCCAAGGCATTCAAGGCATTCATTTGTTGAAAGAAACCATGAACTGCAAAATGTGAAAAGCTCTGGAAAGAAAATCCAATAAGATGAAGACAAAGAACTCATCTAACATTGTGACAGAATACGAAAGGTCAGGTTTAAATTCAAAGATAAGGAAAAGAACAAACCTAACAGGTAAATGAGAGAGGGAGAAAAAGACAGATTTAAAGTTAGGAGTAAAAAATCATAATGAGTGCATATCTAGAAAGCTCAGCCAACACTGGACAGAATAAAAATAATCCCCTAGTAGGCTCAAGATACAGATAATTACTGCTTTAATCAAAATGATGAGCTCGTTAGTTGGTGTATGATGTGACAAAAGTTGCCAGCCACCATAAGGAGTGAATAATTGGAACCAAAAATTCTTCATGCAACTCTAATGCTTGTCTAAATATTAAGTTAGTGAGGAAGATGTGTCTGTGTGTCTAAAGGGGTGTCTCTAAGTATGGAACAAATGGGGTCTTGTACTTTCCAAGATGAATAACAATAGCTGCTGGAGTGAACTCTCCTCTGGGGCCACATCCCTGTGTGCTTGCAGGATGGCTACCTCTGCTTAAAATGTCTGATGTGCCAGTAGAAGTGAACACAGAGTTGTATGTAAATTGTTGTGATTGCCTTCTGCTGTGGCATCTGATGCTGTATTCACTGCTGTGTCAGTGGTACCATAGTACTGCTGACAGTAAATTTACAGTAATCCAAATCCCTGATGAAAAATTTGGTATGGCTATTTGGAAATTGTGGGAAAAATACATCAGAATGTAAAGTTTTTATGAGCAGCAAATACCCAAATCTCTATTTTTTTCCTCAAAAACAGCAATAATCCCAAGTAAGTCCTGTATGCTGCAGTGAGCTTCATTTTGCTGTTCATTTTTTTGTAGTGCAGTGTCAATATTTCTGTCAATCCCAATGGTACTAATAGAGTAAATATTACTGATGCTATGCTGAAGAAAGATGTGTCTGTTTGTCAGGACAAATGGGAGAAGCAACACACTTACAGCTTTGTGTGTGTTAATGGAAAGCCACGACTTCTGCTTTTCAGTTTGCATCTGAGGAAACGAAGCCAGGATTTAGAAACAAAGCTTATTGAACAATTATCTGTCCTCATGCTTAATTCCAGCATTTGCAGTTGAACTTGTTTTATTCTTCACCTGTATGAGCAAATACCCAAATCACTTATTATGTATTTTCATCTTTTTCTCTAGTAATTTTCTTCTCAGAAGAAATAGTTGGTCCAGGTCTGACGCGTCTGTAAATCAGAGTTGCCTGCTGACAGAGCAGAGGAAAATAGGCTGAGAAATTTTAAAATCTGTTTCAGAGATGTCTCTTCTGACTACAGAATAGCATTTCAGTGTTTCTCTGACCTACTAAATGACAGCTCAATCTGCTAACAGGAGGGATTGATTAGCTTGCACAAGCTAAAATGTCTTCCCACACACTACAGGATTGTATTGGAGAATGTTCCTCCTGTAATTTGCCAGAACATAAATCTGTGTAACTTTTAAACTCTTTCTCAGAGAAGAGAGTAGTCTGGAAGCTGACTAGATGTTTTAATTTTTATGTTGTTTAGTATATTTAATGAAATCATATATTTTTGCTAAGCAATTGCTTAATGTTTACTTTTCTAGTTAATCTAGGTTTCCTTTCTTACCATATCTCACTGGAGGGGCAGCAAAGGTGAGGGAGAATTTTGTGATTTGTTTTGAGGTTTTTTTGTTAATTTTTGATGGTTCTGTTGTTTAGGGTTTTTTTTAATATTATTTTTTTACCTCATTAGTATAAAACTGGAAGCATCAAATCACCCTGTATTATAACAAAATCCTTGGCACCTGGAGTCCAGTAGCAGAGCTCCTGTCCTGTATGGCAGTGAAAGCCCTCACACCTTGCCACCTGCCATAATCCCACACTGAGCTGTGTAGAGGAGCACCTCACATGACGAAGAGGGAGCTCAAGCTGAGGGAGACCCACATAAAATGAGAAGGAAGAAATACAAAGGAAAAAGGTTAAAAGAACCAAGAAATTACCTTTACAGTGATCAGTCCATTACTGGGGTGATAGATGAGAAATCTTTCCATTAGACATTCATAGTTAAGTCAATGCTGTGCTGCTCCACTTCAGTTTGGAGAGCATGAGTGCCCCAGGTCAGTCATAGAACAGCCAACAGCACAGCCTTTGGGCATTCCCTTGGAGCAGGACAAACTTGGGCTCCCTTCATCCAGTCTTCCTAATCTTTTTAGTTCCCTGAACCTTTTTGACATTCTGTTGCTGTTTGCTCATCCTAAGCAGCCAGGTCTCAAAATTCCAGCCAAACTGTCTTGTAATCATAAAATGCAGCCACATTTCTGTCATTGAACAGTCAATTACACCACCCACAGTCTTCTCTTCACGTTTTCTATCCTTATAAGTGATTCAAATTCCTAGTTTTGCTTCCCAGTATTTTTCTAAGCTCTGCTGAAGTTGTGCCCTGCCTGTCACTAGCTTTAGATGATAAGAAACCACTTTTCATAGATTAAGTGACTCAAAGATTCCCAAAAGGCAAAGATGATTTTTTGCCTAACTTATTTCTATTGATGAACACATGTAAACTTTGCAAGCTAACAGCAGGCTGTTCTTTATTAGCATTACCCTCACATATAAGTCCATGGAGGATTACTTGGGTGTTTGGGACCTTGCTGCTTGGAAAACTTCCCATCTTGGATTTTGAAGGTAGCCCATGCACCTTCACACGTCCTACAGAAAGGGAGACTAATTACACTGAGAACATTTCCCAGAAACTTGACTGATGGTGGTATCAGGTTTGTTGCTTTGTAAATCTGATTTTTGTTCACACATAGTACCAGTTCTGAAATCAGATGGTCGAACAATATTAATGTAATTTTTCTATAGGTTATATCTGGTTTCTAGAAATTAACTGAACTTCCAGAGCAGATTTGTCTAATGTATACGAACTGCTTTCCCAAGAAAAGCTTAGCCTATTTGTCTCAACAAACTGCTGGGTTCTTCACCCAAACTCTAGTGCTCAGTGGGGCCTGCTATTTAGCAGCTGGTGTTTTCAGCTAAGCTGAGATTGCCTTTCCTCTGAAACAGGCTAGAAGTGTTCCTGCACTTGGCTACAACCGGGAGGGGGTGTGAGGAGCTGCTGTTTACCAAACTTGAAGTGTCTCACCTCAAGTTTCTTGTGTTGCATGTTAACCTTCTTGCTCACCACTTGGTATCTACTCTTTGTACTTCCCTCCAACAGCTGTGATCCTTTCTCAGTGGTGTGTCACAGGAGAGGTGTCACACCCTCCAGACTAGGACAGGAAGAGGCCTGGCTTGGGACACTGTCAGTAGATGACTCTGATGACATGAGAATGTCACCCATGAGGCTTCTACACCTCAACCCACCCAACTATAGATGGTCTTCCCCAAGCCCAGTTTTGTTTGCATGATAATAGGGGTTTTGAGGCTATGTGAACAGTGACACTTAGTGGCAACTACCAGAACTATATCTTCAGGAGAGGAGGCTGTTTGATAGAAGTGAAGAAGTAAATTGTGAAGTTGTAATATGTCTAATTGGCTGAAATATCTAATTAATCAGAAAGGTCAACAGTAGCCATTCAGTTTGTTTTCCATTGGATTAATTTACATGCCAGTTAAACTCTGTCACAAATGGGAAAGAGTGAAGGAAAACAGAACATTGATTTCTGAGCCTGAGTAATATTAATTAGTATATAGGTGATCATGTTTGCCAAATTCCTTTCTCTCTATACTGTACCTTCAAATTATTTGGTCTTGGTACGTGAAAAAATTCTGAAGCCCTGGTACAGAGACCATGTTCAATTACTTCTAAGTCTTTTTCAGTTCTGTCTGCCCTTTCCAGGGGGGCAGACAGAAAAGGTAACAGTTGGACTAACCTGCTTTTAGGAAATGGAAGGATGAACATCCTACGTGCCATTTTCCCTTATTCATTCTTCCGAATGTGTTGCCTCTTGTATTTTCCATACCTTCTTCTTTATTTTTTCCCTATTGACTCTTGCGTAGTGTTGTTTTCTTTCTGCGTGTCTTAAAACAGTGCTACAGGTGATCAGTTGCTCTCCTTTTGTAAGAAAACTCACTAAAATTGTTGCCAGTGACTTATCTCAGAAAAGATGTGTAGCCATTTTCCTGTGGTTGTGGTTTCCATTTGCATAATGGAAACATCCTCATTGTTGAGTGCAGATCAGCTGGAGAAAGTGGGGAATTGCCTTGGACATTACATTGGATGCAATGTGATCTGTGCTGTCATGTGCACTACAGAGTATTGTCTCTTGCTACATGGCTTCATAGACACTTGGTAGCCTGAAGTGACAAACAAGATGACTGAGGACAAGACAGAGACCTTCCATTTTGCTGGCTTCCTATATTCATTATTATTTTTGGGATCTTCCCTGGGTGAGACAGAGTGCAAAACATCCCAGGGAGCATCTGGATACTGGGAATTGTTTAAAAACCAGCAAGATTATATTTGTTTATCTCATATAACCTCTTGCACTTCCCTCACTGCTGCATTCCACAAATCTCAACTTCTCTTCCCAGCAGAGAGATGGCTGCTGCTCTGGGAAGGTGGGACAGAAAGTTCCACCTTCTGCCCAGCTGTTGGTGACCTGACTCAGGTGTTGGAGACCAGGTCCCTGGGGATCTCTGCCGTTTATTTCCATGCACCTTGCTGATCTCCAGGATCCCCCTACCTCAGGATCTTTCCTCCACTGAGAATGTTCCCTTTTATCCCTTTAAGCAGCTGGCCTCCAGTTTTTCCAGAATCAGGAATAGTCAGCTTTGTAATTGGCAGTACTGTCTCATCAGTCAGAGCATTCAGGATACATCACTTCTGTTCACACCTGATGATCTGAATCCCAAAATCATGGGGACTTACTCACATTACATTATCCTGAGTTGTCAGACATGGTTGGAGAAAATGCTTAGTTAGGACCTGAAGAAGGCCAGTCAAATCTTATATTGGGTCCCTGAACTTCATGACTTGTAAGGATCCTAACAAGAAATAGTGAATTTATACAAATCATTCATTTCCCAAGTAGATGTTACTACAATTACAACTCCAAAGAACACATTTAATAGCACAGGCAAGGAATACTGCACTGTGGGAGGCAGGATATTCGTGTTGATTCATAGTTTGCTTTAGTAAAAAAAAGACCTCTGAATTCAAAGCAAAAACATTAGAAACACTATACATGGAACTAATTTTTTTTAAAATCTTCTAGTATCTCTCATGAATACCACAACATGGATATGTTTCTGACTCCTTTGAAATTCACTGGCTAGTTTGAAGAAACTGTAGCTTATAAATAAAATTAATTCTTATTTCAAAGGAATAACAATCAAAACAGCAGAGCTAATTAAATGAATTTTAAAGGAACAGTGTTTTGTGGAGTTGCATGTTTTTGCTGTAGTCACAAATGGTAAATTTATTCAGAATTTTATATCAAAGAAAACTAGAAAACAAGTTGTGAGCTATGTAGAAGTGTTGCTGCTGTTTCCTTTAAAGAAAACACATTTAATTTCTTTCTTCAGAAGCCAGCTTCAGTTATAGTTGTGTCTATCTTGTATCCAATAACCTTATATTGTAGTATTATTATGTGGACTGGAAACGGCCTCTGGAGGTTATCAGGTTCAACCCACCATTAAAAGCAAGGACACCTTGCATCAGGTTGTTCAAACTGTTGTCCACTAAAATTTTTAACAGTTCTAGTAACCTCTCTTTTCAGGCTTTTCCAGTGCTTGACAGTCATGTTTTTTTCCCCACACATCTAACTAGAAACTTCCTTGCTATAACTTTTACTTGTTCCTTCTTGTCCTCCCACTGTGGTCCCCTGAGAAGGTTCTGTCTTCATTTTCTCTAGACCCTGCCAATCGTTGAAGACATTAAAACAATTCACTTTGGCTAAAGAAAATCTTTCTGTCAATAAAAACAGAAATGAAAATATTTCTGCTAGATTTCTATGAGACCGTTTTCTTTTGCCTCTGGACAAAAAGAAGCATTCCTCATTTTATGTGTTTTGGATAATCCCAATGACTGGAGGCAGACCTCATTGCAATCGACAGTTTCCTCATGCGAGGAAGGGCAGGAGCAGACAGACACTGATCTCCACTCCGTGGTGACCAGTGACAGGGCCTGAGGCAATGGCCTGAAGCTGTGTTGGTAGGGTTAGGTTGGATATTAGGAAAAGATTCTTTGCCCAGAGGGTGGCTGGGCCCTGGAACAGCTTCCCAGGGAGGTGGTCACAGTGCCAAGCCTGTCTTAATTAATGAAGTGTTTGGACAACACTCTCAGGCACATGGTGTGATTCTTGGGGCGTCCTGGGTGGGGTCAGGCATTGGAATTGATTATCCCAATGGGTCTCTTCTAACTCAGCATATTTTACGATTCTGTGAGTGAGAAAGGAAGAAAATAAACACGAATTCTGAAACAAAAGTAAGCTGAACCTGTGGACTGTGTCAAAGAGTACAAAATTGGAAATAAAAATCCATATTTGAAAGAAGAGGTTAAATACAAATATTTTCATCCTGAGCCATAAGTTTCAATTTCATAATATTTCTAAAAAGACTTGGAAAGGTAAGAATTGTAATATTATGAGAATCTTCCTTATTTTTTTTTCTCTTGTTGCGGTATATATTTTACCAGAAGATTGAGTACAGTTAAATGATTCATCATCTCCTATTCTTTTGATGCTGAGGTCTTTCACAAGTGCAGATTCTTGATATCTTTTATAAGGCAAAATCAGAGAGACAGTATTTGTTTTGAGTTTCTGACGATAGAAGGACCAGCATTAGATTCCTGTTCAACAAAACAGCACATTTTAGCTTTGAACCCAGTATGTGTGTTTCCTCAGTTCAGTCTTTTGCTGAACACCCCACTGTTTTCACTTCCAGGTATTCCAGTAATTGTACTTTCCAAGCGATGCAGCCTAGCTTGATGTGATTTCCTTTTATGATCCCTGATTTTGATGGAAATTTATTTCCACATCTTGCAGTTGCCCCGTGGTCAAATACAGTTTCAGTTGGAGGGAGCTGTGCAATCCTTTGCCCATCATTTGCTACTGTCCTCTTTCATTGAGTTCAACCTGTTGATGCCCTCATTGCCAAAGGCGTATCATTTGGTTTTGAAAAGCCTCCTCCTTGGTAAACGCCTAGGGGTATTTTCAGCTCTATTTAGATTTGTGCATTACAGTTTTAAATTGCTACTTTGGGCTCTATTAAAACAAATTTCAGAAAGAAAATGTCAGTGTGCACAAACAGGTAATTGAAAATAGCACAGCTTAGGAACAAACACTGTTTTCCTGCAGATTTCCTTAGCCTTTGTTTAAAAGTGCAGCATTAGTATTATGCTAGTGGGGATTTTTTATTTGGTACAAGTGCTAATCAGGATAAAATGTCATTGGTTTGGGTAACATATTCATTTGTTAACATATTCATTTGTGCAAGAGCTGTAGTGCACACAAGTAGGAAATCCCAGGTTGTAGTCCTTTAACTACTGGAGTCCAGTTGCCATTAATTTATGCATGTTTGCTATCATTTTACAGCATAAAATACTTCATTCATGATATGCAAATTTAGCTTTTAGTAGTCTACTTTTGTCTAGAGTGGTAAAAGACTCCATATTCAGCATTCTATAATCATAAAATATTTTTGTTCTGGAGTCACAGGAATGAGTCTTTCAACTCTGGTCATCTGTATAGACTGCATAGGTAGTATCTTGATGTCTTGTGCCTTCTAAAATAATTTATACCACTGGAAATAATTATGTGTACTTTTACTAAGTTAGTTTCACTTTTCTTTTTTCCCCACTTGTGTAAATTGTATACCAAGTTATTTATTTAGCCTCAGTGAGAGGAGTAGAAGGTTGCAGGGGGAACTTGGAACATTGCCTGTGAAATTGTAGATGAAATTTTCTTTAGAAATTTTTTTTCCAGTGAAGCATTGCTCTTTTCAGTCAAATATTATTTACAAAAATATTCCAATTTTTTTTTCTAAAAGATTGATTATGACCAGATTGGTGTGTTTCATCACTAGTTTTCTCCTGGAGCCAAGAAGGCTCTGTAATTCTCAGGATAGTGGTTTTTTTTATTCTGCATGTGTTATTGACATGATATTGGCACTGAATATAGAACAGATTTCAATTGAATTTCAGTTGGCCATTTAATTTCTTGTATGGATGGATTCAGGTCTACCATAAAGCACTGCAGCTACTTTTGTCACTCTTCCATGTATCAACCAGTACAATGCAGTTTTCTGCATAATATGAAATAATATTACTGCATGATTTCAGAATTTAATCTCTTCTTTTCTCCTCATCAACTCAACTCTGACTTTTTTACTCAGTTCATATTTATGTGGTAGCAGCAGCTTTGGCAGCGAGTGGTCTGCACTATTTCCTTGCACTTGTTAGCATTCTATGACGTGAAAATTCAATGTAAAGGAAAGGAAACCTGTAAAATAATAATTAAAGAAAACAAACCCAAACGCCAAAAAGCGCAAATCACATAATTAAGTTGTAAGTGTTGTAGATGCTCTCAGGAATACTTTAAGAAGATTGAGGGACTTCTATTGACCTAAGCATTTTAGAAACCCAAGTCAAACTGAGTATGTCAGCCTGCAGCATTAAACGGATCAGCTCTGAATTCTCTTGATAATATTACCCAGGACTGTCTGTTGGAAGGAGGCAAGACCATTTCCTGCTGTTCATCACCTGCTTCTTATTGCCTTAGACTTTTTTTTTTTATGTTTGTATAGTGCTAGAGTGGCTTTACATTTGTTGAACTCCTTGCTCTGGAAAGACAAACTGTTGGTATAAAAAATGGGGAGGCTGGTCTTTGGAAGTCTGAGTTATTGAAATTCTGTTCGTTTCCAATCAGTCTTCATTCATTCACAGACATTTCCCAGAGAAGGCAAATACGCCTTTTTCAGTGAATGTCTCCTTGACAAATGTTTTTGGAGTAAAATCCTTGCAGCACAGAGCTGCCCACATATCCACACGGGATCTGTATGCTCTGTTATGCAAGGGGCTGCGAGGGGATCTGCTCACAGAACAGCAGCTACATGCAGGGTGGGTTCAGCGTGGGGATTTGCCCCTCAGTTGTTCCCTTGCCAAAGCTAATGCCTAGGTTAGAACTTGGACTCCCTCAGCAAGGCTGGGATTGTGTTCGTCTGTGGCTCTGGGGTGCTGAGTGCAGAGCACCTCTGGGTTACACTCTGCTGGCCTTTCCTGCAGAGTGAGTCAGTGGCGCTTGCCGAGCAGGCAGAGTTGAAGGAGTGGTGGTGTGTTGCCTTTGGGCTGTGAAGTCACCTTCCCAGGGGACTTCCTGCCCAGGTGACACACCAGAGCCTGTAGTGCAGAGTCACCTGGCAGCCCTGCCTGCTCTGACACCATCCTCCTGACCATTCACTGAGTTACGTCCGAGAGAGCTGCGGCATCAGGAGCGGCCAACAGGGTATTCAGATCTGTGTGTACATGGTTCATGAATGCCTTCTTCACAAAACACACCAGCTTTCCTGCAGGGAGAAATGATGTCTGTGTTTATGTTACAGGTAGTATGGAATACCCAAACTGTGATATTGTTCCAAAGTCCTTGTATACTGAAGCCAGAAATACATTTATGATGTATACAGACAGATTCTAGCACAATTGGGGCACAAAACAGTGGGGGGGGGGGGGGGGGGGGGGTCAAGTGGCTTGGAACATCTGGGTTTTGCTATACTATGCATAGTAATATCATATTTTAAGATGTGATTTCCTCAGTTTTATTCTTCTCCTAAGCTATTACTCATCTTGATTGCATTTGTATATTATGCATGAGGACAAACTTGAGCTTTGTGGAAGGAAGATTATCTTGGGAATTCCCATGTCCAAAAGTGCATGTTATTTAACAAGGTGTTTGGACAACATCAGCTTCATTCTAAAAGGATTTTGTGTTGGTTTTATTTGTGGTGTCTGTTACTTGGATCACACACAAACACAGTCACACACAAGCATACCAGGACAGCAGCCTGCAGGAGAAAAAGGGAAAATCCCTTTTTCCCTTTCCCCAAAAGGTAATGGAAGTTGAAGGTATTATTGTCAAATACAAAAGTAGTTAAAGAGGACCAGGAGGAAAATATTTAAATGTAACTACATCCATTTCTACCAGCTAATAAAGAGCATTTTCTTTCCTTTCCCTAGTGGGAAAATAGAGGACAACTTCCTTTAGCGCTAGTTTCTATAGTGACAGTATTCTCAAAATCATCTTTATGCATTCAAAAATAGCTTGATATTACAGTGTGGAAATGGAGCTTAATCAGAGTTTTCTGTCCTCTAGAAAACAGTTAATGGTCTGAAAAAACAGGAATTTAAATTGCATGGAACATTAAATTCTTCTAATTTAGTAACTGAACTCTTGTTTGCTCTTGTTGATGAGGGAAGAGATGGCAAATGCCATCCTTCCCAGCCTCATATCCCCTCTGAGGTCCATGATGTCTACTGTGCTTTTGTGTTTGATCCCACAGGTGCTGCATCTGTGGGCATTCCTTAATTTTTTGTTGGTCTAGATGCAACAGAACTCTTTGTTTTTTCTGGTCTGTGGCAGCTCTTCTCATCTCAGACACTTATGAGCTGGACATGGCTCTGGTTGTGGCACAGCTGCCTTCTGAGCTCACAAATCTGCCTTCATAGTCTGATACAAACCCACAGCCCTTTGTCCTCTTCCACTCTCCTGACATTCTTTTCTTCAAATGGTGTCTCCTGCTGGACATCACCCCTTTTTTCCTCCTCTCTGCAGTAATTTTCTCTTTCTCAGCTGTCCTCACAGCCAAACCACCAGTTAAAGCATGTCCCTTTTCTTATTTTTTCTGTCAGCCCCTGCTCTGCATACTTTGCTTTCCTCTTTGGGAATTTTTCAGACATCTACCACTCCTATGTCCAGATAAGGACCAAAGTGCAAGGTGCCTTTTTTTTTTTTTTTTTTTTTTTTTTTAATCTGACTGGAGAGTTCATCCAAGCCCTAAATATTTTAGTTAACTTCTCTCTTCCATTATCATGGCCTCATCTTTCAGACAGATTGGGCAGTAAATTACAAAGGACTTAGGTAGTTCATGGCTGATTCATTACACACTGAGGCATTAAATATTGAGTGATTTACATAATTAACAGAATTCTTAAATTCATGCAAGCAGGTTCCTCAGCCAGTCACAGTAATTATCCATCAGTTACTGATGAACAGTAGCACTAAAAAAAAGATCAGCATCTTCCCCAGATTGCATTTACCAGGTGAACCTGTCTGTCATGATGCAGCCATTCAAGAATGTGCATATTTAGCTAGTCAGCTGATTCTGCACTCTGAGCTGCAAGAAATGGGTAGAGAAAGGCAGCTACTTTTGCATGAGTTTAATTAAAGTGAATGATACATTGCATTTTATGTGTATGTATTATGTGTAGCTATTTTAATGTCCGCTTGCACATCAGGACTCATTACTCTTCACGGTTTCTGTTACTTGTTTTGCAAACATGCAAATAAAGAAATAATTATGACTAATAGAGCTCACCCATGAGAGATGAGGGGGAGAAGTGATCATCGAGTTTTTGTGTTCCTGGAAAATCAGAGAGAAATGGTTGAGCTGTGCAAGCATCTAAGGTAAAATATGCCTCTACTCAACATTTCTGACATGCCACCAGCTGTTCAGGGCTAAGAGATCTTTAAGGTATTCCTGACAGGTCTGTCATCCAGGCTGTCCTCTGTGGCTGGAGCCGGCAAGTGCTTGTGCAGCCCTGCTAAGGGGCCAGGAGTGTTGCTCCTCCTGTGCTCAGAGCTGCTCCTGGAGACCATGGACCCTCTCAAGGAGCAGCTGCTGGCAGCTGTGCCTGGGCCTTGCTAAAGATGTTCCTCCCTCCTCCCTGACAGTGCTGCAGATGGTCTCGCAGGAATGTATTGAGGAATATGATTCCTGAGTGAAAGCTTTAAAAAAAAAAAAAAAATCAATCACTCTGATAAATGCCTTGCTTGTGCTGTTTTGAAAGTGTTGTTTTACTTCCAGTGAAGCATCTGCAGGAGGCTTCCCTACAGAATGAGGCTTCCCTGTGTTGTGCCAAGTGCCAATCCCCAGGTAGCTCACCCTTCCTGCTGTCAGTGCCAGCCTGGTGCTGTTCACAAGGACTGCATGTACTGCTCTGTCATTTGGGTCATGGCATTTGCTTAGGGAGCCACTTCAGTCTGTGGAAGCAACCTAGGAAATTCTGATCTTTAAATAAATACACATCAAATGAATCCTCTTGATCCTACAAATGAGTGTGATGTGTGATCACTTGCATTTAGACATAAATATTGGATAAATAGTAATTCACAAGTAATTTTTAGTCTGAAGACAGGTAAGACCATTTCAGTGGTCTACTCAGGTAATTTCTGTAGAGCTTTGTCAACTTAATAAGCTTTTTAGGAGTGTTGAACTTTAAAATCTGCCCTGGTGCTTAGTATTATATCAGTGCATCTTCAAATAAGAGATAGGGTAGGGTAGGGTAGAAGTAAACCAGACTGTTTTCTTGCTTGAATATTGTAATCCATGTTATAATGTTATTCGCTTTTCTCTCTTAGAGTATCTGAATTATCAATGGCCCAAAGGCTTTTTTTATTCATTAAAATAATTTGTTTTGCCTTTCTATTCTACTAAGGCCAGTGAATTTAAAATTCTTATAATTTTGTCTAAATGAACACATATATTATGCAGTAGGGAAAAAGATGCATATATGATTAGTCTATGATCATCTTGCTGTTAAAATAAATCTAAACAAATGGGATTTTTATTGTTGCAGTGCAGACTATCTGAATGGTAAATTATTCTAAATTGGTCATAAGCCACAACCCATTCAAGTTTGTTCAGAGAGTATAGGCAAAAGTGTAGCTTTTATTGTTTTTAAATATAGTTGGTTTCTTCATTCTTGATGGCTTTTCTGGTTATAGGCAATAAATGTAGTTGAATATTACTGTTTTGTGTAACTGATATGTCTCCATGATATTCTTTAAAGCACCAATGATATGACTTTATTTGAATTTTTAATAACTGAGAGCCTTGCAGAAGCCAATATAAGTAAATGATGGTTAAAATTAGATAGACACATAAAGTGAACTCACTGTCAATTTGTCTTTGAACTCCAGATGCTCGCTGTGAGAGGCTCCATAGGATGAATAAACAGTGTGTGCTACTCTAATGAAGGAGAAAGAGCAGTGCACATGTATAGATACAGAGAGGTTCATTGCTGTCATGACAAGAAGTGAGTACAGACTTTCCTGAATTGTCCTTGGAGCACCTTCTCTGAAGAAGGTGAAGCAAGGAAGCTGCAGAGGCATCCACTTCTGCCAGCTGGGCTGGATCTGGCACTGGCTGCTCTGTCCTGGCCCAGCATGATCCTGCATCATGTCTTGAGGAAACGTGTGGCGGCCTAGGGTGGATGGGATCTGCACTGCTCCTTTTTGCGGGCACATTGCCTTGCAGAAGCAACAACTGCCTCTTTCTTAGACAATATCAACGGACTGCTGACTGGATCCCCTTTTTTAGTTGCCAGTATAGCAGAAAATAGTTTTCTGCCTCGTTAAAAAGCTGTTTTAGCATGCTCTGCAGTTAAAAAAATCTCAGACTTAGCAGGAGGAGTGCTCAGTCTTAGGAGGTGAGAGAGGGTGACTAAAGGGGACCATGCCCAGATCTTTTCAGTAGTTTATTTACTTAACATATTGTTTAATCTAGCAGAAATTAAAAAAACCTGCTGATTACTAATTGGTTACTAATGCTTACCTTCTGTAGCATATTATGATGCTTTTATAGCCTAAAGACCAGTGTTATGTATTTGGTTATCTTCCTATGTAAATTAAAGTATTTTTCTCAGGAGGAAATGAAAACATAGCACATAGCATTGTTATAGTGTTCAACTGCAGGGTACAGTCTGGTGCATACTTAGAAGCTGGTCAATTTAGTGTCCCAAAATGCCCCTCTGTAGGGGGATATAATATAAGAAAATAAAGATAGTGTAGAAAGTAATCTTACCACTAAGGAGTTGCAGCTGGGCCAATTATCAAAGATTAGGAATAGGCCTGACTTTAACAGGCCACAGCTGTAGCCAATGAGAAGAAGAGTGCTATAAAAGAGTGGGATGGGTGGTTGAGAAGGGAACTGGAGTCAGTTGGCTACTTTGTGAAGAAGAATGATTTTTAGTGCTTGGAGGAGAAGCCCATGAGAAAACACCAAGATCTGAAACTTTTGCGAAAGGAGACAACGGTATGGAGCCCCTTCAATAAAGTGACAACAGCCCTCTGCTCTTAGAGTGGTTAGAATGAAAGAAAATAATTTCTCCAGCGTGGACTGGCTTACAAAATGTAATGATTCGCATTTTGCTATAGAAGCACAGAACTGGTTATTTGACACTAATGTAGGAAGCTTTTGAATTATTGCTTTCTCTGCCAGGCTGTGGCTGGATGGCAGGGAGGTGTTGTCTGCTGAAAAGTCTTGGTGCTACCTGTACAACCTGTGTGCAGTTTGACACAGTGATTGCAGTAGGTTAGATGTATAAATGGGTGATATTTCTGTTTTATGGCAGATGTCAATCTTAACCAGTTTCTACTTTTACTGCAAGTGAACTTGCAAGTTTTCATTTCACAAACAAGTAAGTTAATAATAATATGTTGATAAGTTCCTTCCTAAGGCCAGGGCTAAAATTTTCTCATAGAAATGTTCTACTGGAAAACGCTTATTCACTTAAATCAAGGCCTTATGATGGAATATAACTTTTTTTTTTAAATGGAGTTTAGGCAAAATATCACTTAGGTTTTCAACGTACCGGACAGATTTTTAATGTATCAAAATGAGATTTTTTTATGGGCAGACTATATCTTGAAAGTCAAAAAAATTTCGGGATATTTTGCTTTGTGAGCAATTCTGCTATTTTGATTTTTTTTTTCTTACTGATTCATTATGAATACAGTATTTAATACCTTAGAGCTTTGAAATTATGGGATAATATAATTTTTGGCCAAGTCTGACTTACTGTATGATGATATTTGACAGCAGAGGCACTGACATACACTCATGTGAAATGTAGTTCTGAATGAGACCACTGAGGCTACTCCTGATCTAATTTCCTAATTCAACGTGCTTCCTTCACAGAGATAAACAGTTCCAAGATACAAGTGTTAATGAAACTGTTCCATGGAGGTGAGCCCTGCTCTGATAACAAACTCCATGAAGTCATGGCTTGTACTTAAAAATATACTCTTTCTATCATAATTCAGAATCAGATAAATCCTTAAGCTAATCAGACATCAAAAAATGGGAAAGAAATGTAGCATAGGAATTTAAGAGGGAGCAGGATACTGCTCTGAGAGTGTTCAAAGTGGGGGATAAAGCCTGAGTAACTCAGGCCAATATTGATGCCTATTGCTGCAGCTTTTTCAAATACAGTGAAAACTTGGTATTACACTCCAGTGAAATATTTAATGGAAGATGTTTTTTCCTTAGTAACCACTATGTGCCTGGCGAATGGTAATATTATACATTAATGTACAGCTGAACCTCACTGGCTGATACTTTCTGTTTAGAAGGACTTTGAGTGGAATGTTGTGGTTTGCAGTCGCAGATTTTCCATGAGGGCCGCTCTGCTCTTCTGTAACTGAGGGTTCCTGTAACACAAGGGTAATCTCCTTCAAGCCCTTTTCTCCCTGCTGCTGAGGAAGCTTGCATGGGCTTTCTCCTGCAGGAAACACTCCTGCTGTGAACTCAGCTGCTCCCAGTCATGAGTGAGAGTCGTGGACTTTTACCACACATAGCAGGACTTAACAGGCCTCAGGGCTGTCAAAGTTCTTCATTGATTCCCCCACTTTTCCCGCAGTGCTGCTATTCCTTGGTGAGCAGGGCAGCTGCTGGTTTGTGGTTTGCTTTTCTTTTCCTTGGTGGGGCTCTCCCTAGCAGTATTCAGTGTTTTACTATCTGGGTCATTTAATGCAATACACTTGCCACCTTTAGAATGCATAGAGTTCTGTGCTATTTGTCAGTCCAGCTGAGAACTATAACCCAAACAGTAAAATTCCTGAATACTTTCTAGACTTCTCTTCATATCTGTGTTCCAAATGGAGTAAAGATTTCAAAGAAACACCATGAAATACCTGCTTCCTGTAGGAAGTTGAATTATTCCATATGTTATTTCAGTTTG
Source organism: Calcarius lapponicus (assembly GCA_039654755.1). NCBI lineage: Eukaryota > Metazoa > Chordata > Aves > Passeriformes > Fringillidae > Calcarius > Calcarius lapponicus. The sequence continues at coordinate 17,455,293 of CM077462.1, read as the reverse complement.
GTTTAAATAAAACAAAAATACAAACTTAGGTGCAGGAATTTTGGCAAATGCCATCATATTTATGCAGCCGGCTGCATATTCTAGTCCTCAAAAGTATGTTTAAATTTTCTGTGAGTTATCAGCAACTGATTTTCATGGGGTGTGTTGATGTCTCAGAACTCTGAAAAGCAAGACTTAAATGGTGTTGAACTTGTTGCTATAGGACCTACAGGCAGGCAGCAAAGCCTGGAAACACTGATCACAGATTTACAATTAAACATTTTCCAGGAAGCTCATAGAGAAAATGATGCTTGCATCAAACAGCAGTGTCTTATTTTAGAAATATATTAAGAGAATATAAACAGGGACTTGGTTGAGCACTTGCATAGCTAAATGGCAGCATTCAAATTGCAACTGCAGTAATCATAACTCTATTATAGTTTTAATGTCATAGTATGTAGTTCAACATCTCTTCCTGCAACTTTCATGCTATTTCCAGCCAAAACAAAATATCAATTAGCTCTATAGTATGAGTAGTTTCAGTAATTTTTCTATTCCTGTCATATCAGCAAAATCTGTCCATCTTCATGAACAGAGCTAAATATAAATATTCTGTGATAATTTGAACACTCCGGGCAGAAGATGTGGATTAAGAGTTTTTACTCAAGCAGTCCTTCCTTGTTAAGGAGAATCTAGAGGGTTGGAGTTTTTTTTGGTGATTTTTTTTTTTTTTGTGTTGGGATGGAGATTCTGGTTTTCTAGGTTTTTTAACTGAAAAATAGTCTTCTATTATAATTGTGGAGAAAAGGCAACCTAAGAGTGTGACTGGGTAGCTGGTACACAGTTTAACTGATGTTGCTCTGACACTATTAATCTGTGTGATATTTGAATGAGATTAATTTATGTCTTCCTGGTAAATGGCGGAAACAAGAACAAGGGGACCTTTGTTCTTGAACATAAGAGCTTGTGATGCTATAAGCAAAGATATTATTTTATGGGGGGAAAAAAGGTCAGATATTGGGGTTTTGGTCACAAAAATATTTTTTCACTGGTGTTTCTGGATGATATTTTTGTTCACCTCTTAGAAAAAAAAAAGTAATGATATAATGCTGTCATCTTGTAATTATCTCTGTTCTCAACTTTCATCTGACATGCACAGTTGGCAACAGATGCTCAGGCACTCTGCAGTGAGATGCTCTTCAGCCACAGACTTTACAAGTATAGCAGTGCTGTTGAAAAAGTAATCATGTGCAGAGCAGTATTTCAAAGCTCCTAATTGAAAAGGAGAAGTAATTTCCACTGGGTAACTCACATCCATTGTGCCAAATATGGTTTGAAGTGAGTTATAATGTTTTCCCAAATCTGTCTAGAGAGGTTCATTTAAAAATCTCAGCCCTTCTTTTAAAGGGACCTGTGCAGAGGTCCCATAACTGATCATTTGGAAAGGTCTTCTGGAGACTGCCTTTTACAGGATAAGCAGACCTTTTGTATAATTGATTAATCAGTCTGATAACAAAATTTTTGTCCCAGCTGGCGCTTCTGCAGCAGAGCAGTTCTAATTTGTGGCACTAAAGTGAATTCTTGGAGTAAACCTTACAAGGGGCAGCAGGAAAATGTATCAAACATTAACTATTTCAGGGGTAACGCTGCTTTTGCAAAGGCAGGTGTAGGCACTGCCTAAAGAATGTGGCAGTGTTTCATTAGGGGAAAAAAGTCATGTTTGGTTCTGGGATATGTGTTTTGTACTTTAAATAGATTTTTGATGCCTACCATAGTGATGCATTTTTTCTAAATGTACTGATTGATATGAAGATCCTAATGTCAGAAATAATTATGTAATTCTGTGAAATTATTGTACTTGTTACATCAAAAATACATATGGTACATGTAGGAAACCAAAACACTTAAGCCGTCTTTCTCATTTCATACCAAGCTGCCATCTCAGTAGAACTGACATTTTAAATCCTTTTTGGCAAGAGAGAGAGGAAAAGAGTTTTGGCACATGAAACATTTTACTAAGTTGACATTGCCTCTATCACCTGTCTGTCCCAAAGCAAAGAGCTGCACTGAGCATATGCAGGATACTGTTACACCTGAGATGTTTTTGGTTGTTTTGTGGCGTTTTTTGCAAAGCTGTACTGCAAAAAAAAGAAAACAACAAAAAACCAAAAAAAAAAAAAAAAACAAAAAAACCAAACAAAAAAAACCCAACAGAAGATGTTTTAAATATATATTACTTATTATACTTATATCTGATCATCATGAAATGAAATATTTTGAGGTGGAAAAGCCTTTTCTGTGAGAGAAAGGGGAACAATTAGCACAACACTGGCAGTGTTTTTCAGGATGTGGTCACTCTTTAATCAGGTAAAATGTGACCCTTCCTTTGCTTTCCACAGACAGAGAAATACGACACCTGGTATGCGCTTTAACCTTTAGGAAAATTCATAAATCCACAAATCTTAGTTGTTAATCATAAAATGACAGAAAATCCAAAACCCACATCATTACTATTCCTAGGAGTAGCTTCCAGGACTAGCTGCTACATCATCTTTTCAGGGACAGAGGTGAGGCTGTAGTGCCCTTCTTTCTTCTTCCTGCTCATCTTGGTGGTGGGAATGACATTTGCTTTTCTCCAGTCATTGGACACTTTTCCCAGTCACCCTGACTCACCAGGGATTACCTGGAGGGGCTCTGCAGCCACACCTGGCAGTCCCTTGGCACTGTTGGGTCCTGCTCTTCTGCCGTCATCATCTCCTTTTCCCAAACAATCTCTGCATCATTTCATTACCAGTTCAAGGTATGAGTTTGTGCAAACTTTGGAGGCCTTTAAGGGCACTGCACTTCTTCAAATTCCACTGAAATTTGCAGGTGTGCACATGTTCTTTTCCAGGCAGAGCTCCGAAATAGCACTTTAGCTTTTGCTTGAGCCAGAGCTTGATTTTAGCATAGAGGAGCCACCGTCAAATACATGAATTCAGATGATGTGATAGTGTAAAATGTCATACTAAGTGTTTTATCTTCAACTGATAAAATGAAAAGGAAGATCTCTAGTGAGAGACAAGCCTGGACTGCAGTCTTGAGATAAATTTTGTAATTTTTGTAGCTCCTGTTTAGGTTACAGTGATCTGCACAATGTTTGAAATCAGGTAGTATTAACAACTGCAAAACCATAAAGAAAGCACCACTTGGAGAATTTACTTGTACGTTTTCTGATAGAAATTCTTGACTGTCTAAATCCAAAACTGGTACAATTTTTCTGAAACACTTCCTCATACTCTATCTTTGTTCTTCTTTTCCTAACATTTGTCAGAACCATGAACTCATTCATCAGTATTTTGCTCAGTTTAATTTATCAGATTTGTTGCTTTCTTGCTATAAAACTCAGTATTTACCTTCAACAACACATGTATTTTGGAACACTTGCATGCACAGTCAGTGATTTCATCATGCCATATTCCACTGCAAATAGCAAAGAGTGAATATCCTCTGGCATACATATTGTCATGCAATGATCTCAGCAAAATTGTGTAACTCAGAAGTTAATAGAAATTTCTGGTCAAGTTATTTTTCTCATTTTCTCATTCACTTCCTTGAAGATTGCAATGAAGTTTTGCTGGGTTCTGCTAAGGTGTAATCTGAAAGAACTGTCCTCCACCCACTGTACATGGAAATAAAAGAATGTGGAAGTAAAAAGAGATAGGATATTTCCTTTTTGCTCTGTCACTGGGGCCTCAGCAATGCAGAGCAGTGATTACAAAGAAAGTCCTGCATACTGTCAACAGAGAAAATTGTCTATTTTGATAGATTCTTTGAGAAATTTAGCTGCAAAAATCTAGAAATTGTTTACCAAGAATATATAGACTGTGACATGTGTTTACTGTTTGATTGTTTTCTTTTTGTCACAGTCTGGACGAGTTTTCAACATACATAAAGGTATGATTTCTCAGCCAAAGCTGCCCTTGTTGTGATTTTTGTGTTCTTGATGCAATAATTTCTTTTAGGAATTTTGCAAAATTGATTTTTTGTAATGTTAAATAAGATTGTCATCATAACTTCATACTTAGAAATGGCTGTACTTTTTTGAATTGAATGAAAACAATAATTACAAAGTTGGTCTGAGTCATTTACTTGATATTGCTTTTGGTATATGTACTGAAAATAGATTTCTATAATGAGACAAGTTAGATCCCATAACGTGTGTTGACATTAGGAACTTCACCTACAATATGCCAAAATGATTTTGATATAGAAACTCTTAGTCACATAATAGAACTGCATTTTCTAATAAATTTATCTAAAGAGAACTTTATTTAACTCATAAATTTGAGGCTTTTAGCATTATCCTTCTGAGTTATAATTTAGAGCAGCCTTATGCTGAGTTGTCCATGAAGTTCCTAATGTTCATTATAAGCCTTATTTGTACAACAGTCTGTGGAGTACACGTCACTTGGGTGCATATATGAAAATATTTTTGGCAGGAGTTGTGAATAATAGGTTAAATATTTGGGTCTCTGATAGGAATGGAGATAATGCTTCAGATTACATAAGGATACACTTACATAGATCCTGGCTCTGGCAGCAGGTGTTACACTTTGGTCATTGACTTCTGTTTGCTTGCTATTCATCTGGATCAGTTTGGGCCTTTGCCATTGGATTACGTTTTATCTACTTCAGAATTCTCATCCACGCAAATATATTTTAATATATCAACTTTGTGCCTTTATTTTTCATTCCTTTGGTTTTCCCAACAAAAATGTGATTGAGCAGTATCAAATATAGGTATTCAACTGGCTTGAATGATTTTTTTTTCCATTTTTTGTTATGGGAAACAATTGACTGCTAAAATAGTATGGAAATTTTCAAGGTGTGATGCGAACGTGCTCTTTTCCTGCTACATTTTTTGATCTACTGCAATGCCTTCCAAATTTAATGAGATGTCTGAAGAGCTGTGGCATTCACCCCAGGCTTGGGCACATATCAGACCTCTCTGGGAACATAATTCACGCGCTCGACTGACACACAAACAGCAGGAAAAATCTGATTTTTTTTTTTTCAGATGTCAGTATTTATAATGAGCACAATTCTGAGTTCTGGGGCACCTAAATTTACAAAAATTACATTTGATGGAAAAGGGTGTGCTTTGGAGCACTGGCTTTTGGATAGCTCTAAATATCTCTGGGAGAATGGAAGTCAGAGCTTGACTTAGGATTGGAGAACTAAGATAGAAGGACAAAGCTTTACATGATTTTTTTCCTTTTCATCCAGTAATTGTCTAATATGAGCGGCATAAACTCTTGTTCTTGTTCTACTGTTTGGCTAACTTTGCAAGAAGCTGTATATATTGCAGTCCCAGGAATATTTTTATCTTGATCTTTCTGATGACACAATGATATATATTCAACAGAAGGTGTGCAATGTGCTGCCATCCAGCAGCAAAATCTGCTGAGTTTGCTCCATAACATACCTTTAGGCATTTAAGTTTTTTGAAGCACCTCAGCATTTTGGTCAGAGCTTTTGAGTTTTTCTCCTGAACTTATGGTTCATACGATTTGAGTAAATAAATGTTTTGAGGAATGTCTGCGTACCTTTGTTGACCCTCATCTAGATAAAGATTTTCATGCTTGGAAAGAAGCATCAGTTATACATTTAGTCTTCATTCTTTAAAATATAATCATGTTCAGTTTTCTTTAATTTTAGATGCATTGACCAGTGGCAGCTGTCCAAAGTTGTCACTTGGAAGCTTTTATTTTTTAATTTTGTAGGATTAGAAGTTTTTTTTCTCACTTGCAGAGTAATTAGTGTCAGCTTATTATCAAAGAACATTAATGTCAGGTAGAACAGTTCCTATGGTTGCTGTTATGCACTCCTACATCTGTGTATCGTAATAAGAAAAAGATGAAAAGAAATTCAAATAAAGGATCGGCTGAGAAAATGCTTTGGTTTCATATTTGATCACTTATTTCTCCCAGGCTGGTAATGCCACTTAATTATGAAGGTTGCTGAACCAAATGAGCAAAGTTGCAGCAGGTGGCCAGTTTCCAGCTCTGATGAGTATTCATCTTTATGAGTTTGGAAAAAGATATAAACTGTGTTAGGCTTGCTTCTCAAGCTTTGTTCACTGTAATGGCAGCTGACACATGTATGTATTTATCAACTGGGCCTGATGTTCACTTTTTAAAAAATGCATAATTAAAAATTCAGTTGTTCAATAGCTGCTTTCAAGAATTCTCACATTCCTTAGGTAATTTTTCACTCAGTTATTTCCTCCAGAACAATTTCAACCATCTTTCTCATGTCTTTCATTCCACATTTTGAGAATGAGAAAAATCTGCTTCCAGCGGTTTGTACTTTGAGTCTTTTGTTTTCCTTTTTACTCTTATGCTAGGAAATGAAAAAGTAAGGATTTACAGAGGATTTCATTACCAAAAAAGCATGTCCACTTCTTTCATGTTGTTCACAATGGACTAGTGTTTTGGTATCAAAACTACAATAATAACTTTTCTCTTTCAGGGCAGTTGAATGTAGATTATAAATTTTTACATGAAGCACTTCACAGCTGGGCATTATGAAATCTATTTTGGAGAACAACAGTAAAATAGAAAATTGCTATAGAAAAGACATCTCTTTCTTCCTGTACTGGGGTAATTTGTGTTGAATTAGATCTTAGTTTTTCTTTCTTGCTACAAGTTTAGAGATGTTTAAGTGAGGAAGTGTGAATCTGTGTTGATATCTAGTAAAAATGGAAATTACTGTTAGCCCTTGGACTTTCACATGTCTTCTTGCTGTACTTCTAGTTGTCTGCTACAATTCAACAACAGAATAGACCATGAATGACTTGTCCTCTTCTTCTAGTGAAAGAAGCTTTATTAATCTGGGCCAGTTTGAAGTGGTTAAGAAAGGTTCAGAAAACTTATGCTGGGAAGCTTACCAGGTTTGTATCTTTGCAGTGGAAAGTGTTCAAGGCTGGAGAAGTTTTAGCAGGGTTCAGAAAGAAATACTGCAAGATTCCAAGCAAAACATTTCTTTCCATCTTGCTTAAACTGAAATTGGGAAAAAGAAAAACAAAATGTAGTAGTAATAAAACCTCTCCCAATTTAAGACCAGTATTCAGAAAGAAAAAAAATGATGACTGAATAAGCCAAAAGACATGAGTCAGAGAAATGTGACTGGGTCAATAGTATTGTTTTGGTTATTAAATAATAAAAGCAAGGTGACATACACTTCTGATGAAATGGTCAGCCTGGGTCCATAGAGCACAGAAAATGGCATACAAACACTATATGACTTTCCCCTATAGCACATCCCTGTGTAAGTCCATCCAAACAAAAACAGGCCATCCACAAACCTCTTGTGACTCTGGAATGGTGCTTTCCCTGTGTCTCCCTGGTTCAGTTCCCAGCTGCCTGGTGCCCATGTCAGTGTGTCCCCTCAGCTGATGGCTGAAGGAGGGGTGGGTGTCCAGGGAGGGGATGCAGGGCTGGGAGTAGCAGGGCTGATGTCAAGTGGTTACTGTGGCAACAGGGAGGGGACCAGCAGAGGGTGGGGGAGCAAAGGGGGATGGGGGGAGTGGCAGTGTTACCATGGCAACAGATGAAGTGCCTTCCTCCCCTGGTTGGAGATGCAGCTGCCGTTATGTAAAATTACCTGGCTGATGCTGGGGGGTTTGGGCACAGCATATCAAGGGTGCTCATGTTACCATCTATTTATATTAACTATTTCATTTCTAGTTAGAAAGTGAATCTGTGTGGGATATAAAGTATTTTTTCCCACACAAGCTGCACCCATAATTACCTCTTTTTATGGTTCCCAAGTTGTAGCATAATTCCTTCTTATTCTTTCTAATATAGTGTAAAAAACTATGTGCCAATATCAGGAATTAGTCATGAAGTACTAGAAGACATGCTGATTTAAGGTGTGAGTTTGTTTAGCACATCTTTACAGGACTATATTTCATTTTCCCCAATGAGCTTTGCAAGACATCTTAAAATTTCTTGTTTGGGTTCTTTAATTTTTTCTTTTTTTCCTTAATCATATTTTCTGGTACTTTTCTGGTAATTTCCTTTAAAATTTCTCCAGCTGGTGAGTGCTGGTGTTTGGAATATAAGAGGAATGTGCTCATGTAAAACTGATAGGAACAACCTGAACTCCTAAAATTTCAGTCATTGCAAGGCCCAGTGAATGGCAATCAGCCATCTGCTGTTTCATCTGGTGTGCCTTGTTCCCTGACTAGGGACAGTGAAGAATTATCAATGTCAATAGGTGTTTCAATAAGTCTCACATCAAAAAAGAATGGACTGAAATCAAGGAGGAATTGGAATTTGGCTTGAAAAGATGGGTTTTATGGCGTGGCAAAACTAATTCTGGATTTAAACCACATAATACAAGAAGATTTGGGAGGAGGTATGGCTTGGATCACTGAAGCTCAGGGCCTTGGAGTTAGCCAAAAAGAGATCAAAGAAGCTGAGGCAAGGATCAACCCCCAGATACTTATCCTATGAAAAAGCCTCTTTGCTTCTGTTGTGAAGCCTAGGTGGAGCATGCACACACTTACCTGCTGTGTTTTCCTTTGGAGAGGAGGGCTGTGATCTGGAGCGCTCCTAGGCTCAGCCTACTGGGGCAGCCAGCCCACTCTTATGGGCTCTATATATATATATTTTGAACATGAAATCTCAGCCTCCCCTCAAAGCATGCTCCCAGTAGTGCAGAAGCAGAGAAGGCTCTGGTTTCACCTGAGCCAGCAGTTCACAGGGTGCAGGGCTGCCCTGGCTCCTTTGGAGGCCAAGAGCAAGAAAGGTTTGTACACAGACTCATTCCGGACCATCCTCTTGTGCCTATGTGGCCAAACACTCATCTTATTTTTAGAGCAGTTAAGCATTTGCATTTCCCTCATATGCAAATTAGGGCTTTTACAGATGAGCTTTTTTTCTACTACTTTGTGCACAGTTGGCTTTTTTGTGCATCGTTTTGTTTAATTAGAGTAACACCTATTCACATCCTGTGGATATAGGGTATAACTCCCCTGCTCGCTGTGGCTTCATTTATTTCCCTGATTTCTGTCATCCAGAATTTTTAATTCTCCTTTTGGATCCTATTTATGTTGTAATAAATTCAGACTTTTTGACCTGGGGATGTCTATTCTGCTAAATCAAAGATATCCAGGGACCAATACTTGTCCCCAAGACTTAGTGGCACCAACTGGTGTATGTCTACATTTTTTAGTTTTAGCTGCCTCTGTGGCACATTTGCCTTGGGAGCAACAGTGCAAGGAATTCAGCTGGCAGTAGAGGGAGGTGAATTATGGGGTGTGTGGTGCTTGAGCTGTGTGTGTAGTCTCCCTTTATTCAGCTCTGGGGGTGCAGTCAGTGAGTTAGCGTTTGTTTTGACCAAATGCAGGATTGTATGTATTTATGTATTTTTGACCCTTGAAAGCGTTCAGTGATGCATGGCAGGATGGTTTGAAATGGTGAAATACCCCAGGTGAGCTGTAGCTTTCCTGCATCTTGGAGAAGACATGAATGCCCTCAATATCTCAGCTTCTGAGAAAAAGAGGTTGTAATTTTTTTTTCCCAATCATGGTGTTGTAAGTGCAACTTTCTGGGACATTTGGGTTCTGTAGTAGAGTGGCATGTGGGTTCTTAAGATATTAATGTGGCCTCAGGAGGTACCCTAAAAGTGCCTCTGGAAGGGAGCAGCTAGAACAGGACTTTTACCTACCTGATCTTCCCATCTGCCTCCTTAAAAAAGTGTTCCTCACCATCTTATCTCTCACTCAAAATTGTGTGTGAGACCATCACTGTACCTGACCTTCTACTCTGAGTGTCTGCTTTTTCATGACCGCCCTGTCTCCCATTCCCTTACAACTGTTCCTGTGCTAAGAGTGACAGTAAGTGTAAAAACATCACGGTGACCGCTCCTTTCCTAGGTTGCAGATGGCATAAAAGGTGTTTCAAAATATTCTTTCATTTCTTTGGTTTAAAGGCACTCTTTCCATCATCAAAGAAACCTGTTTAATACAGACTATGAGCATAAAATCTTTTTGTGTGTAGTCTTTGAGAATGCATTTTTTTTTGTGAGAAGTACAGTTTAGCTTCTGTTTTGAATTAGGTAATGCCTCAAAAACTATGTTTATAAAGTCAGTAAATCTTCTGTTGTAACATATAAATATTATTGAATATCTTATAATTTTATAAATTTTTCAGATATCAAGTATTCTTAGGAGACCTTGATAATGTACTTTATTATATTAAGTACAGCCATTAACTGTACTTAATATAATAAAGTACATTATCAAGGTCTCACACAAGGTTATTCACACTCTGTTTTTTCTGATCAGGGATTATTAATTTTTATTTCTTTACTATTTCCACAGGAGTTAAGCTTGTCCTTATGCATTTATGTTGCTAAATTCTTAAGTTAACAACCTTGGTTTCTTCAATTATGCATTTGGAATATCTCTCTCTCTCTCTCCATCCTGAATGATGTCTTAGTAGTAAAGCCTTAAATTACAGGTCGGAGTGAGCACTGATTGACTTTCTCTGTCAGTCCCAAAAAACATTGTTCCTTCCAGGAGCAATCTTCTTAGGAAGGATGACTTTGATTAGCATTTTGAATAGCAGTGCTCACCAGTTAACAGAGATGAAAAGTCTGCATGCTGCCATGTGCATCCCCTGCACTTCTTTGCATGCCTTGGACACCTCTTTTCTAAAGCAGACCAATTTTAAGCTTATACAGTTATCTCATCGAAGGCAAAGCTTCTCATCAGGCACAGCCTGCAACAGGACATGAACCCTGATGCACCAAGAGAACAGGCTATGGAAATGCAATTGTGGCATGATCATAGCAATCAGGATATCTTTGGGAATGCTTTAATAGCAACAGAAGCCAACAAAAGGCTCCAAAAGGAAATGAGAAGTGGCAATACTTAAAAAGTCTTCCACCAAAAGGGGAGAGAGCAGAGCTCCAGCTGATTTTCTGAAATGCATTATTTCTAATTTCATGCTGTGTTTCTGACTGTGAAATGATTGTTTGAAGCAGAAGAGATAATCCATCAATGTGGAGTGAAGAGAAGTCTCAAAGAGATGTCAGGGGTTTGGCCAAGACAAAAATCTCCATCTCTTCCTGTAACTGAATGGAAGAATTTATCTGGAATGCAGAAGGGCTAAAGCTAACCTCTGAAGAGCCAAAATAGGCAGAGGGAGACAGAAAAATGTTTTCTCAGGGAAAGGAAGTGCTACATGATACTTGCATGCTTTGTTTCTAGTGTGGAGTTAGGTGTCTTTCCCTCTTTATAGCAGGAAATTGGTGAATAACATTCTGAAGCAGGCAGGAGGCAATACTACAGTGAAGAAGGTGAGCTTCCATCCTCCTTGCTCCAACATTCCTACTGAGTCAGTGATGAGAATAGCTTTTATTTTTTTTTTTGACTCAAAGCATTCAGCTGTGGAGATGATTGGTGCTGCTTGCTGAAATATTTTGGTGCTGCTTGCTGAAATATTTTGATGTTGCTATCTAGAATAGCCCTTATATATGTGGTGACAATCTCAATTTTGAATTTGCTTCTTTCACTGTATTTTGCCCATGGAACCATAATGCTTGTAACAGTATGAAAGTACCAAAGCAAATTCTCAAAAAAAAAGAGCAAGTTATTGAAAGCCTTTCTATACATAAAACAGTTTGGGAAGTTTTCAAACTTCTATATATTACCACTACTGTTAAACTAATCTTTAATTTCTTTTGACTGACTTTTGGAGGTAAAGCCTTAATACTGATGGGAAAGATAAGCTCAGATTAAGAAGAGAAAAAAATCCAAAAGTGGGAATGTGTTGCCCACTCTTCCACTCTCAATAGAGGCTATTAGGAATTAGGATCTGGAAAGGGAGAAGGAGCACAGAGAGTGGAAACAAAGCAAACTGGTGGAGAATGGGAAGTGATCCCTGCTATACTGTCTCTTAGGCAACAAACCCAGTGTTGTATATTGTGTGAAGTAAATTCACCCCCATTAACTCCTGGGAAGCCTCTGGAAACACAAAGCTCCAGCCCGGCAGAGATACTTCAGGAAAAGTGACAGGCAGCTCTAACGGTGCTACTCCACTCATCCCAAGCTCTGCTGGAAGTAAGGCAAACTTTCAGGACATACGTGAGAGTTACTGTCCTCACAGAAGGCTTGTGTTGGTCTTGATATCAAAGAGTTTTGAATGTATACACTGCGTATGAAATACACTATTTTACTGTGTTTTCTACAGCAAATATAATTTATCTCTTTCTGCACTATTTCCACAAAATGAGAATGTAGATTTCCATTGGTAGACCATTCCATTACTTCCAGTTCCTTTCCACAGGATATCGGAGAGGTTTTAACCAGTTCTTGAAATTAGAATGCAAGTCACACACAGGGTGCAAACCCAAGCAGAAGCTGTCAAGCAGTAGCATTAAGGTTTACATTAAAGCTTAACATTTTAAGCCTTCTAGAGGTCTCCTGAGATCACCATAGTTCCTGACTTTTCACAGTCTATGCAGTGTGCAATCTGATCAATAATCAGCACACATCATGTAGCAGCTGCTGTGAAACTACTTATTTCCATCAATACCAAAAATAGGTATGATCAAGGTACCTCTTCAGATTATCAAAAGACTGTTTGTAAGATGCACAGAGGACAATTCTCTCCTCATTCCAGCCCAGGGAAAGATGCAATAAATCAGGGAAGTTGAAGGTGGGCTGTGCTCAAGAGAATTACTCTCAGTGTTTCGATATCAGAAATGTGAATGTACTGGTTCAGGAAGAGGGAACCACTCATTCCATATTTCAGGGAGCATTCCTCTTTCACTCATTTGTCACACAACTTAACAGGCAGGTGGATCAATCACTGAAGTTTCCTTTTAGTGATGAACTGGGCTTGAAAAAATATCCTTTTATTGAAAATCACCTTCAAACTCCTAAGAGCACTTTTAATGTTCTCAGGTGCATCAGAGTGCAGAATAAATAAACAGACATCATAAGCATTGCTTTAGTATTTGGGACATTTTCTACTAAAACACAATATCTCAAACCCTTCTCTTTGTACTTCTAAGCCAAGCATGACAGGGGCATAAAGAAAGGATGTTCCTGGCTGTGTGCACCTGTGGTCTACAGCTGAGTGCAGTAAAGGAGAGACTCTCAGTCTTTAGAGATTTTTTTCCCATGTCTCTCCTTTTTCCCTGAACAGCCCCTTCCCATATTCCCTTTTAAACCATAATACTTAACATTTCCATGACATTTTGTACATAACAAGCCTTTTTCATTTTTTATAACAGGCCATTATTCATTTTTTAAGCATACTTCTTACTGAATGGTTTAGGCTGAAATATAACAGCAAAGTTTAATACCTATTTCCAGAACAGTTTTAGACTTACAAATGGGATTTCCCACTTCAGTGAAGTCCAGCCTTTTGGTAGCTAAAGGAGATTTTATCCCTTACACTGTTTATTAGACTAGTTCCAAGCTTCTACAGACAGTGTTTGTGGTGTGTTGTGGTGTGCTGGCATGTTGTACAAGGGGTGTGGAAGGGCACAGAATTATTGTAATATACACTGGACCCTAATTATGCAGCTATTTTCAGTTGATTACCAGCCTCACACAAATGCCAGTAGCAGCTTTAATAATTTACAGTCTCACTCTATCACCAATCAAGACACAGGTTCTAAAATGAAAAACAAACAAACAAAAAGAGTCTAGTAGGCAGTAGTAAAAACCTGAAAAGTATCATGCAAGAAATTCTTGCATTTTTTCCAAGGACAAGATTCTTGACACTGTTGTTGTGAAGAAGTTTGAAAATGCAGAAAAAATGAGAAGGCTGCAGTAGAAGCAACAAAGAAATGCCACAGTATTTATCCGTAGTCATTCGCATCCATTACCTGACTGTGACAGCCTATTACATCATATTTTTCAGAATTAAAATGAAGCATTGTGATAGGAGGAAAGCTCCATGTATTACCAACAGCACGTTAGCTACTCTTTTGACTGAGGAAACAATTGAAGACTTGGTTGAGAAGAATGCATTTTTCTCTGTAACTACAGATGACTTAGACAGTGGCATTTTCAAGGTGTTCACAATCATTAATCATTCCTACACAGCTGAAGGGCAAATAATTCAGTGCTGACTCTTGATTATTTTCAAAGTACTAATGAAACCACATTAGGAATATTTGAAAATGTGAAAAAAAGCTAAAATCAAGTAGTTGGAACTTTGACTATCTGCAGCTATTTTGAGGTAATACTGTTGCTAAATCTGGGTTATAGCTTCTGTCCACAAATCAGTGAAAATTAGTTAGGTAAAATTATCTTTAGTTTCTTGTTCTCTTCATAACCATAGAACAGGAAAATACAATCTAATTTTTCTCATCTCATTCAGTCATTTCTCTCAGCCAATGTTACAGATTTAAAGAATGTATAAAATTTAAATGGTAAGAAATGTTCTACATGAGACAATTACTTGCATACTGTGCAGGTAAAAGTACCCCAGTATGCTTTCTTGGTTTTAGGAGTTACTTTTGGAAGCTATGTTAGCATTGTCAGGTGTCAATTTACAATCCCATTTTCAAAGGTGACCCCTCATAGGAGGTGATACAGAGTTTTTCTGTGACAAAATGTCCCTTATAATTTTAAGATGATACTGCGTGCTTCTTGCAAAGAGAAATCTTGCAAGTAGAACAATCTGTCTCTTTATGATGAAATATATAAAATAATGTGTTCATTTAAGGTTAATTTGCAAAAAAAAAAAAAGTACCCATGAGAAATTCTTTGGTCATAAGTAGCTGTGCAACATTGGGGAGTAATAAAGAAAAAAAAAGACATTTCACACGAAGGTACACTGTAGCTGCCTAAAATGAGGCTTTATCTTTTCATACAATCAAACAAAATACAAATAAATTGATTACGTTTTATGGGAAATGAATGCCTTTTTCAAAGTTTGGCTGCTCTGGAGTGAATGCATACAGGCACTGTGTGAATATGTGGTAAAAGCAGGAAAATCTTGGGTCTGTTTAGGTAGCATGGCAAACTAGGCACTATTAAGACAAGAAAACTTAGTGACAGAACACTTTTCTGTACATGACCTCAGTATTTCATGTAGAACGTGTTTTATCTTTTTTGCCGCTGGGAAGAAATCTTGTTTAAAATGTTGCTGTTTTTCACTTCTTCCTGTGTTCAATGTAGCAGTCAATAGCTGCTGCCAGGAAAAAAAAAAAAAAGGGAGAAGGAAGAATTGGATATTAACAAAATTACTGGTGCAGTGGTAGAACAGAACATGAAGAATATTTTTAGAGTCCTAGCATGTTGTTTCATGTGAGGCATCACATCACTGAAACCTGATGTCCTGCCTGAACTCTCTAAGTGCAGTCACTGAGATTTGTAAAGATCTAAAATGGCAGGTACTAGCTAGAAAATGAAGAGTATTACTTTCTTTTCACATATGATAATGACCTGTCTGTAAAACCAACATAGAGACCTTTATTCTGGCAGTTTCTTGTTGGATGTTGTGTGCTGGAGATCAGTGTAGCAGCTCTGCGCAAAACAGCGTATGGAGCTGTTGCTTTCACTGGGAATGGAGTATCTGTTGTCAGTGAAGATAGAGGTAATTTTCTGAAATGTGCATAGATTTGGAGCCATCAGAAATGGAGAACTGAGTGCCAACTTCAAAAGTGACTTATTTGCTTGGTTAAAGACTGAAGAAATTCCAAAGATTAATGTAAGGGATGTACTGATACAACATTCACTTCTAACAGGGATTAATGGTGAGAATCTCAATTCAGATATTAAGTGGAAGTGTGTGCTTATTTTTCCTGGAAAAAGTTCGGTTTTGTAATTTTTACATTCTGACTGAGGACTGTAAATACTTTAAAATTTTTAAAAAATAGAGTTAAAGTCTTTAAAAAGTCGATGCAACTAGCTTCAACCAACTTTAATTACTTTTCTTTTAAAAATGCTGCTTTGTTTTTTATCATCTCAGTTTGCCAAAAGAAAAATGCAGATTTTTTTCAGAACTAATTAACTCTAGAAGATCTGGGAACCATTTAATTTGAGTTGAAATTTTTTTATTAAGGCAAATGGAGTGGCCCATTCTACAGGTGTTTTGAATAATGATCATTGGTGGCAGCAATAAATAACAAAGATGCAAAACGGGAGTTGGGCAGTGGTGTTAGCATGACCCTGTTTCTAGGCTGATGTAATCCATTTAGCCAGAGTAGTTTACTGGAATAGAAACCACAATGTTACATTTACACTGCTCCTGGGGCCCACTTTGCTCAGATGTAGCTGCAGTACCTACATGATAATGTATTAAGAAACGCCGGGTCTTTTCCTTTCTTTTGGCAGGGTAGAAATCCTAAATACCTTAGATCCTAAAAATCATTAAATATGCATGATATACTAGAAAAGAAATATGGTTACTCCTAAATTTAGTCAAAATGAAGCATTCATATAAAATAAGCTCAAATGTGAATATCATGCAAAAACTTATCCTGTGAAAAGACAGCACTGTCATTAGCCAGCTGTATACAAATGGTCTTTGGTTCTATAAATACAGATTCTCACATGTGGGCTAGGAAAAGCAACTCTACTCACTCAGCATTTGGAGAAACCCATAGACATGTCTGGCATATTCCTTTCTACAGAAGCTGAATGTGCCAAACACTTGTCACTAGACTTTCAAAGGCTAAAATGCAGTTGACTTAAAGAAAGAACATCAGTGCTCTGACTTCTAAAACCTGGTGCATTAAGGATGTTCTTTCTGAATAACAGAGGTACACTGTGAACATTACATTACATGCTTCAGATCTATGGAGATGTCATCCATATGAAAGAAAAGTATCTTCAGATTCAAATCTGTCATCTTCCCTGCAAAAATAAAGCTAATAATACAATGAGAAATAGTAGTGAGATGAGCTATGAAGGAAAATGGTCCTTATTGCCTTTGGTGGCTAGGCTTTAAATCCTGAGGTGATCTACTACCTGGTGTTTGGATACCAGCTAGCACCACTTATGCACCTTTTGATCATTTATCATCTAGAGATGTGAGGCCCAGATTGTGTTTTGGACTTGGATTACAGTGCCAGTGAATTGGGTTTCCTGGTGTTATAACATCAGCTTTGAAGGGATGGCCTGCCAAAAATGTAATAGCACAGGAGAAGCAGGTGGCTCTTAGCAAAAATACTGTCCTCAATTCAGACTGCAAGCTCTACTAACTATATAGAAATATACTGTCTATAAAGAAAAAACCCAATACTACTGTACTGAAACAATAGACAGAAAGAAGTGAAATAAAAGCAAATTCAGACTTTACATATAGCCCTAATTGCCCTTTATTCAGATATACCAGGAGTGCATCTACCAGGGGTCCTAAAGAGATGTTTTCCTTTGGGTTATTCCCAAGCCCTGTATTAGCCCCTGTTGCAGAACACACACTTTGTGCCACATCAGCAAACGTCATCATCCCTGTCACAGCCAGCCCTGTGGTATTGGGAGGGTATTGCATGACGGACTCAGATGGATGTTTCCCTGAGGTTCAAAAATAGAGCAGTCTATTATTCATTTTTCAGTCTTTGAAAAGAGGAAGAGGAACACAAGCAAATGTAACATGACCTTTTGCAGCCTCTGGTGGCTTGAATTTACAATGCAAATACAAAATTAAAATAGTTTCTTCCATAGGGTCTTAAATGCATAAACAATTGTGTTTATATGTTCACCTGTATAATTTTGGCTGTCCATGTGTGCTTTAATTTCTGCATTTATATGTACTATGATGGCTTACCTACAGAAACAGAATAGTAAAACATGGAGTAAATGGAAGGACAAATTTCATGTAAATTAAGGTATTAGCATATTCAGGGATGAGTGTTCAGCTCCTAGAATCAGGGTCTGTAAAGGAGCACATGCCTGCCTTTTCATTCTACTGCAGTGTGGCCTGAGAAAACGTGGCTGAATAATTGGTAGCAAATGGGAAAATTATTTTATTGCATTTACACAACCTCTTACCTAGAAAGCATCGCTATAATCAGGGGAATTTACCATTCTCTAGCTTATGTGTGTTGATCCTATTCATCTTTCATGTCTCTTATCGGTTCTGTGACAAAGAAGTCTCTGTAAATTATACCTTCTAGCTGTGACTTTTCAGAGACAATGAAAAAGAATGTGCTAATGCTGAAATTGCTATGGCACAGGACTAATGGAAGTGATGTGTTTAGCATGTTTCATTAAGCAGCTAGATATAAAAATAAATGGGTGAAAAAATGGAAAAAAAATTATTCCTAAGGCAGTGGAAAAAGAAAACATAGCTCCATTGGGCAGAACATACCCTGTTGATCTACACCAGAGCAGACCTGAACAAACGCCAAATAGTGTGAAATGTGGAACTGATTTCAATTGATGTATTATGCTTTCTTTGCAGGAATATCAAATTGATATATTTTTTGCCCAGACGTGGACAGACAGCCGTCTTCGTTTCAACAGCACCATGAAGATACTGACTCTGAACAGCAACATGGTTGGCTTGATCTGGATCCCAGACACGATATTTCGTAACTCAAAGACAGCAGAGGCCCACTGGATCACCACCCCCAACCAGCTCCTCCGCATATGGAATGATGGCAAGATCTTGTACACCCTCAGGTGAGCACTTGGCAAGATGCTGGGCTGAAAGCTTCTCCCAGCTCTGGTGAAGTAATAGTAATTTTCACCAATATCTTTACTCTCCTCTGCTGTTTTCTTCCTGATGCATATGTGGCCACATTTTGCAAATATTTAATTATTCAGGCATAAGTACTGCCAAGTTTAAAAAACAAAGTCTTGTCTTTCTATGAAAGCAACCTTGAGAAATAGGAATAAGTCTGTCTAAATCATACAAGCTGGGCTTTTTAGTGCTTGTAATAAAATTGGGAATATGTAGTCCCATAAAACCTGTCAAAAGCCTTTTTGATTGGAGTTAGATGCAGGGCTGGATAAAGCATTTTTAGATTCATGCTAATGCCAATACTTGGTTCTTCAAATAAGTCATGCTGAAAGATAGTCTGTCACATCTCATCACAAGGGTGAATTGCTGGAGGAAAGGCTTTTACAGTTTTCTAATCTTTGTGATAAAATCAACTATATGGTATTAGAAATACTGTATATATTTGCATTTTAAAAAGCCTGTGGAATCAAAATATGTGTTTACTTGTGGAAGAGATGAGATGTTCAGAAGGGAGTTTTGCCATAAGCTGTGTTCCACAAGGGAAACTGTTTTAGAAATGTGCTTTTCACACTTCATTTTCTTCCATGATTCTGTTCAGCCCCTCTCAGTGTACCTGAGAGGGCTGATCATGCTTGCAACTGCTCTTGGGCTCCAATACAAAGTCTTGTGAAAACAATAAGAAAGGAACTAAACATCTGGAAAAGCTGTTTATATTTTTAGTGCCCTTTCCTTCTTAGGCTTGCCCTACTGTGAAGAGCTCTTGCTTATTGCAGTTGCCTTTAGCTAAAGAGTTCGGGGATTAAGGCGTCTGCTCCAATATTCTCTTGGTTGGGTTATTGGTTTTTTTTTTTTCCTCAGGAGATTTTGATTATGTATTTGGTTGGGTTTTTTTCCTATTAAGTTCTGTTTCAGTATTTCAGGCCAAGTATCTACATAATAGTAGTTAGACTTACATACCTCTCACTAAAGAAACTTTTTTAAATGGACTACAAAATTTGTCTAAACCAGCTAAAAGTAAGTTAATACTTGACCCATCGGAATGAGCATTTCCAGTTTGTGAAAGATGTTTTGAGTCCTTTTTGATCACTCAGGTCAACCTCCTTTTTACACAGGAAAAGCTGTTGGAATGATCATTGTAACACTGTGTAATTCAGACCAAATTTATCTGACCTAAGTGTCAGGATTGGAATGACATGGAAGAGGTAACTACTGTATGCCCTAGTGCTGTCAGGTGTTGGTGGGTGTTATGTGTACGGGAGGAAGTGTACAAGGTGCAATCATGCTCCATACCTCTCCATCTTCTTCCCTGCCCCTTGTAGGGTGTGAATGCCCTCCTGCTGCAACACTGCAAATCCTCTTCTAGTGGCAGTGCAATCATTTAATAATAAGGGCAATTTAATTCAATAATTAAATTCCTCACAGGTGACCTGTTCCATGACAGTTTTTGTCTGTGCCATCCCATATCTGAGACACAAACCTTTCACCATAGACTTTTTAATCTTTTTATTTAGTTTCCAAAAGGAAAGACCCACATAGTCCACATGCATTAATTCTGTTATGAAACTATGTTGCATTTTTTTAAAAGATTGTACAATAAACTAGCACTTAATTAAATTTCCCTGAGTAAGTACATTCACTTTGTAGGCTATTAGGCTGAAGATTATTGATTTTTATCAGTAATTTTAAAATTGGCCGTGTTTGTAGCATACTTTGTTTCAGGGATGTCATGTAAAAGCAGCTTTCAAGTAGGGATGAAGATGCTTCTGCTGATCTGTTTGTTGCATCTGTAAGATAAGAATGGCTTATAGAGATTTATTAGGTTTTGGAGAGACAACCTGAAGAAATTGAAAGAATTTTAAGTTCACACTATAAGTACACATGGAGAATATTTTTATAAGTTTCCCTCTGAAGTTCAGATTTTGTGGAGTTGCATATGACATGAGCCATATTTCCTGTTATTTTTGTAAAGAACAGTTGTTTTCATCCCAGAACCTTCAATGATGAATTGTCTAGAGAAACACATACGCACCAGTTTCCTGGGATTCAGAAAGTCTTGATAATGTGTCTGAAATTATTTAAGATAATTATCGTTGTTTTGTATCAGGCTTAAATAACCAACAAACAATCTGCAAATATGGTTCTTTCCTTTCAGGCCTTACTTATGGATATCAAATCCATTCTTGCATGATGCTTAAGGTTACCCTGCCTCCTCCTCTGGCTGTTGCCTGTACTGGCACACAGTAACAGACCCTTGGTTTCTTCACAGGCTTACCATCAATGCTGAGTGCCAGCTGCAGCTGCACAACTTCCCCATGGATGAACACTCCTGTCCTCTGATATTCTCCAGCTGTAAGTGCTTCTTTGATGCCTTATTCCTGTGTATGCAGGGGCATCAGTTTAATTCTGATTTCTGTCAGGTTGGTCAATTGTTCCATAACCAGTATAAGAAGTGTAGGTTTGCTCAAACATTTAGGTAATTTTTGTTATCCTCTCTTGCACTTCTGATCAATGGACTTATGACATGAAGTCTCCTGCAGATTTACTGATATTTTTATTAGAATCAGACTTTTAGCTGATACCATAGTCACAAACTCAGCAGATATTCCTACCAGTCTGTGCAATGTTAGTCTATACAATCACTTGACATTGCAAATGAGAATTGAAACGACAGTTTTCTGGTGGAGGTGCACAGCATGGGGACGTGCCCAGCAATCTCTGAACATCTGAGTTTATAGTACGTAGCCTGGTAATGCCTCTCTGTTTCATAGTAAAAGTAAATGGTGCAGCTACTGTAAATCTCATTTTCCTTTTATTGCTCAGCTTTGCCAGCAGTCCCAATGTTGTGTTGTATGTTGTGTTGCTGGCATATTTAAAACCTTCCTAACAGATGAAACAAATACATGGGAAAATGTATGGAAAACAGAAGTCAGGTGAGTTAATTCTGGGGCCCAATATTACTCTGAGAAGTTATCTTCATACTGATTCATTTAAAAAACTTTTAGAGCTGTCTGCTCATAGGACCACCTGCGCAGTTTTGTAATCCAAAACCACACATTGCAAAGGTTTTAAAGACATTTTTAAAAGGATCTCCACAAAAGATTTTAATCTTGACAATCTGTAAAACTCAGGATACATATTCTTCAGAAAGTGAAAGGAAAATGTATCATTTTGTCTGTCTATCAAGAAACAAGATTATCTCCTTAATCCCTTTTAAAGTGATAGAAGAATAACACTATTGAATATTTTAATAATAAATATGCTATTGTGATGGTATATATGTCTGTTGATAAATATTATACAAACAGTGATCCTCAATCCCAAAACAAATTTGAATTTCTGACCCAGGATGTATTTTTCTTTTTACCTAGGAAAATTTTTTTTAAACATCTGTCATATAAATATCTCCCTTTCCTCTAAAATTCTACCACTATGTTGCCATTTTTTGTTTTTTGTATGTATAAGTGAATCTGGGCAGAAATACACAGTTGTGTACTTAATTCAGGTGTGTGTAATAGATGTATATTCAACTACAAGAGGCAGATAGCTCCTGAAGGAGCTTTCCTGCTCATGAACACTTGTCACTGAACTCTATGCACCTCAGCTATCTTTAGTTACTACATAAAACTGCTCTTGTGGCAATCTGCTGTTGTTTTGTTGAAGAGCCGAGAAAGGTTTGTGAACTTAAAAATCAAATCCCAGAGATTTAAGGAAACCTACTAAAATTTTGGTGGAAGTCCAAAGATACTAATTAAACCACATAAATTCTAGTGCTCCTGTGATAGCAATATCCAAAGAAAGTGAACTCCAGCAAACAGGAAGTCATTCAAACCTTACATTCCCTAATAGCTAGACAGTTGCTAAATGGAAGTAAGTTATGCTCTATGGTTTTTATTGAAACAGAGAGGATATCAGTGGGTACTTCAGCAGGCTCTGCTCCATGGCAAAGTTCCAAATACATTTTGTATTGCAAATGTTCCTCCTGATTTTGATCTATTAGGCTATAACATTTATGACCTTGGAATGTACATGTGTTTCCATCAGACATGTACTACTGTCTATGGAGATGGAGATTACATTGGATAAAGCAGAATATGAATGTGTTGCAGTTTCTGTGTATGTTCTTTGTAGTTTCTTTCCAGATGGAGGATCCTGTAGAGGAATGTTAAAATAATATTTTACAGTTTTGTCATATTGACTACAAGGGTTTATTTCTTTAGATTCATATGGAATTACATTTTTTTCCTTGAACAGTTTTAATGCTGCTATTGCCATCATACAGGACATCTCCTGTATGATTAGTTTGTTACATAACTCACTTGTATTTTCAGTCTTGTGTACATTCACAGCAGTCTCTAGCTAGACAGCACTCAGTGGGACTCAGGAAGTGAATGACTGAGTGAATGCATGAATGATTTATTACTGCCTTCTATGACAAGTTTCTGAAGGGACAAGCTGATTAGGGATTCCAAGATGTATGTCTTTGAATGAAATAATAACCTTTGTAGAATTCACAGCTCAGCTCTGCTTCCCCCTTCTTCCCTTCCCTTTGTTCCTCAGCACACAGACAAATCTTTGTAGTTTCCACTGTAGGCAGGCACAAAGAAGCACAAGTCTTAAAAAATATTCCACACACCTCTACACACAGATGAAGTTTAATATTTGAAATTTCTGACTTTTTATATAAATTTCTCTTGATATTTCAGAAACATGATGCTCACCTTAAATTTTTTCTAGAATATTTACCTCTAGTGCCAGCTAATTCGGACCCTAACCCTATTGTTACTCTTGGGACAGTTGATGTTCCCTCAGTGGGAATACTGAGCTCTACTTCATCTGGTTGCCAGGATGAATAAGGAGAAAACAGTGGCTTATAAAAAGGATCTATCTGAATGTGCTAACAGTAGTTACACCTACCCCTCCCTGTGGAGAATCTTGTTCTAGAACAAGTTCCTAGAGCTCTCTAGCTTCTTTTACAGGACTTAAAAAGTATTGACATAATCTGAAGCTCTTCAACATGTGCACATTTTGTGTGTGGGGTGACATGGTGAGGTGACTCATCTGGCATATCAGGCCTTGTGGTCAGTGTGTGCCTGTAGCTGCTGTTCGTGTGTAGATGTGCACTCAGCACACTGCTTATGTGAGAAGTTGATCACAGTGACAAAGTGCAGGGTGGCTGTGACAGTTTGTGTCTGTTCCATGCACCAGATTGGTTTGATCAACCACATGTGCCAAGCAGGATTTCTCCCTAATGAGCTACAGCAAGGCATGGTATGAATGTGCATTTCCCTGTAAATGTGAAGAAAGAATCAACTCTGACTTCATTACACTGGAGCAGTCTTGGATAGATTTTGCTGTATATGATCACTCTTTCTTCATATGGTATTAAAGTACTATATGCGACTATGTAAAAATATTGTCACTGTCATTCTTCATTTGGGTTAATTTATCCTCCTGAGCCAAGGGGAGCTGCTGTGCTGCTTTTGGCACTCAAATAGCACATTAAACTGTCTTGGTTATCTCTAGTCAGCATTGATTTGAGCATTTTGGAAATACTCACAGGATGCTGCCATAAAATTTAGTTTATTGAGGTAGTTAGGATTCACATAAACTTCAGGAAGGAAGAGGAGGTGTGTTCTGTCTGAGGGATGATATCAACACAAGAAGAAATAAATAAAACACAAGCAACAAAAGGCAGACTGGCAATGAAAAGTTAAGCACATTAATTGTGAAACTTCTTCTGCAGGGAACTGTGGGTGCTCAAATATTATAACAACTCACAAGTGTTTGAACAGAGCACTAGAACAACAGTACATTGGGAGCCATCAAACATAACAAGATCACTCTGTAGTAACAGCCACTACTTTTTTTATTCTGAGGGATAAGAAGAGATTAAAGAGCAGGAAAAAGGGGCTGTATGGCTAAGTTACTTGAAAGAACTCTTCAGCATTAGAGTTATCATGTGACTGTTTTCTAGCTAGCTTACATGGTTTTAGTTTTCCCTTTTCACTCACTGGTGACACTGTTGAATATTCTGGATTTTCTTAATTTGGGAGGACTAAGCATGCTGTAAAAATAATGTGAGAATCTTTGCACCCAAAGCTGTGTAACAGTTAATTGTTTGAGGTCTTCATTTTTCCAGACCAGCAGAAACCTCCTCTCCCCATACATGTACTCAAGATTAAAATGACACTCCTTCAGGTGACAGCATATGAAAGCCATGACAAAATGAAGCTGACAAGTCCATTACACCTTGTTTTGAGCATCTGGTCAACTGACTTTTTAATGATGTCCGAGGAGGTTTGTGGTGGGAATGTGTGCTAGATGCATACCTGAGGTCTGAAACAATCTGTAAGGCCAGGCCTGGGGCTTTACCAGATGCAGTAATACTGAGCTGCAGTGCAAGATGCCAAAATAAAAAAAAAAACAGGTGACCAAATTGATTAATGGATTTTCACTGGTTTATTTTTCTTGCTGCTGTCTGATCAAACTACAGATAGAGTTGTTCATTTTTCAAAGCACCTTTGACTTAGAGAACAGGAATTATGGCACCCTTTGTAGGCAATTACTGATCTGCTCCCTAGTGAGGACAACTGGTATCCTGAGCTGCCCATTATTGGAGGGTGGCTGCAAGACAGGAAAGGTGGGCATGCCCAGAATGTCATTCTTACTGCAAACACCAAAATACTTATGCAAAGGTTCACAAAGAATTCAATTAATTTTAGTTACTTTAAAATAGGAGAAAGCAAGATTTCCAGCTACTGATGGTCCAGTTTGTTCAGTCAGGACTTAAATGAAATATTTTTTGCCTTTTAAATGTTAGAGTTGTTTGGGGGTTTTTTAAAGTGACATACAAAAGCATGGCAAGTATTGCAGGAAAAAAAAAGGGAAGGAAATGTGCAATGCTTTTTAAAGAAATTTATCCAAATCTAACATTGTGCTTGAAAGGAACAGATCCCATTTTTCTAAATATAAACTCAGTTCAATCAAATGTTCCCCCTTTGAACATGAAACCTCTTATGGATATGCAATCAGTACTTTGAGCCTTGTATCATTAATTTCTAACACAACTAGCTGTCATCACCCATTTTAATATGTTTCTCCTAGCCTAGAAAAGTAATTGCTGGTTTTGTGGAATGAGCTGTGCTTTGTTTCATCTCCTTTGTCATCAGCAGAGTCATTAATACAGTCTGAGGGCAGAAATTTACTTCTGATGAAGAACAGGCCAGAAAGAGCACAGCTTAATGTTCATATCTCGAGAGGAGTTTCATTAAAGATGCTGGGAAGGCATTGTAATGTGCAGAAAGAGCTTTATTCCAGATCTGAATTTCCATCTGTGCTTTCTGTAATGGGCTGAGTCAGATCATGGGGCATCAATGGAATTCTTGAACCAGTTCTTGTGACGAACATATTTTAGCTATTGCCACTTTTTCCTCTTCTAGGAAGGTAGAAATATTCATATGCATCCATCCTTCTCCTCAGAAGACTCTCTTTTTCAGAGAATAGTCAATATAGAGAGGTCTTATAAAGAAAAAAAAATAAATATATTTATGGAAAATTTGTCCTTTGAAGTTTCCTCCCAAGCTCTGTATTTAGCATGTGACTTTTGTCATGTATGCCAATTAATGAACATAAATATGTGAAGCATATCTGTGACACATCCCTCCTCCTATTCATCTGCTAATTCTTCTCTTACACAGGCATTCCCATATCTTCTTATTTCATTTCTCCTCTCTTAAACTGTTTTAATTACACATTTTTTTCAAATAGCTTGGCTAGTGTGCAAGACAATCTTCAAGAAAAATTTGATCATCCCAAAGATTTTTAAGGTGTACATGACTCGGTAGGGATCTTCTTTGCCTTTGTTAACCTGTGACCATTAATGTTTCTAAGCATTTTTTTCTTAGGTACCTATACCTACAATGACACCAGGATACAGTGAATTTAAAATAGGTGATAATCTAATGCAATTTCATTTTGTCATTCCACTAGCTTTTCTGAATGTATTCAGCTACTGCATTGCTCAGTTTTAACTCCCTTAGGTTTCCTTAAAATTCCCTGAGGATGTTTCTTTTTTTACCTAACGTAAGTTAGATTCCTAGGGAGTACTGTGCTGTTTCCTGGGGAATCAATATTGGAATATTTATCCAATTCTTGACTACTCACTACTAATTCACTACTACTTTTCTCTGTGTGACTCAATAAATTTCTCAATACATGAGACACTGTATTAAGTATCTTTAGGTTTTTATGACTCTATTTTATAGCCAAGGCAAGACTCATAATAATTATTACAAGTTAATTTTTATTGCAAGTTCTGCTAACTTTTATCTAATTTCTCAAATATGAATTTTTATGAAACTGTTCAAATTTCATCCATGATGTTAGTACACTCAGTACTAAAATTATACTTTCTCCATTAAATTTATGGTAGATTTGTGCCAAATTATAAGTATTATTTTGGCACTGCTGTTTCTGTTAGCATTGTGTCTCATTGTTCAAGGTATATTAGTGGCACCTTTTTAAACATTTATAGCTGCATGGTTCAATGCTGGCTCCAAATTTATGCAACATGTTGTCATGAAAGTGTACTATTGATATTGCATCTGATAACCACTAGTACATAAATTATATTTCTTTGGTAAAAAAGCAGTGAAACTCCCCCAGGGTCATGGGTTGACCACTGCCTCCTTAGTGATCAGGCAGAACTGAGGGCCCTGGTTAATTCATGCTTATTCATTCCCATGCTCCAGTTCCTCACAAAGAGCTAAGATTTTGTCCTGGTAGCAGACCCAATGTCTCTCTCTTTTTATAGTGAATTTTTTCTCCACAAGATTGAAGGCTCCACTGGAGAGGGAGCAGCTGCCATTACTTCCAGTGAAAATGAGACCCTAGAGTAAAATTACAGTAAGTGCTAATTAGTGAAGCCTAAAATGCTTAACTCATGATATCTTGGGGCCAGCACGGTCTTTCAGAGACTCTCTGGATTGATGGTAGGCTATTCCAGGAACCTGGCATCTGCCCCAGTTTTGCAGCGGTCTTCCAAGGATCCTCAGTATCTCCGTTTGCCTTGCACAATTGTCTGAGGAAGATGGGATGCCCATGTTATGAAACAAACTCTCTAGGCAACCTGCTTCAGAGCAAAAAAAAAGTGCTGTTATTCCTGGATCTGAAATTTAATATAGGCGATTGTATTTCATAAATAGGACCCCCCAGCTATTACTTGCATTTATACAAGGAGACTGGAGGTCTTAAAAATCCCAGGTTCACTCTAGCCTTTCAAAGCAACCAGTCTTATTTTTCTATATTTTCTATTAGTAAAATTTAAAAAAAAAATCAGCCTCAAAAATTTTTTGGAAAAGAAAAAACCTGCCTGAGAGCCAGTTATTTTTGGCAAGAATATATGTAGCTAAGTTGTGCTTATGGTGTCAGTAGGAAATAAGAGAAAGTGCTGAAGCAAGACATGGCTGATGGCATATCTGAAAGCTGAATGTATCAGCAACAGGCCCTGGAGTCTCTGCCATGTGATAGTCATTGTTAGTTCCCATGATTTCATCACAGATCTCAAGATACTCAGTGTGTATTTGAAGCTAAAACCCCTTTAAGCATCTCATCACGTGCCAATGTGAGCCTGTTCTTTTATCTTTCTTTTAACCAGACATTTGACAGTGTGACTAATGCACCACTGGCAGAAAGAAAATAGTTTTAACCCTCTAATGTAATATAACACCTATTATGAACTTTGTGTTTCTGTTGTTGTTAGCTGCTTATTTAGGTCTTTGATAATTGGTTTTCAGATTAATCTGATCATTAGGGAGGGGCTGGTCCATAAGCTGCGAAGTCCTGGCAGCCCTACACTTGTAAAATCTGACATACAGAGCTCCTATTTGTGATATTTATAGCACCAGGAGGAGACAGTCGTAGTCTTTTACAACATGTTTTTTAGCATAAGGAATTACTGATTTGGACACACTGTAACAATTATATGACTGGAAAATGTAACCATGTTGTCCCAACCTGTAGCCATTGATGACTTTTAGTGGCTATAGACTGTCCAGCGGGGACGGGACAGGAAGGTGATAAAAGGGTTCCCAACCACACCAAGAAATGGACAGTGTGTCTCTGGAGAATGGCCTTGACTTGGTCAACAGTTTATGGGTAAGATTTGGAGACCAAGGCAATAAGGGGAACCTTGTGAACCAGTAGAAGTCCCTGGGATACTGCCCTCAGGGACCGATCTGACAGATGTCTAAGGGTGCTTTCCATGGATTGCAAGAATTCTTGATTCCCAGGTGTAAGAAATCAGACAAGGGTCTTTCATTATTATCTTAATTCTTGAAGAAATTTCCAAAGACACCTTCCACAATTCATGCTTCACTGTGTGTGCACAGATGTTACCGTATAGCTTATTTGGTATTCCTTTCTTTGGAGTGTTGCAAATGCTGGTATAATTAGCTGCTTTTATTCCTTGTAGCCTCCCTTAATGTAATTGAAATGTACCTCATAAAATATTACATAAAATATGAAATTGCAAGTCCAGGTAGCCCCTGCTGAGCAACATAAAAGTTGCAACATATCCTCTCTCCTACTCTAATTTGCACATTTCCAAAGGCAGAAGACAAGCTTGATTGAATCCAGAAGGTTCTAGCTATTTTAGATCTCTAGTACAATACATTTCATATTTTTAAAGAAACAAAGAGCACGTCATTTTCTAATTGCTTTAGTGGTTTTAAAGAGCGGATCCGAAAAAAAAATTGATTGTGTTATTGTCTTCCATAATTACCTCAGTGGCCACATTAAAAATTACAGTAATGCATCTTCAAACCATGAGAACTGTACGTTTGAACTTCCTGGTCTTCTCATAAGAAATGAAGAATTGCTGCATAATTTCTTCAAAGTATAAAGAAACCTTTTGGGATTTTAAGAACCAAAAGGTAACAAACCAGTGTCAGATCCTGAACAAATACCAAGTAATTGAGAAGAAGAGAAAAGAAGAATGAAGCGAGACCAGAGCTGTTAAGGTCAGCCCGAACACCTGCAGTACTCCACAGAAGTGTAACAAAACCAGTGAATATTGACTCTCAAATTAAACTTACCTTGGCTAGAGCCCAGCCGATGCTTGTTACTTTTGCCAGGCTTGGCTGAGAGATGGTAATGGAGTTAGTAGAAGCCATTAAAGGTTTACTTGTAACAGACTCATAAGATGAAAACAAGTCTTCATCTCATTAGCCTTGTCTTGTCAATTTTATTTACTTTTAACACCACCTGAAAAAACAAGACAGCCTGGAAACATAAAGTAAAACGTCCTATCTTTTTCTTGCTTCTGGTACTGAAAAATTCATGGAAAAACAAAAGCATATCCGAAGTGCTGATGGAGCTGGGAAAGGAGACTGAGGCAGTCATGCAGCTTTGAATGTTGTTTTCCTCACAAAGCTAGAGAACCATCAGGGAAATGCCCTGCTCATCTGTTACTCTAAGAGGAGCCTTGCTGAAGTTTGGCCGGCTGTATCCCTTGCTATGAAGGGCGGGTCAGTCTCCTTAAAAGGGATTAACTTTGTGTAAAGGGCCTGCTGTATGACAGATAATAACATTTTAATCCTCTTCCATAGTTAAGTAGAATATTTTTCTGTCAAAACAATATATGATGGGATTATGCCTTTTCTTACCACACAGTCCCTCAGACAGACAAACAAACAAGTGATAAGTTTTAAGGGGAGAAAGTGAGAACGCACATCAAGACATGAAATGTAAGTAAACTTTTAAATAAGTATTTTTATGTTCTCCCATAGGACGTAGATTTTTAGTTGGTACTTTAAAAAACCGTGCAATTTTGTGTATCTAAATAGAGAGATTATTTCTGTGGAATGGAAATTATGTTATGATTTAATGTTTGGTTAGCCATGCATATTAAAAAGCAATTTATTTTTCCTTAATTTTTTATAATGTGACTTCTGGCAATTTTGCTGCTAATCTCTTGAAACTCGGGAAGAGCTGATTTTTCCAAAAAATCTTTCCATCAGTTTTAAGAAAATAAATATAGAGAGGCATGTAAATTGAAGAAGAAGTTCACGCTGTTCTGAGGTGATTTGCCAAATCAACAGCCTGTGCAGGGGACAATGAGTTTCCTCTCTAGCTCTTTCTATCTGAGCTTCTTTCACAGGAAATCCAAAAGGCTTTCCTTGGTGTGTGACTTTATGGGGTAGGAGAATCTAGGAGCTCAGAAGTTCTCCCAGCTCCCTCAGTTGCCGTGCCACCTTAATCAGATTATTTGTTTCATGTAGTCTGTTGCTTTTGCTCCAGTTGCATTGATGTCTCTTGATAAGCACTGGGTAGCAAGGCCGGCTGTACCTTTCTCTTCTGCTTGGCCAGCCCTGAGTGCATCAGAATATGGAAGGTCCCAGTTAATGCCTTTTTTTAACTCTGGGATCCTCATTTGTCTTTGCTGTTTCTTCTCTAGAAAACAACCATCAGTGAAAAAAAAAGACTTTTATTAAAACAAATCTGATTATCAGGAAGTGGAATGAATTGTAGTTCACAGTGTTTAGGTCCTTCATCAATATCTTTCTATTTTCATCCTCAGCAACACAGTTTACTAGAAAAACACATCTGAGCTGTTCCATGCTTGCCATGGCCTCTTATGCAACAAAACAATGAATGAGGTGCCTAGACTTGGTCCCTAGATCAAGGTAATCTATACCATGCCCAGGATATATTAAAGCTACCTAAATTCCTAATTGAAACTGTTCTTTGACTAGAGCAGAATCAAATAATGTGTATGAGAGGCTAATATGACATTTTTAGGTGGACATACTGGACAAAAAGATCACTCCTGATCTCACCATCTTCTGCTCTGCTTTTGTCCCTTGACAAGAAAACAATCAGCATAACAAGAACAAACCTACAAAAAATAATCTGTGTTCTTCTTTCTCTCACAGACATCCATCCTTCTACACATACTCGCAGACACAACTAGAAGAGTGAGAAAGGATGTGAAAAAATATATTTAATAATTTTAATCTTTTCATTACTTGCATGTTCTCAGCTAATAAGGTGACAAGCAATATGCTTGCAGCCAGGTAGAATTAAACAGGAGGAAGGAAAGAAAAGAACAAATCCTAGTGTGAATCCTCTAAAATGGACAAACAGTCTGGCCTTTAACTTTTCTCAATGGAATATATGTCAATATTTAGTTAGGGTTTTGAGGTACTCCAATGCTCCTATGCTTATAAGTCTTCGCTCTAACTACATTAACTGATTGGACATTTGATTGTACATTTCCTATAATTCTGCTTTAAAAATATTATCTTCAGGATTACAGTGGAATAATCTGCATATCTCATGGCATTTGAACTGAAGAAGGTTAAATGTCTGAGCTCATGAAGAAATATCAAAGAATTTTTTTTTTCATTTTAGAGGAGATTATTCCTGTGAATTTTTTGAGGAACATGCATTTTAACTTTGCCATGTTTTGGTCATCAACAGAAAGACATATCCACCATATCACAACCTGAAGCACCTGACTCCTAAATGCGTTTGGTTTCAAATCTCACCTTAAAAGGACAATGGAAAGATTCACAATAGATTTTTTTTCATTTTGTTAGTATGTGGCCTGATCACACAGTAGCTACTTTACAGTTTTTAAATTTTTTTCTATCTCTCTGATTTTTTCACTGCAGAAGGTGCAATCAATATGCTTATTTTAGTTCAAAATGTATACCTAAAGGAATAGTAGCTATTTTGCAATTACAGTACTATCTATGCATTTTTATGAAAGGGGGCAAAAATACCACTTCTTTAGGGAAAAAAATGGTAGCCATTTAAGGTACTCACTATTGTTGATGTTTTAACTCTGGAAAGTTGGTCCTTCTAAGTTGAAAGGAAGAAAAAGCAGCAGGAAATGCATGTTTTCTGCCTTACAGGTATTTTATTCCTGTATTGATTGACTTCAAATGAAGCTGCTAGACCAAATGAGCATGGAGAAGTTTGTCTGCAAGTGATGACTTTCAACACAAGGGAACTTTGAGGTCTGAATGGTGAATTTGTTCACAGCAGTTGTCTGAAAATAAGTATTTCAGTAAGACAACACTGCTTGCCTCTGGCAGTCAGCGAAGACAACCACAAACTCCTGGATAAATATCTCTTATGATTAAAAGAAAACTGAGATATCCAAGTAGTTTATAACATCGTATTTCCTTTCTTTCTTTTTGTCCCCAACACCTTCCTCCAAAATCCATACTTGAAATCTTTAAAGCTTTTCTTTTCTAACCAACATGAGGCTGCAGAAAAAAGATAAAAGGCTGTTCCCAGCAACTTGCAAATCTCAAAGTTGGCTGGGAGATTTGTACTGCCTGTTTCTATTGATTTATGTGCAAAATATAGCAACATTTCTTATGTAAAGGCTTAGCAGAACTGACATTCAAAAATTCTGGTCTGTGGTACTACCAAGATTTGAAAATCAGCTTGCTGGAACTGGTCACTACTTGTATAGGAGTTTCAGCAGGAAAACTGAAGTGTTATTGTGATTCCAGAATAACAGTGTCACTTACATCTACAGTCATGATTTGTCACAGCCACCAAAGGGTGTCTTCCCTCCAGTATCTTGCATAACTGCATGTGCCAAAGCAAAGCACATTAATGGCCAGTGCATTTTTGTAGTCTTTAATTTGCAGGTACTGTACTGAAGTGCATCATGAATTAATGTGGCAATGGTCATCACCTGAAGTGGGGGTGGCTCTGACTTGATAGATGGAAACAAAATATCACCAAGGACAATCAAGCATTGGAGAGAGTTTTCTAGAGACATTGTGAAATCTTTGTCCTTGAAGGTTTTGGAGATGCAACTGGAGAAAGCCCTGAGACACCTGGTCTGGATTAATTTCAACCTTAATTTTATCAGGATGTTGAACTAGAGACATCCTGAAATCCCTTCCAACCTGACAGACTCTATCATAACATCTTTTTCTCATTCAGAAAAACTTTTATTTTAAAATACACATTTTATATTAAAATATAATTTTTTCTTTATAGAGCAATTCATTCGCATTCAGAGTACAAATATCTACTTGGGAAAACCACCTTTCCCTTAAAATGTTTTAAGACAATCAATTCAATATTGGCTTTTTTAAGGAACTCCCAGAAAGCAGGGAGGAGTTGGGAAAGAGTTGAAAATTGTTGCCACTTCCTATATATACAGATATATATATTTTTAATGGCTGAATATCTATTCTGTTAGACATGGTAACATTTTTTCAGTATTTTTTTACTGTACAATGGTTGTTGCCACCAGTAATCACTGGTATATTATAGTCAAACAAGGTAAACTTAAGTTGATCAATATTTAGGGATTCTTCCAAAAACTGAAACAAACAGGCAATAGGTTCAAAAGCCAAGCAGGATACAGAATTTATCCTTTTATTCCCGTAGAGGTCTCCCCACTGTGCAGGAACTGATTTTCAGGTCCTTGGCATACAGGGTCCCTGTCATAGCTAATTCTTCCACCTGTTGGTGGCTGGCATTCACCACAATAATACACAAGGGCTCTGACACTGTGGCAGCTCATTCTGCTCTGCTAAAATTAGACAGCACTTCTGGTTTTTGTCACAGGTCAAACACAAGATCTTTACTTTTCCTCCTTTACTCTGTCCCCTCAGAATCATCTCCTATTTTTGCAGCTTTCTCCAGAAACATCCTATGTCTGTCTTGTCTTCTATAATATTTTCCTTTCTTCCTTTCTACCTTTTTTCTTCTCTTTTTTCCTCCCCTCCCTCACCCCCATTCCTTTTTTTCTCATTTTCTCTTTTTCCTCTTTCTCCATGTTTTTTTCACTTCATCCTATTGTATTTTTCAACCCAAGAATAAAGAATATTTCCTTTCTCCACCTGCACAATTTTTATTTGCACTCCTATATTGTCTGGCTGTGGCCCTTCTCTGTCTGGCAAGAACAAATGTTCTTTTCAGCTTCTTCATTCTTTGTCAAAGAGCAGAAAGGAGTTGAGAGGCTGAGCTTCACCTGTAAAACCATAAGTGTAACGCCTAGAGAATATATCTTGCTTGGAAGATCAGGGTATGATAAGTGTCAAGTGTCATTCAGCTAGACAATTATATAAAATTAAGGAGGCAGAATCAAAATGCTGAGAGAAGAAGCCTGGGAAAAAAGAATCAAAACATGTAAGGAGTAGAAAATCTTTTTGTGGTGCAGATGTTGACAGAGGAGAAAAATAGACAGTAATTTCTATGTTTGAAAAGACAGATCAAAAAAAACCAGATACAAGGTAGGACCCCCAGAGAGAAAAATCAAGAACTATTTCAGGGTATACACAAGAAACTTGCATTTAGGAAGTACTGAGAACACAGAGAACTGGTACAGAAGCTAGACCAAGACCAAAAAATAAACAGAGAAAGAAAATACGTAGTTACTTTACTGTTCAAGATTCAAGCATAAAAACCCATGAAACAGTGCCATATACATAGCTACCACACAATTTCAAAAGTTTCTGTGAATTTTTTTTTTCTAAATTCTTTTCATAAACATCAGTTTCAATAATTCATTAATGATCTGAAATGTCTGTGCTTTGCTGAAATCTGACCAGTTTTCCCTAAAAAAACTCCCAGTATTTTTTCTTTCCAGTGGTTTTCTTATGATATACTTTTGTTTTGTTTTGGGGTTTTTTTTAACTTTAATCAGAAGTCGGAGCAGAAGAGCTGAAATATTGTGAAATACATTTTCATGGTGTTCCTTCAATAAGGAGAGGCAGGGCATGGCAGAAATTTCTCTCTGGAGGTTTTACCTCGGTAGAATTTCCTGACAACTGTAATAACTGAATGTGAGACTGAAATATTGCTCAGAGAGATGTACACTCTTCTCAGTGATGGTCAGAATGGAACCTTTTGACATTCTGGAAA
Source organism: Calcarius lapponicus (assembly GCA_039654755.1). Lineage (NCBI taxonomy): Eukaryota > Metazoa > Chordata > Aves > Passeriformes > Fringillidae > Calcarius > Calcarius lapponicus. Next base: position 17,419,711 of record CM077462.1, on the reverse strand, counting down.
GTAATTATCACACAAATACTATCTTGAATGACAGACTGCAATTGCAAATTTGCATCATCATTTTAATATAAACTTCACTTTAACACCATTAACTAGAAAAGGCACAAACCACTTTTGAAACCATAGGAAAAGCTAATACCCGTAATAATCAGAACTTAATAGAAAATTCATAATGACAGTTAAATCACTCAAGGAGATTTATGCATGTTCTTTGAAAACATATTTAATTTATTTTAATTTTTTTATTCAATTTCTTCTCACCTCTTAACTCAGGTTGAGATTATATTTCCAACTATGTAAGGTTTTGGGAAACTGAAGAGACCTTTGTTATGTAACCTAAAATACTTTTGTACTTCGTTGAAGCGTTGGTAATTTCAAGGTCTTTTTATTAAGCCGTTCTGTCTATGGGATATTACTTTCCTTCACAGCCTTGGAGGATTTTAAGGTATTCAGTATAAAACTTACAGAAATTTTGTAACGAGAAAGATTATTAAAATTGAAATAACTACTTTATATGAGTATTAGTGTGATATATATTTATCACAATCACATTTCTAGAATAGTAACATATGAAATTAATATTGTTGCACTGTCTTGATCAAGAGAAAAAAAAAGTGTTTTTTCACATTTATTTAACTTTAATTTTTACTGAAAAATCCATTTAAAGAGAGTTTTGGACAGCATTTTTTTTAATATAAAGCTAGAAATTGAACAGTTGAAATTACTTTCCTCATGTAAATTATAAACTTTGGAGATGGGGATAGACATATAGTAGATTTTGACCTAGACCAAAGTTTGATGTCACTTTTAGGTTTTTTTTGTCTACTCTTTAAAATATTGCATGTTGTTTCATTCACTATTGTGAATTATGTGATCTTATAAACTGAAAGTAAAACAAATCCACTAAAACATATAAATTTAGCCTTGCACCAGCTTTAGTATGGGTATATGTAAAAGTAGTATATGTATATATACAGGGTATATGTAAAAGTAAATAAATCTCTAATGTCTTTTCTGTGTTTATGTCAGTATGCTAGTTTGGACATCTGTTACACTTCAGTGCTGTAAGAAATCTGCAAGGTCTGTACAATAACAGTTCAATGCCAGAAAGACCTCAGATTATCAGGTTGGAGGAGGTGTTGTGTTGTGTTAAAAGCAACCCCCAAACTCAGGGGTTGTCATGTTGTAGACACATAAAATTCACATGCAGTGATGGCATAGAGGAGAATCTTAATAAGTTTAGTGCTGTGGATATCTTATTAGATGTATGGCATGGGACATCTGCTAAAATTCTTTAAATGCCAACGTAGCTGATCAATGAATCCATGCAGGATTGTCACTAAAGTCTCAGCACCTTTCCTCTTGATGGCTTAAGCATTGACTAATTTGTTTAATGTGAGCTGCCAACACCAAGTGTAATTGTGCCAGGTACCTATCTGATGGTAGGGGATATTCCATAGAATTTCTGTAATCACACTGTTATTTTCAGTTCTCTTCCTGCAAATGTGAGACTTATAAATTTAATTTTAAAATGGCAACCTGGGAATATCCATATTCTTGATTCCAGGAGCTGGGTTTTTAAGTGAAATAGCAGCTTCACCAGGAGAGGTTTTACACAGCAAGTGATTGTAGTCTCCAGGTAGTAACAGAAAAGCATGGTATTCCTTCAATCACTGGCTTTGGTATTTCTATTCCCCTAATGTATTGAGTTTTCTAATTCTTAGGAAAGGTAATTTTATTTTTCACTGGGAGAAAAACATCTCATCCAATTACTATTTTTCTTCTATGTTGCCTAAGATTGGATTTCTCCCAGTTTTGCCTTTGTGCATGTGATGTAGAATATCAAATGATTCCCAATGTTAAGAAATTACATTTTTAAGTTCATCATTAAATATTTAAAGGTCTGAAATAAATCTGGGGGTCTGGCTTTGAGTTAAAATATTTGTGTACTTTCAGGGTAGAATATCTTATAAATAGATGCCAGAATCAATACAAAGCACGTGTTCCTCCAAAGCACTGAGGCTGCATCTCTACCAGGAAACTAAAAACAAATGGATTTTATACAGTGATGGAAATAGGATAACAGGAGCCTTAAAAGAAGTTTAATTCAATGAAAAGAAAAATTCTGTACCTGAGGTGGAATAAACACTTTTAGCAGGGGGCTACTTTCTGGGAGTTGACTGCCTAGAAAGCAGCTTTGCAAACAAAAAGGACCTTTCTGTAGCTGAGGAATTGTCAGATTCCATGTGTCAGTGGGAACACAGAGATGAAATAATTTGAAAAAATACCTCAGCATGGGAAAGAAGTAATAAATCTCCAAATTTGTTAAAGAAGGCATTTATTAGCAAACTAAAATCAAGCAAAGTTATTTAAAAATGTCAGCATATGAATGAAATATTTGACAAGTACTAATAGTGAAACAGAAAGTGGGCAATGCAAGAAGTGAGATTTTTATGAAAGTGGCAAGAGTAAATGTAATCTTGCTATCTAGATTTACATTCATTTGCAAATCAAGTAGTTCCCATGAAAGAACACAGTATTCAAAGGAGGATTTGAAATCTAGAAATTGCTTTTTTATTTCTTCTTTGCTAGCATGAATAATGTATATCAAAAGGTTACGTCAACTATTATTTTTATTCTTTGTATTGAAATTAGATTCCCTATATCTATTCAACAAATTCATTCAGCTATTCAGTCTTTATCAGTTGTGTTATCTTCCACCTCATTAACCAAACAAGAGAGTAAAGGAGGGAATCAGGAAGGACAATCTTCAAAATTTATTCTGTTATTGCTATAAAAAAAATTCTGGTTTTCACAAGTTCAATAATGATAGCATTGAAATAGAAATTGAGAGAAATACCTGGTTTTTTGTAAGTACAGTATGTCAAGATTAACAGAAGCTTTTGCTTGTAGTTCATAGAAGATTCTGCATAACACATTTTTCCTCTTTGCTGAGAAAAAATTCTATAAAGTTATACAAGCCATAGAATTGCTGACAAGACAAAAAGGATAGGAGGTTTTAGGAGAAAAACAGACAAGACAAAGTCACAAAAATTGGTGCCCCTCAAGAAGACTGGGGGAAATTTTTTCCTGTTCTTTTCCTGGGGAATGTACTCTCCCTCAAGATCTCATTGTTGTGTTCTCATTAGGATCACAGCAACACCAGTTTTTCCTTTGTTCTCACTTTCCGTGCGTCTTCTGTCATACATTTACTGTCATCTCTTGCTCTTTGTTTTTTTTTTCTTCTTTGCATCTGCTTACTCTTTGTTTTCTCAGTTATCCTGTGGTCAGTTTGGTATTACCATGCATTACTTTCAGGCTGCTGCCTGAATGCTTCTGGCTATGCCTTCCCTTCTTTGTTTCCCTCTGGACTTGATGCTTGCCACAGGTGAAATGTTCTGCCCACAAAAATCAAAATCAGTATAGCAAGCACATCTGGGAAGCATAGAAGCATCAGTCTCCATAATAATTACCACCTGCTACCATGGAGAAAGAACTGACTGCCTTTCCATTATGAATATGGTGCTTTTCTGTGATGAGGTGGGCATCAGAGAGCTGGTGCTGCCTGTGTGTATGTTAAATACAGGCTTAAAGTGCTCTAAAGCTGTTACTCATCTTTCCTATAATGAAGTTCTTGGAAGTATTTCATAGGTTTTTCTCTATGGTGTAGTTACCTTTCACTTTTTTTTTTTCTATCTACTTTTGGTAGGTTTTAGATTGGTTTTTGTGGGGTTTTAATGTTTTTTGAGGTGTTTTTCTGGGGAATTTTCCACATCAGTTTGTGTGTCTGAATTGATTTTAGAAAGAGAATGCTCAGACTTCTAACATAGTGTTTGTTCATAGAATGATAGAATCATTCAGGTTGGAGAAGACATCTGAGATGGAGTCCAACCTTTTACCCAGCACTGCCAAGTCTGTCACTAAGCCATGTCCCCAAGTACCACATCTGCATGTCTTTTAAATACTTCCAGGGATGGTGAATCAACCACTTCCCTGAGCCTGGTCCACTACTTAGCAACCCTTTCAGTGAAGAAATTTTCTTAATATCTAGTTAGGATATTAGACAACCTTCCTAATTGCAGCCATCACTGGCACAACTTTAGACCATTTCCTCTTGAAGCTTTTTAGACCACTCCCTACCTGGCCACAGCCTCCTTTCACGCAGCTGTAGAGAGCCACAAGCTGTCTTATTTCCAGGCTAAACAGCCCTCAGCTGCTCCTCACAAGAGCTGGACTCCAGACTCTTGCACAGCTCATTGCCCTTCTCTGGACAGCACCTCAGTGTCTTTCCTGTCCAGTGAAGGGCCCAGAATTGGACACAGGATTGGAGGGGTGGCCTCACCAGTGCTGAGTACAGGGGGACAGTCACTGCTCTGGTCCTGCTGGCCACAGTGTGAACCACTGGCCTTCTTGGCCACCTGGACACACGTTGGCTCATGTTCAGCCACTGTCATGAGGTCTTGAAATCCCAGGTCTTGTTCTGTCAGGCAGCTTTCCAGACACTCTTCCACAAGCCTGTAGCACTGCATGGTGTTGCTGTGACCCAAGCGCCTGTGCCTTTGTTTTTCCATATGCCAAATAACACTGAAGGTTATTTCATTTTCTCTAAGCCAAAACTCGACAAGAAGCAGCCGGCCAGGTAATACTAATCACTCAAACACCATATAGCCATATTTAATCCTTGTACTTATGGTGTATGTCAGTGTTCAATATCACTTTCTTTCTCTCATCTCCTGTGTGAGTGACAGAAAAGATATTTTAATCCCATCAATAAGTTTTCTGTCTCAAATTCAATCAGGAGCAATGAATAAGAACTGATAAGCAATATATCACCTTGGCAGATATGCACTTGCATTTAGATATTTTTCTTCTGAGTAGCAAACAGAGGCAAATCTCACTTCAAAATATAGTCCAGATGATGGAAAACAGAACAGAAGTTGTCTCTGCATGTATATTCAGAGCAAAAAACCCCTCCCCTGTCCCCAAGTCAGAGGAAGTACTGTCTGGCAACTACTACTTCATCTAACTTTTAGACAATGTTTTTCTCATTGTATTCCATCTTGAGGAGACCTTCACCTATGCTATCCATGAAGTAGGAGATTCTTCAGTCATCTTCCTTCATCAAATCACTGCTTCCTGCCTAATAGCATTTCTCTTTCTGCTTTAAAGAAATCTTAAGGATTTAAGTCAAAATTTATATAGGGACCACATATTTAACTTATCAGACACCTGTAATTTCACTTGTGTTCTATTCAGCCTAAAATAATTGCTCACTTCTTTTCCTTTTTTTTTTTTTCAATGAGAGTCTTCTATGTATTCCATTCTTTAAAACAAAATACCAAATGAATGTATAACGAGATAAAAATAAATCTATGTCTATTCCTTTGACTGTTGCAAGGAAGCATGATCTGGACACATGCCATTTACCTAATCTGAAATACCAGTATTTCAACTGTTCTTCAAACTTTAGAGTCAACACAGCCCATGATGAAGTGGGCTCTCTGAAAGGTGTTCACTGTGATTCCTTGGGATCAGTCATACAGTTGCTGAAGTCAACACATTGGCCTGACCTTCACAAGGATGCATTGTGGCCACACTGTCTTTACACAGAAACCATGTTTTGCAGTGTTCTCTACTTGGATTCTGAACTAGTAATACTCAAGGCCATTCACAATCACTGCATTGATGGAGTTGTAGAAGAAAAAGCCTACCTTGATCACAGAGTCACATAGGAGGCGTTTTAATTATGTCAAATCTTGTATTGAAATCAGCTCTTTGATTTAATTTCATTATTATCTTTTTTTCTTTAGCTGTCTCATAGCTGGCATTTTATTTAGTTTAATGGGATGCAGTCATTAAAACACTTGAATAGTAGTGCTTTGTTCACATTGTTTTATGTCAGCTGTATGCTGGGGCTTAATCTAGCCTTGGAGAATACTATGTCCTGGTCTGATGTTGAGGTGTTGCTTTTAGAAGAGCTCCTTCCCACACACAGGCATGCACCAGTGAGCATAAAAGAGGCAATGTGGTTCTTTAGGGATGTGTGAGAGGAGTGAAAAGTCATGCTTTTTTGTCTACTTGTAGAAGTGGTGGGGTGATAACCATGTGTTACTCACAGGGACAACTAAGACCAACTAAGACTGTGGTGGTTTGTGGATGAAGAAACTAAAGTAAGGCAGTCTTTTATCAGGCTGTGTGCATGTGCATTTAGTCACAGAATAAGAATCAAAGTATATGCTTGGTTGGAAGGGACCCATCACGATCATCATGTCCGACTCCTGCCCCAAAAGTCACATCATAGGCCTGACAGTGTTGTCCAAATGCTTTTTGAGCCCTGTCAGGCTGTATACTGTGACCACTTCTCTGGGGAGCCTGTTCCTCTGCCCAAAAACCCTCTGAGTAAAAAAACTTTTTCTGGTATCGAACCTAATTTTCCCCTTACTCAATTTCAGTCCATTCCTTCAGGTCCTGTCACTGTCACAAAAGAGATTGGAACTTGCCCTTCCTCTTGCCCTCAGGAGGATGTTGGAGACTGCAATGAGGTTTTCCCTCAGTCTTCTCCAGCCTGAAAAAACCACATGTTCTCAGCAGCTCCTCACAAGGTTTCCCCTCCAGAGCTTTTGCCATCCTCATGGCCCTCTTTGGATACTCTCTAATAGCTTCATGTTTCTTTTGGAGAAAATACTCTCCCTGTAAATGGGTATTTTTTTAATTGAAAAAGCTTCATGCAGATTACATTAGAGTTGTTTGAACATTATTCAATTGTGTATTAATTATATTGTCTCAAAAGACTTCTGATTTTCTGCGTTAAAATTAGATGAGGATTCCTGTTACATCTTTCTTAGGCATTAGCTAGCTAGTCACAGCTCTAAATTGCACTATCCAGAATGATAGTGAGAATGGGGTAGTTGTTTAAAACTAGGTAATTAGATTAGTTTAGTCAGTTTAGTCTAGCTGTTTCCAGCTCATCCAGAAAAGGAAGTATTTTGTATCAATTTTAGAAAATCTGTATGTGAAAAATGTATTTTTTAAATATTCTGGGGGGCAGAGGATATTCTCAAATTGTATAATGTCGTTTTAATCAGCACTAATCTATTCAGATTTCTGGATGGGGACAACTGGCAAATACTTTGTCTTGCTGTGTTTTAATTCAGGGAGAATCCATTAGACAGTGAATGTCTACTTAATGCAAAGAAAATGTTATAGTGGTCTGAAAAATACTTCACAAAGTCACCAAGGTTCTTTGCTCATTCTTTGAACTCTACCTTTTACAGATTTAGTAACTTAGATAATGGAGGAGGTGTTTAGATTATTTTTAACCTTCTCTGTGTCTCTTACTGCAATACCCTGCTCTCCCTTTCCACCAGCAAGATGTCAGGTTCTCTCTATTCTACACCCACAGATGGGCTGGAGAAATCCTGACCTTCATCAGCCACAGGAAGATATCTCAGGACTGAGTATGGCAGATAAACCTTTGTTCTGCTTAGTTTGAGTACTGAATTTTCTGGACCAAATTGGGATTTTCGTTCCCTGTTCCATACGTGACCTGCACTACATGCTTCAGACTGGGAAATTCACTTTTTGCCTGAGTGAGCCAAATGCTTTCTCTTGTGTGACTGTGTGCTGAATGACCCTGGCTGTGCTCAATAGAGGCCAGGCAGATTTGCAGAATGGAAAGGGATTTGAAGCACTGTTCTGTCCCCACTTCTGTGTCGCTGGATGTTTTGTGCACTCTGCTGAAACAGTGTGAGTAGGTCAAATTTTTCTAAGCACAAGGTCACCTTCTTTAAAAGGTTATTTCAATACATCAGCATGTGGATTTTAATAACCCTGTAGATGAGGGAAAAGCAGTCCTGCTCCAAATTGAAACACTGTCAGCCTGTCCCCATTCAGCTACTTATCAAGGGGCTTTTTTTGCCTGTGGCTCTCTGTGTAATATAATCTCTGGATAGGACAGTGTTAAGTGGCTTTTTTGCTACCAAGGCACATAAGTTGAAGTATTTAGGATTTAGGACTTTACAGTAAAAGAACAGCATTAGAGGAAAATGAAAATCATATTGTCTACATCTAGAACAAATTTTAATCAATAGAATCTTGTGATTATTTTTTCAATTTGTCGGTATTTCTTCTTCAGGTTATACAAATAGATGACTTGTAATTTAGATTACAGGAGAAAACTGTAATTCAAGTATTTATGACTGAATTTTATGATTTGCAGGAAAAACAAAACGGCATGTGTGTGGAAGAAACCGTATGTGAGCTTTCTTTAGGACATCTGTTTCTCAGACTTTCCCCCAATATATACCTGTCCATATTTTCTAAAATCATCTCTTCTAGGATTGCTTCCTGCTTTCAGTTTCATTTAAATAAAACCTTCAAGATTGTTGCTACTGATGTTATTGTTACTTGAAAAACATGTATTTTCTAATGACATTAGCTCTTTAACTTCATTTTGCTCAATTTAAACCTTGTGTATGAGAAAAACAAAGTCTTTGTGTTCTCAAATCAAGTGTAACCTGTGACAGATACTAGAATGACGGTGAGTTCTCAAATGACCTACAGACAACAAAAAAATTTCCCAACAGCATATGAAGGAAAAAAGATATTAATTCCTTCTTTGTATTCTGAGCATGGATATCCATGGTATCCTGCTGTACCTCAACCAACAATAAATACATGTGTATCTTCTGATGATTTTACTGTTAATTGGAATATCTCTGTGTTTTGAATTGAGAGATATTTTTTCCAAACCCATCTCACATCTAGAATTTCTAGAAAAAAACCAAGTGATTAGTTAAAATGGGTTATCAGGATATTGCAAGAGTAGTCTATGGAAAGATTTTTTTCGTGGAGATTCTTCACAACGATCACTCTCCTTTTACAATGTCCTCTATACTTATTAAAGTAGTTACGCTAATATAAGTATGCCTAACAATTTCTCTTTTTTAAGCCCAGCCACAGAGATACAAATGATCGATACACTGATTTTTTTCAAATCACATGTGTGAGGGAACAGTAATATGTCAGTTAAAATGCTGAATCAATCCTTTAATTAAATGATAGCTTTCCTTCTTGTCCTCCAGTGCTGTATATTGAATGTATTATTTTATTTAATCATTGCATGATATCTGGAAAGAAAGGAGAGATTGAAAGTAGATATGTTCCTGGGCTTCCTGGAGGATGTAATCTGGGGTAAAATGAGGAAAATCCTACTGCAAAGTAGATCAGAGTTTGTGGTACAATGAGAACACAGAGCTCAACATAAGCATTACTACTAGTAATAGGAAGCAATATATTCTGAATGTAAACAAGCCATTTCTCTTCTTACATCTCTAATAAAACTACTTTTCTCATTTATTTATTTTCATTCCAGCATCCACTAACATAGTAGTTTTTACTAGGGCATTTTATACCTCTTAGGCTGTGTGGTGGCAGTAGGTGAGAGCAATCACAGCAGGGTTGACTCTGGAAATAACCTCAGAGGATCATCTGGTCCTATCCCCCCCTCAGCCCAGGGTCAGATACAGCAGGCTGCCAGCACTGTGTCCAGTTGTGCCTTAATTATCTCTGCAGATGGAGACTCCACAGAACATGTTCCACTAGTAGTGAACATGGCTGTGGTGAAGATTTTTTTTTTTAATTAAAGTGAAATTTCCTGTATTTCGGTTTGTGCCCGTGTCTTGTGATAACATCAAAGAGCAAAAGATTGGCTATAATGCTGTGCAATAGGCAGAGTCCACTGACACAGCCAATATTTTTCCTTCAAAGGAAATTGATGGCTGACTTTTCAGCTTGTGTTGCTTTGACAGTCAGTGTGTTCCTGCAAGAGAGTTTGGTTAACTGATACGGTCTTTTCTGACAGAAAAAATATTCAGATAGAAAATTTACAGTTATTCGGGTATTACCACATGCAGAAAGTATCTTCATGAGCAAGTCCCAAGTCTTGATTTAGCCTGAATCAGAATCTTAGGCAAGTCAGACTCCAGGGTAGGTGCTTTCAGTAATTTGACTAATGACATCCCACCTGAGGGTACTGATGGCCCTCATTTGCTGTGTCCCTTAGCACACTGCTTCCTTCTGATGGGTGCAGGCAGGGGCAGGTGTCATTACTGTGGCTGGCCTGTGCAGCAGGGTGGGGAAAGAGAGAAATATAAGTGGCTCCCAGTTTACTTGTTATGCATATATTTGAATTTTTTACTGCATTTCAGCTTCTCCAAGAATAACCACTTGGTTTGACAGGTAGTGCCTGTCTTTCCAGCCTCTACTTACTAAGGGAAGAAAGTATTGTTCACTGGACTTAGAAGCATCATGTTACACTGTGCATTTTTTTCTATATTTGAAACTTTGAAGAGTATAACACAGGTAAAACAAACATTTTCCAACTGAATATTTCCAATCTCATTCACTGATGTGCTTGAAGTACTGGTTTCCTCTGGAAACTGGTATTTAAAGAATATATGAGGACATCAGTGACTTGAATTCTTGGGGAAATAAATAATAAAGTTGGGATAATGCAGGTTTTTATGTGAATTATTTACAAAGATAGGCTGCAAAGAGGAAAATTATTAGAGAGAATTATTTGGCAATCACACATATTGTCATATTTTGCAATGTTTTAAAGGCTAGATTTTGGTTTATAGAACTTTGAAGAATAGAGCTTTTTCAAATGTTGGGCATTGAAATGGGGCAATAAAAAATATAAAAACGCTACTCTCAATTTGAGATTAGTGCTTTCTTTTGTGTTAGTCTTTTGAAGAAGAAATTTTCTAATTCTGTAAAATTGTTTGCCTAATTTATGTATATTTCTTTCTCTCAGAAAGTCTTTTAAAGACTGTACTACCTACCCCAGTATTGTAACTCTCACTGTGATGTTGTGAGGTCCCCAGGACGAGGTGAGAGATGAGAATTTGACTCCATGTTCTCAGAAGGCTGATTTATTATTTTATGATATTATATTAAAAGAAACTATATATTAAAACTATACTAAAGAAAGAGAAGGGATACATCAGAAGGCTAAACAAGAATGATAATGAAAGGTCGTGACTGACACCTCGGAGTCTGACACAGCTGGACTGGGATTGGTCATTAATTAAAAACAATTCACATGGAACCAATCAAAGATGCACCTGTTGGTAAACGATCTCCAGACCACATTCCCAAGCAATCAGATAATTATTGTTTTAATTTTTTTCTGAGGCTTCTCAGCTCCCCAGGAGAAGAAATCCTGGGGAGGAATTTTTCAGAAAATATGGTGACACTCTCACCCTTACGGTGTTCAGCTCTGTGTCCTAGACTTTCATGCACAGGATAAAAAGACAGAAGTCAAGGACGCCTTAAGTATTCTGCTCCAAACACTGTCTTTATTCATGTCATATCACTGAGTGAACTTGCCTTCCTTTCAGTTATTAAACTGTTTTGTGTCTTTTGGCAGCATTGACAGGTTGATGAAGCAGTAAACATTGAGGTGTCCTGTGGGCTCTAGGCAGCATTAGTCTGCTGTTCCCCCATTACTGCATCCTCTCTAAAAGCTCTTAGGGCTGAGCTGTATGTGTAGATGTGTGTGGGGGACAGATGGAGGAGAGAATGGGAGATTTGCATAATCTGATTGCTCTACCAAATATCTGAGACAAGACTCTCAAGGCTGTCAATGGAGAGAATTTGGCTCTTCCAGAGAGTGATTCAGAGCACCTGAGCTATGTAGGCCGCTTAGAGAGACTACAAATCAGACATTTTTAGCTGGATGGTATAAATAATCATTCCTCCACCCTTCATGTGTTAAATTTACCATATGGCCAAATGTAGATTCATGTCTGGATAGTTGTAAGCTAAACTTCTATCATAATCTTTATATATTTCAACTGATTAGGCATTGTGGAGATAGCAACTCCAGTAGTTATCAGCCATCTGTTAACCTCCACCCCTATTTATTAATCCCTTTGTTTTGCAGAATGGAAAAAGGGCAGAGTTATTGCTAAAAAGATAAATTTCAATAGAATTTGCATAAATTTACCTATAAAGTGGCATATTTCCTTGGGATAATATGGGACTGAGCTGATTTTTGTGGAATGCTGTGGAAAGCACTGCACAAAACCTTCAGTCACATTATGCACTATTTTCAGCATTTTTCATGTGCAATTCTCAACAGAACTTAATCTTGATAATTTGGTGGTATCCATCTCCTCTTTACTACTTTACTACTTTAATGAAGAAAAAAATTTGCTGGAACTGAAGAAACTACATTTCTTTGCTCAGTTTCTTTTTCCAGGAAGTTATGGGGTTTGTGATGTTTGAAGGAACCTGCATTCATCAGGACTTTATTTCAAAAGAGAGTGTGTGGGCCATTAGAACACTCTGAGTCAAATAAATGACTTTTGTTGCCTAATAACAATACTTCAAGATAACTAATTTTTTTGGTTGGCTCAAGCTTCATGTTGCTCATATTACCACAATATGCTCATGGATTTGGACAGCAGTCTCAAACAACTGAAGACTGATAAACAAGCACACATTGTTGAAGTGTTAGATGGCTGTGCTATGAAATTGTCTTTATTTCAATAACTTGTCTAGCAACAAGCATTGGACTGCTTCTTAAATAATTTTCAGCAGAGGGCCATATTAAATTAATTCAGAACCTATCACTTTTTAAGAAAATTTCATATAGACTAATGCAGTGGAGCATGATAAATAAAATAATGTTGCACTTGGTGGACCTAAGTCTGCTGCAGATGTATGGAAAGCTTTAGCAAAGGACAGATCATTCTTTGAGTAACATAATTATAAGAATTCAGATACTGTTACGATTACCCTAGAATTGAACATTTAATAGCAGTGAGAGGAGACAAAATTGCTGTTAATTTTCAGTGTATATCAATAGTCTGAATTTTTCTAGTGTGTTTGATTGATTGAATATCATAGCATGTGATTCTTAAGTTTGTTTGTACAACAGTGTTCTGTCTTATAAAGTATGCATGTGAGATGTTTCATTGCATTGTTTCAAAAAGGTGGCAAAATAATTGTGTTTCACTTTTGGAAACGCTGCAGTTTTTCCATTTAAAAAATTGTCACTAGAGTATATTGGATGTGATCTAAGGAAAATACACATTTTTTAATGTTAAATTGCAAGTTTCTTTCAAGCTGCTGTATAAATACAGACCTGTATAGCATCCAAGATTTGAATATTTACTCTACATAACCTAAAATATTTTGAAAAATAAGTCCAAATTGGAGGAAGCCACCTGATCACTTAAATCCCAAGGTATTACTTTCAAAATGACAAAATAAAGCATTCCTTATAGCTCAGTATGACACAGTAATTGAGTTTTAGACTGTTGTTATACATATGTTACATCCAAGGGACCTCAGTTTATGTCCTGAAGTGTTTATGAGGAAATTTCAGGTGTAACACATGACGTTCCTGACATTGGCTGAAAAAAAGAGAGAGGCAAGAACAAGAAGTTGCATGGTAATTTAGAGAGGGATATGTCACTGTATGTCTAGTGAAGAATCAGTATGTGTGTAAATGTCATACATGAAGCAGTTTCAAAGGAAAAAAGTGATTATTTTGGAAAGTTAAATATTTAAAGAATGTTTTCTTTTATTCAATGTTGGATTACATTATTATAATCTTCAATGAAAATAAGCTCCAGTATTTGCAAGCAAGGCACATAAAATGCAAAACTTTATTAATAGTGATGTGTTAGATAAATTTACCCCAATGGTGTATTTAGTGATAAAAATACCTCCTTTTTAGATTAACTTTGCTGCAGTGAGTGACGATTGTTACAGGGGGGAGTGCTTGGCAAGAATGCCTGGATGAGTGAAAATGAATCAGGCACAGATTTCTTGTCTTGATTTCTGCCTGGGGACTTGGATCATGACTATTTCAGCTGTAACGCTGTCCCATCATATATATGCCATCAGCTCTTATTAGCAGTGAGGCAGAAGTAAAACTAGATTACTTGTAGTATAAAATAATTTGTAATTCCCTATTTAAAAAGTGTGTGTATTTACCAGTGTTATAGAACAAAAAAGCATTGCTGTTTTTCATCCGCAAGCATTATGTTTTGCCAGGAGTTAGAAATAATCTATTTAGATTTAGCAAATTTTCAATGTCTTTGAAGCAGAATATTTTTTTTACAGTGAAGCTGCTGTTAAATGCTGTGGAAATTGGATTTTAAGTGGTGATTTTGTAAACAAAGAATATATTATAAGAAAAAGATTCTGAACATCATCCATCCATTTGGGCACAGATTATAAACTATTAGGCAAATTTTGTGACAATTTAAGCATGTATCTTTACAGAAAGTTAAAGACTTTTCCTGAATTGTTGTAAAAATGCCATTGAAACTGTGCCAACTCATAAATTAATATTTTAAAGATTAAGAGAATTACTGTAAGCATAAGTACATAAAATAAACAAGGATAAAACTAACTGATTTTCCACATAACTGAGCATTTTGTAGGATCAGGTGGTATAATTTGGACCATATTTGTTATGGCAAATACAATTATATATTGGGTTTATGTAAAATACTTTCATTTAATTCCTGCATGATCTTCAAAATATATACAAGTACAGAAGACTACTCCAAGCATGATTCTACACTGGCTATAAAATGCAGTAAAAATGGTTGGATAAGAGTTTGTGCAATATTTAAACCAATCTAAACTGGAAACCTAATTTCTTCCTGAGACTTAAAATTTAGAGGAAGATAAACAGCATATTGTTTGTTCAGCTTTGCAAATGGAGGTTTAAAAAAACATATTTCAGTCAAATTATTTGTAGATAACCCTTAAGCTTTTATCTTTTGTGAATTCAGTAGCTTTATCATGTCCATGGAATTGCATAGACCAGCTAGTATTGTCACTAGGTTCCTGAAGCTACAGAATTATACCACCACTGACCTCGTGATTTCTGTCTTGTTGTGGAACTGTTCTGAGCATATCTAGCCTTGGGACAAAAAAAAAAAAAAAAGCAAACAGTTTGTGATCTTTGTGCATAGCATAGAAACTTAAATTCTGCCATCTGATTCCTGGACTAACTTTCTTCACAACTCACATCAAGCCCTTCTATCCTCAATGAGCTAAGCAGGTGGCAGAGCAGTAAAACCAGATCACCAGTGATGGCAATTTTAATTTTTCCATAGCATTTCATGTATACAGCTGAGATATATGTGGTTATTGTGGCTGAGAATTAAAATAATTCTGATTTAAAGAATAAATCTTTTTAGTTCTCCATCATATGGTATGTATCCCTAGATTTATCTTTCCTTTTTTCCCTGCATTTCCAGTGTTGTCTAATAGGAATGTTGTAACCACTATAGTGGATTTTCCTACTAAACATAATACTTGTGCAGTCCAAGACTTCTTTGGTATTTCATCAGGTATCTCTGAAGATCTTTCAAACAAAAGAAGGATCTTTCAAACAACTGGAATGCCAATTCTACTGGGTTTTTAAAGGAAGCTTTTTTGAGTTTTACATGTACTGCTAGAAAAGTTGCAAGTTTCCCAAGCATACAGAGTGGTACAGAAAAATGGATTAATGACAGTTTTTGAGTGTTCTGATCATCAATCCATGCTTAATATACAAATTTGCAGAAAGACAGTTAGGTAACTAATTTCAGTTCCTGTGCCAAAGGATGAACTATAATAAGCTTTAGGCATATACTAAGTGGAAAAGATTAACATTACATGAAGCTGAGCCTTGAGCAATTAAAACTCAGTGAAAGATGGTTGAATTTTTACAAGTAGTCTAATCACAGTAAAACATGTCTTTGCTGTAGAACAAGGATGTTCAGGTTTTTTCCTGCTGCCTTGGTTTCTCTCGTGTTGTGAAGTGACAGAGTGTCTCCTGTTGTATGTGGGCTGGAAGTTCACTAACGCAAGTGACGGTGTCGGGGAGCTGAGTAGACACATCACTGTGTCACAACACAATGGAGTGTTTTGAGCTGAAAACAAAGCTTCTTAGTGTACAAATGTTACAAAAAGAACAGCATAACCTTTTCTCCCAGTGTCAGAACAGTAAGTGAATTTACTAAATTAATTTTGCAATAATCAGGAACAATAAAGACAAAACTAATTTCGTAACTCTAACTAATGCCTCACTTGCATTTCTCTGTTTCGTGACTTAAATGTTAGTTTGCTATTGGGATGGGGGTACATTCTTTAATTTATATAGAGATGTCCTATAATTGAAAAACCAACCTTCTTTGGACTACTGAAAAAGTTAAGCTGCAGAGGATGGGAAGCAAACTAAAGAAAAAAACCGAAAAATTTTGTACATAGGTAAAGAAATGGCAGTCAGAAAAGTGAGTGTTTCTGGATAGCTGAAAAGTGTGTGTCAAGTTTTCATGAACTGTAATTCAAGCACAACTTATGACAAAAGATGAAAGAATTTTAGATCTTAGTAGAGAATGGCTTGTATTGAATTTTGGTGATTATAGAAAAGTTCTGGATGCAGTTGTCACAGTGCTGTCAGAATGGCTACCTGCTGGTTAAGGAAGAATGACAGGTGGCATCTCATCAAAAGGGCCTTTATTCACTCCAAATAATGAAAAACATCGCACCACTTCACCAGAACCTTCCAGCTGACAAAGGGGACTTGTGCTTTGTTCATGCATTTATAAGAGAAGGTGTTCTAAATAGTCAGTGTCCTTTCTGCTCCCCTTCTCAAAGGCCTTCTCTTTTGGAGAACTTTGACAAAGGAAAAGCCTCAGAAAGACTGAAGGAGTCAAATAAAAGCAATGGTATTGAAAAAGTACATAAAACTGTTTCTTTTACCATGATTGCATGCCAGTTGTTGCTGTCTCCAAAGAAAATTAAGAACTGGATGGGTTAAATTCTGCACTCTTGTGTTCATCTGGCTCCTCTTGACTTCAGTCAGAGGCATGTTATCACACAAATACTTCATCTTAGACTAGTAACTTGGTGAATGATTCTCTGTCTTACCCACTCCAGAGGGCTTTCCACCTCAGCCAGTGAGAATGAGGTACGGACAAAGAATGTGAGTGTGCGCTTGTGCGCCAGAGGTAGTTCTGATGATGGAGTAAAGCATCTGATTGCTTCATGTGTGGTAAGATACTTTGTGAAGTACTATTAATAAAATATTAAGCCATTTACCAGTGTACACAGTATAGTGATGGAAGTTAAGTGTTAAGGTTCCCAAGAGGGAATGCCTCCAGCCAGATATAAACCTAATAAAGCCTCTCTGACTTCATCTGAGGAATGACTTTTGGCAGTACCTGAGGGCCTGCTGCTTTCAGCTTATTTTCTTCCACATTTCTAGTCAGAGCTGAGGTTTTAAAAAAATATATAAATACACAAATGAAGGTAGTCACTTCATCAAGGTATCTTAGCAGCTTAGAGAGAAAATAGAAGATCCAGATGAGCAGACTCATCATGGTTGGACTTTATGATGTGCAATGCTGAGAGTGTGAATAGCCAGTCCTTTAAAAAGGGATGTAATGATTAACTCTGAGAGTCAGGTCTATTTTCTGCCATGCCACAGTGCCTGCACCACACATGTCAATGCCAGCTGGCTCATGTGCCTGCATGTATGTCCTGCAGTGAGATGGATGATGCTTTCATGTGATGAGACCTTGAGCAGACCAAATCATGGTAAGAATTTCCACCCTCTCAAATTCCTAAGCTGTCACTTCTCCCTCTCTCTGCCACATCTCACAGCCCCTGCTGCTGCCTCACAGATAAGGGTTCACCTTACTGACCAGGTCAGAGTGCTGGTGCAGATGCACCTGGCCAGAGAGGTATAAATCAGGAGCAGGCTGTGAGAGCAGGTGGAAAAATAGGCTTTTTCTATGAGGAAAAAATTGGAGCATACCCATAGTCAGACATTTTCTACAATTGTCTCTCTGATACTCCATTGCACATAAATATATGTAGACAAACTAAACAAATAGCATATGCTTGATTTAAATTATTTATTTATTTATTGTTTCATGTAACATTCTATTTATTTCTGTGTTCAAAGCTATTTAAGTAATGGTTATGCCAGCCAGTCCTTGTTATGTGTACTGAAAGGCAGAAAAATGCTTTGGCAATTAAGCAGTGAGGATGAGTGTGAAAGATTGAATCATTCTGGCATTAGTTCCACTAATGGGGAACATTTCGTTTTGTTGAAATTTTGCAGATGGTTAAAACTTAACTCTTGTCAGGTATAACTGCTCCCATAACTTCAGAGAAAAACCTCTCATCTCTCTCCCTATCTTTTTCAATTAATTTCTAGTCAAGCTGAATAGAACTTGAAAAAAGAGTAGTTTTTAACCTAGTGATGCAGTATTTTAGTTTGTAATACAAGGAGATCTGAATTAATTCACCTAAAATCATGGCTAGGGTGGTCTGATATAAATTTGTAGATTAGATAAGTACAAATAATATTTAATTTCTTTAACAATTATGTTTAAATTTCTTTAATAATTATGTTTCAGTTTAGAACACATATTAGTACAGCTTTTCCTACGTACAATGTGTTTGAGGCATTTTTATTTAAACAACTATAAATGCTGGCTTATTTACTGAAAAATTAATTTCCCATAAATACAGCTCAGTGCAAATTAGAAGTTAAATGTGAAATGTTCCCAGTAAATTGTTTACAAAAGCTGTTTGCATGGCATTACAGCACACAGCCGCAGGCCCTGCCAATGTGTCTGGCCCCTAAAGTCAGCAGCCTGGAGTCAGATTTGTTCTGAACTGTTGTCCAGGTTTCAGCTAGGATAATTCCTCCTCAGTAGCTGTTACTGTGCTGTGTTTTGGATTTAGAATAAGAATGGTGTTGATAACACGCTTACGTTTTAGTTTTTTGCTAATTCATGTTTCTCTTAAGCCTTTTCCTGTCTCATGCTCTGCCAGTGAGAAGGTACAAAGAAAAAACAAACTGGGAGGGAGCCTAACTGGGACAGGTGACCCAAACTGACCAAAAGGATATTCCACACCATAGAATGTCATGCCTAGTATATAAACTGCGAGGAGTTACCCGAAAGGGCAGCTGGTCTGGTTGGGAAGGGGGATTTGGCATCAGTCAGTGAGCAATTGCATTGTGCATCACTTGTTTTTTTCTATTATTGTTATTATTATTTTAGTCATTATTATTTACCATTATTACTGTATTTTAATTCATTTTCAGTTATTAAACTAGTGCAAAAATACGGCATTACTAGATGAAGATAAATGACCAGTGAAAGGAAGGATCTTTTCCCTCTTTCTCCATTGTCTGCTGAACAAAAGCCCTCACAGATCTGCACTTCATGCATGCTGTAGGGTGGCTGCTACCCAACCTCTGCTGGTCTGAAGTGCTCTTGTGTTGCAGCTTCTCCAGGTGTGGATACAAGAACAGCAAAGAAATAATCATAATGAGATGGTTTGAATTTTTATTTAATAACATCTGGAAATTCCAGAAGAGTTCTCATCTCTGAACCATGGCCTCTTGGTATAATTTAATTCATAGTGTTTTGGGGCACTTCACAAATAAAATTTCCACAGCAACAATGTTCATATTAACCTTAACTTAAATATGGTCACCAAATGTTAAATGTGAAAAAAATGAAATACGGAATATTGAGGTTTCCTACTTTAAAGTTACTAGCTTTCATATTTGTTTGACGAGCTATATTCAGGCTCTCAAGTGTTGATCTAAAATTGATGTCAGCACTACATCAGAGTGGTGTGTGAACTCTGATGTCAGCTGGGGGCAAGTGTCAAGTATTCACTTCAAGTGTGCTTCTCATGACTTGAAAAGGGGTTTGGTCTCCTTGGTGTGCAGAAAAGATGCAGCTCACAGCAGGATAAGTGTTTGTACGTTAAATGCTGGTGTGTTCCTCCATTCCAAGTCCAGTTTTACAAGTGGTACAATGGAGAGGCTGGCTCTGTTGTGGTCACCTCGCCTTCTGTGTGCGGAAAGGAAGAACAAATGAAATTCTGTTTAGTCATGGTTTTGAAGGATGGAAAGCCACGTGTTGGTACTGGAGAGGGGAGCCATGTCATGCCTCAGTAGGTGTGCACATTCAGAGGATGGCACCCACCCAATGCTCTCACACAGCTGTCTGATCAGGGCTTTCTCCAGGACTCAGCACCCAGGTGGGCCTCAGAAAGGGGGTGTTTGTCTCCAATGTGTGTGGTCTCAGGGCAATATCAGAAGAATAAAAAAAGCACTCATGAGGCTTCACAGTATATTGGAGTGTGAAGTGCCAATTCATTTTCTGTTCCTGTAGTTGTCTTAAACTTATGCCTTTCCACAAAGAGCTGACAAGAGCAATCCATCAACTTGTTCTCCCCCTTTATATTATAATGGGTTTTGGTTTTTTTCCTGATTGGTTTATTTTGTTCAAAGTTAGTTTGTTTTGTTTTTTGAGTACTTATTTCTTAAACTTCAAATAGGCAAAGAATCTCCCTTCCTGTAAGTGAGGCACTTCAGTGCAGAGTGGGGAACCACCATAAAAGTTGAAGGCATTGCTCAAGAGCTCCTTTATGGAGGTTGTATTTCCTTCTTCTAGACAAGAAAAACAAAATAATTATAAACTTACAGCAGCTTCTGGTTACTGATGAAAAGAGAGAGGTCAAATGCCAAGCCCAGCCAGGGCTCTGATGATCCCAGGAACACACCCCAAGCTTGTTCTTTAGTTTTCATCAGTGGAGACTGGAACCCACCTACCCAGGAGGGCTGTACTCATGGCTTGGCCATTACCCAAACCTCACCATTAGGTTTGCTTTTCACTTTTCATGCTCTCTGACTGGATTCTTCTAGTACAATTTAAAGTCATTCTGTTAGAGTTTTGCCCATACAAGAGATGGATTTATTATCCCTATACCTGTTTTTTACAAAGTTGAAATTACCCAGCTTTCTTATGCCCTCCATGCACTTCTCTAAACAGCCAGTTCCAGCTTACACACTTCTGACTGTTCTTGTTATTCCTTTCTCCAATTATTCTACACATTTTTAATTTCACATAAAAATGCAGTTTTTCCATCCAGCTCAGAGCTGAGTATCACAGGTTTAGCATCTGTGTTGCTTCCAATTGAATTATGTTCTGTTTTCCTCAAATAATTTCCCCAGTTTGTTCAGTCTTGTTTGAATTTTATTT
The DNA here is from genome assembly GCA_039654755.1 of Calcarius lapponicus. Classification (NCBI taxonomy): domain Eukaryota; kingdom Metazoa; phylum Chordata; class Aves; order Passeriformes; family Fringillidae; genus Calcarius; species Calcarius lapponicus. The sequence goes on along the minus strand of CM077462.1, from coordinate 17,398,619 downwards.
CATGTGAAAGTTTAACTTAGGTTTATGTCTTTTCTCCTAGTAAAAATACTGAATAACACTGAAGCTAGGATGATAGATTTGTGTGGAACACCACCTCCTGTTTTGACAGCAAAACACTGATAAGTGTTTGAAAGATACAGCCTCTACTGCCCTTGCATTTTTTCTCTTCTGTTGGAGAACCAGCACATTGGCACGTTGCTTTTCCTAAAACTATTTTAATTCCTATGCAAAGGTGGGCATCTTGCCATATTGCAGTGTCTGCTATGTGATTAAACCAGCTGAAATTTCTGATCTTTTATGGTGCTGGAGCATAGGATTTTTAAAAGGGAAGTAGATAAGAAAGAAATAGGAAAATTACTTTAAAAAGCTCTTCTACTAAAATTTCTGTACTGGGACTCTAATATTTTTTCATGACTGTTACAATAAATGAGTACATGCATGAGCCTAGAATTAATGTAGTTATAATTAAGCTGCTCTCAAAGTCATTAGATATTTTAAGCTGTTGAGCCATTTTCCAGCCCATTAACTTTATTTAGACATAATTATATTTTTTAACATGTTGGTCCAGAGAATGCTGTGATCATGATTATACATATGCCACAGTGCAGTAGACATACTGCACAATGATGTATCTTTATTTTGGGTTATTCGTATAACCCCAGACAATGAGTTGTGCAGGATTTTTTTTTTGTGGGAAGAAGAGGACAGAGGCAGGGAGATGCTTTGAGGTGGTGGTAGGGTTTTGGTTTGCTTACTATTTGCATTTTTCTCTGGAGTTTTCACACTCTTTGTCATGTCTGTTATAGCTTCTTCAGTTGTTGCTTCTTCTCCTGTCATGACTATTGTAATTACACCCCAGCTCTCATTTCACAGTTGGCATCCTGCTAGCAAAAGATGATGATATTACATGGAATCATTCCAGAATCAAGAGAATTCCCTGTTTTGCCAAGTTTGTGTTTAGTAATTTAAAGCTTCATTTATCCCTTGAGTTCTGATGGTCTGGCAAATACAAAACAAGAAGTAAGAAACTGGCCAAGTATTTCTTCCTGTACAGAGGTAACCCACAAACTTTCAGCCAGGAGTACCCTTGTTTGTTGGATGGAGATTAAATTGTGACTTTAAAATTCATGTGTCACAGCTTAGGGAATAGCTTCACATTTTGCCTTTTAGGAAGGTGCTGGGAAATCTCTGCTTATGAACAGGAGCCTCTGAGAAAAGTTTCAGTGCTTTGCTTGGAGAATCTCAGGGAGATAAAAATTCAGGGACAGTTTCATTAATTCCCCTTTTCTTCAAGAATATTTTTAGGACAGAGGAGTGTTCCCAGTTCTTATTGACACCATGCTCTGTTACATAGGTATCTCCATATTAATTAACAGGGCATCTCAAATCTGTGTTATATCCAATGATGTGCTTTTAAGTTTAAAGTGAGGCATCTTATCCAGAGCACGTCCAGGCAGTCTGATTCCCTAAAGGGGTAGTTTGGTACAGATTGACAGGATCTCCACAGGCTGATACTCAGAGCTGGAAGCTGCTAGACAAAATAAAGATAGAAATGTTTAAAGTGTGCTTTTCTTTTGAGTCCTTAGGCATCTTACTCAGGACTTCAGAAAACTGATACCGTTGCCCTGAAGTCTCTCTTGAATTAGGTCTGAAGAACTTAACACACGGTTTCTGCAAGTGGTACAGGCCAAAAATATTTTCATCCCTAGAATGTGACAGCTTTTGCCCTAGAGATGAGAGCACTGGGTTTGATTCTTCCTTCAGTTTCAAGGGCTTTAAATCCTCCCACACAATAGAATGCTGACAGTGGAAAAATACTAAAGAAGATGTAGGAACAAAGATCAAGACAATCCTTACCAGAGGCCCTGATAGCAGCTCTTGATTGATCTAGTGAATCCTGTGTTATATTTGACCTGTCCTTACCAGAGGGCATTGCAGTCCTGATCTATCCAACTTTGCAACACAGGGCAATCCTGCAGTTAATCAGTCTTGGGAATTTGGATCCCTAGAGACTAAGAGAGGAATTTTCTCCCAATTTATCTTATCTTATAAACTAATATTATTGAATATCACTTCCCTCTACTCTTCACTTAGATGCCATGTGAATGTGGTAGTTGGAGCTCGTATTGTTCTGGTGTGATCTGAATAAGCCCACCAAAATGAGGAGAGGGAAGGTATTCCCTTGCAGAGGTTTTAGGCTCTAATCTAGTTGTTCTTACTCCAAGCCAACTTTTGGGCACAGTCAGCCTCCTAATGGGGATTAAAGACGAACAAAGAAGCACCTTATGAATTCAGGCATTTCTTGCACTAAAGAAGGGTAAGAAAAAGCTTTGGGAAATTAGGAATGGAATTGATGCACTTCCATTCTTAGCTCTTTGGTGAATTTCATTGTTTATGACTAAAGCGAAACAAATAATTTCAATTATAATGATATTTTGATGAATTGAAACTCACTAATGAAAAGTGGGTAAGCAACAATATTTAATTAATGGATTTAATTACTGCATCTAATCATTGTGTGTAATTAATCATTGTGTCTAGCTAAGATAACAGCTATGAATAAACTATGTTGGTCTGGATGGAAAACCATCTTTCCACTAGTAGTCTCAAAGGGAGAATTTGCCATTACATATTGAATTGCCCCTATTCTGGATATTGAACTCCTCCCATATAAAGCAAGGAGGCATGCTTTGAGGGCTGAGCTAAAGTTTCAGCTGCAGTTACATAGGGCTTGTGCTGCTTTAAATCTTTGTAGCTCTCTTGTTTGTGGATTATAACTTTGCTTTGCTGTGCCAATTTCTGTGCTAGGCAGCACTGGTAGGCGCATAACTCTCCCAGGAGCAGGGAGTCTGGATTAAGTACCTGAGAGCAAAGTGTTGAACACAGGAAAAGTACCTACAAATTTCAGTAGTGCTCTGTATTTTGCATTTCTTTCTGATCTTTCTAATTTCCTATATTGTACCATTGCTCCTGTAAATGCAAGTAATATTTTCTGAATATTTTTTTTCATATCAGTGTAGAAAATACGTGTCCATGCTTCAGACCACCAACATTATGTAGACTACATAGAGTGATTGTGTGATTGTCGCAGGTGGAATCATACACTTCACTCTCAAGAGATTAGCAACAATATATTCCATTGATACAAGCCAGTGAGATAACAGTGGAAAGGGTGGCAGTGGTTTAACAGGATTTGCTGGCAAGGTACACTGGAGTATTTACTGCATAGAAGACAGGGTCAAAATGGACAGAGATACCTCCCTGTTAATCATGAGGTTCAGAAAGCACTTTATTAAAGCACCTTTTAGAAAAGCATTCTAAATTCCTTAGAAGGGGATTTAGGTGCTGCTGGATTCAGACTCAGTCCCAGACTCGGCCAATGGTTTATGTCTAAAAGATTCTGTATGTGCAATCAATGTTTTATATCACTTGGCTAAAATAGTCCAGTGGGTCCTTATTCCAAATTCACTACTGAATAAGGATTCTCCTACCTCAGGGACTAACCTTGAGAGCTGTCCCTACTCAAGGTGAGATCCTGCTGCCTTGCATTAAAGCTCAGCTGTCTCACAGCTACCTGCTGTTTATGGAGTAATATGGTTTTACTCAAATATTCCCAGGTAATAGCATGCTTTGAAACCAGCAGGTACGAAGAATGCTGAAAAGGCTATGGTTCATTACTCCTGACGTATCTTTGAGCGAACTAAGAAAAAGGAAAAAAATTCCAATGATTCAGCATAATAATTGGAACTAATAAAATTGTTTATTCACTTATTTCTAGAACAACTTCTAGGTTTCACTTACAGACCTGCAAGTATAATATCAATATTTTGGCACATTATGTTGTTTATAGTAGTTTATTGATTTTTAAAAATGTCTAAAGGATTTCTTATGTTGAATTCTTAGGGAAATAAATGAACAGTTCTCATTATATTGTACATCTCAGCTTTTCTTCTCTTATTTGTTGCCCAAAGAAATGCAAAACTTCTTTTTGAAAGCAATTTGCAGGAACATGATGCACAAAACATCCGTTAAGAGTCACAGTAGTGACCTTATCCAAATTGGAAGAGGAGCATTGCTGTTACTATGCATGTGCAAACCTGATGTGTGATGAGAATAATCACAAACATGCAATTTCAGTGAGTGACTTTATTTGCAGAGGAATAGTCAAAGCACTAAAATCACATTTCATTCCCTTGTATTTGCAAACATTATCTCTCCGCCTTTATAGTCAACTGGACTTTAAGAACCACTACCAATATTGAATGGAACATAAGTTTGGAGATATAACCAAGCTTATTTTTCTTTTAAGTACACAGGAAGAATTAATAACACAGGCATTGTCTGCCTCTTGGTGAGGGAGGCAGAGGGCAGGCAGAGAACATGACCATCCAGTCAGTACCAGCACAGATATATTGAATACTGACAACTGTATATTTGGGACTTGTGTTTCTGTGCTGCTTCTAAAATTAACTTTAAATTTCCACCTGAAGGCTAAGTTCTCTACTGCTGCCCTGAAGATGCATAGACATCAAAGGCGCTGGTCAATCAACTTTCAGGGGGCTGAGGAAGAAATTTTGTTGACACTAATATGATGTATGAACGCCTCAAAAATTTCCTTTTATGCTTTTTGTATGCTTTTATTTCTAGGCACTTGCACCAAGTCTTCCTCAGTGGGGAAAGCTACAGTGTCTCCAGGATTTTGGTTGCTTAGTAATCCAGAGGACTTGCTCAACAGTGTGTTGGAGCCCTCTCGACAGCCATGGTTTTTCTCCCTCTGTAAAGTGAGGGTAGGAGGGCTGGTGAGCAGTCAGATCTTGGCCTAGTAGGAAGATTTCACCCAGCAGGAGCACAAATACAGACCTGGAAACCTGAAAGCATCCCATGATCAAGCATATGAATAATGTCATGGGGCTGAGGAACTCAGCTGCTAGCCCATGAGATGCTCACAGACAAGGCAGCAGGAAGCCTTCAGGGATTAGTCCCTTGTGCCATGGGAATTTGTGAGAGAGCCATTGTTCCTCACTCTCAGAAGACACTGACACCATCTTTCTCCTTCCAGCGCTGTGCCTTCCCACTGGCAGAGTGTAACTCCTTTTGGACAGGCTACAACTGCAGGGAATCACCTCCAGCCTGGTTTGAGAATCCCCCACCAGCATTTTTATGGGATCTGTCTCATAGGTTAACTATATATTTCAACTGAAAGACAGAATAAGTGAGCACAGTTAAAATTTCTCTTATATACTGTTGGTAAGTAAGGCTGATAGATTTTTGTTGTTTGGATTTCTCACTCCCCCAGATTCAGCCACACAGAGTCAGCTAAAAATTACAGTTTAATTTATTTTAAATAGAGAAATTCTGTTTTCAATTATTTTCTGTCACCTCCCAAAAGACTCCTATCTTGATATTTATTTTTCAGTTGGAGTTTACTGTTACTATCCTTGGATCATTTATTAGCTGGTGATGGTTCTTGCTGACTTGGTGGAAAGATTGCTGAGGAAAACTAATATACTAACCTTCCTACTGTATTAAGGACTTCATGTTAGTTTTAATGGAAGTAAGGGAAAGAAGTTTTTTCTTTCACATTTCATCAGACATCAAAACGGAATCATTTATTTCATCCTGAAATTGAAAGCAACCTCTCTGGGATAAAATTTACATGGAAAAAAAGCCTGTAGTGTGTTTTGTGTTCTTACTCTAAAACCCAGCACACTAAATCAAGTCTTCATTTTCATATCTGTTACCTAAGGAATATTACCTGAATATATCTGACTGACATTTTTCTAAGCCAGTCAGGTACCCCTGTGATCCTTTAATTATTGTGTCAGCCTGGTGAATGAATACATGTTGCTTATTTGTTGAGGTAGGTACTGAAGGAAATGTAATAAAATACCTGAGCCACTCTGATCTCAAAATAAATTAAGAATATAATTCCTATTTTTAGCAAGTTTACATTTTATTTTTTGTGGACCTTAAGTACTTTATAGCACAGTTACACATATAGCAAACTGTTGCTTCCAGAATCAGTAGCTGTTGCTCTCCTTATCAGCATGCTGGGATGTTACCTTATAGTTTGATGGACCTAGTTGTATTTCAGCTAAAAGCTGAAAGCTCTACCTCATAAAGGAAGAGATCCCTCAGTTTTCCTTCAGTCCCACCCTCTTCCACTTTTCCCATTTTTTCCTCTTTACATTAGTGTGTGAACAAAAAAAAAAAAAAAAAAAAGAGCAGGGCAACAGCCAAACAAGAAACTACTAAGGACGTTTTAAGAACTTCATTCCATGTTTTTTGCTAATACATTCTCTGTATTTCCTCTGATAACTTTTATGTGGCTAGACCTTTGGACTTTGATGGCATCTTGTGTTCTGTCCTTTCTGTTGCTGGAATTTGTGTTGGGAGGAGTCTCACTACTGTCCAGTACAGATTTTCAATAGAGCCCTGACAGCCTGACTTGTCTCAAATTCAGAGTTACAAGTGGAGCTGCTGGAGTGTTGTAAATGGGCTGTAAAAGGAATTGCTCATTTTCTCTCTCCCTCAGTGATGTGCAAGCATAATTAATATCTGTAAAGCTTTCTCAGTAGGGTTTTCCTTGGTTAGAAGTCCTCAGCAATCACACTTTCTGATGTTCACAGACTGCAGGAATAGAATTTCTGGATTAGAGTGGTTTTAATATTAAAGTCATTTGTGAATACAAATATTAAAGCATATGTGCATACATATGTCTTCTGAGGGGTTACCATCTGCCCATGGCACATACATGATAGCTGCCATTTTTTAGGAAAAGTGGAATAATCCCATTTTTGAAATAAAATAACATATATCATAAAGTAGATATTCTGGCTCAACAGGCATCCTCTCACTGGTTATGAAGATAGTGAATGTGTGTAGTTTGTCTCCTTCTTAATACATTAATCTTTTAGGTGTAATTTAATGATAGGCAATTGTTTGAATGCTGTTTGTCTGTATAAAATCCCTCAAGGATGTTGATCTGATGTGTGATAATGAACAAATATTTTTTAATGTCTTGTATTAGTGTTCCACAGGGTCATATCACATGAGGTGATTTCCAAGTATGATATTCTTGTTGAATAACCAGTGAAGACAGAACAGTAGAATTTGCTAAAAAGCTACATTATACAGGGTTTTTTTTTTGTTGGATTTTGGTTTTTTGCTGTTTGGTTGTTTGGTTGTTTTTTTCCTGAGCTATGAGCTGTTGCACTTGTTTTCAGAGAAAATACTCACAGCTGTTATGCATATCTGTCATATAGAATAGCTGCAAGTGACTGTATTGGGAGCAGAGAGCACTTACTACTAAACTAGATGAAGCATTTGAAAGCACTGATAGGTGATCAACATAGACGAGACATAATGTTATTGCTCCATCTTCCTCCACAAAGAATCACAGAAACCCAGGAGAGTTACAGGATGCTTTTTCCTTGGGTATGGCTGAGATGGAGTTACTTTTCTTTGAAGCAAACCTTGCAGTGTTGTGCCTTGTACTGTCAGATAGAAAGGTGTGGGTAACACACCAGTGTTTTGGCTACTGCTGAGCAGTGCTTGCGCAGCATCAGTGGTCTCTCCCAACCTTTCCTCCTTTCCAGGAGACTGGGGGTGGGCAAGATCTTGGGAGAGAGCATAGCCAGGAGAGCTGACCAGAACTGACCAAAGGGATATTCCATGCCATGTGATGTCTTCTCAGCAGAAAAAGCTAAGAGAAAGGAGGAGGAGGATGGGGGTCATTCAGTATTATGACATTTTTCTTCTGAAACTCTGCTTCCTGGGAAGTGGCTGGATGTCACCTACTGATGGGAAGTAGAAAATTAATGTTTTGTTTACCTTTGCTTCTGCATCTGGCCTTTGATTTTGCTTTATTAAACTGTCTTTATCTCAACCCATCAGCTTTTTGCATTTTATTTTCCTCTTCCCCTGTCCCACTGAGAAGAGTGATAAAACAAGTTGGTGGGCGTCTGGCATCCTATCTAGGTTGAACAACCAGAGTCCTTAAACAAGGCATTTTTAAGTAGCTCTTCTAGCATGACTAACTGCCAAAAGGGACCAAATGCCAGGTTTCTTTCAGCTGGAATAGAAAAATTTGTGTCTAAACCCCTGAAGCAGCTTCTGCTTGGAGAAATCATATTGCTATCTCTAAAGCCCTGTGATGAATTAGAGAAAATATTAATGAAAAAGCAAGGGATTTAAATAGTGTTCCATCACTCACTATAACAAATGTTACTAGCAAGCCAAGTCCTGTACATGCCCATGCTGTTTTAGTGCAGCCTGTTCTGACACCTGTGGTAACAAACTGTTCCAATGGGACAAGGACCTAATAAGACCCCATTATCAACACAGTTTTTCTTTTGTCTGCAACACCTGCAAAAGCTTCAGGTTGTGCCCCAAGACCTAGGAATGCTCACAGTGGGAGACACAGTCTTACCTTGTCTGAGTGTACAGGACTCAGCCAGCCATGGACCTGTAGTTTCTACTGGCTTGTGAAACTTGTGAAAATTCCAGCTTTTTTCTTGCTTTTTTACATTTGATTGAAACTGATCTGTGAGTTCATAAATCAGTGGGAAAGGTGATCACAGAACATTGGAAAATCAAACACTAGCCCCATAATGTCCTCACCTATTCTGTGTCTCAGTAATGCTGTATTCCTCATTAGTAGTTTCAAAGAAAACATCTGGGTTCTCCCATGCTTTCTCTTGCATTTGTGTGTCTTTATAACACAGATGTGAACTGCTTAATCTGTTCTCAGCTTAATCAGAGATCTGACCTTATATAGAGTGTTTATCCACAAATTCAGAGAGTTCATCAAGGTGCTTAAGTATGTGCTTGTATTAAGAAGCTAAGTAGCCCTGCTGACTCCGGTTGTGCGTACTTTAGGACCTTGATGAGGAAGTTGCAGAATATGTGAATAAAGATCTGGTGCTTTCCCAAAGTAAATGAAGGGATGAGCTGAGACAAATAAAGAATTAAAACAGAGAAGGGGGGAATAAAAAGATGGGTGTACTGAAAAGAGGAATTTTGTGGTGAAGGTAGCTGGGAATAATTAACTGTTTTTTCTAAGTTCATTAGCACAACTTAGATGAATGCTGAGGGTCATGGCAAGAGTGTGGTGGCAAGTTAAAATCAGATGGGGGAAACTGTTAGTGCCCCTCATCAGCTGCCCTGCGCCTTTAATGCCCAGAGTTAAGGCAGTCTGATCCACCTCTGAATCAGCTCTGCACCAATTAACTTCTGATCCCAGTATTGTAAGCTGAATCTAAATCAGGGACAGAAGTGGTAATAGGAGCATCAAAATGATTCAAAACTGTTAGTGAGCTTTATTTTCTATTTTATAAAAAATTATTGCCATTCACAGTCTAGGATTGATTGTACTTTGACGGTGAAACATATAATCCCATTGCCTTTTGATTAAGTGCCTTGCAAACCTCCCTGTCTTCAGTGGGGCTTCATTTCTGAAACTAATGGCAGCATTAATCTTGGAGAGATGATTCGCAGAGCAAGATACTGCTCAGCATGAACAAGGTTGTGCATTAAGGGAAAGCTGGTTCTACAGGGGGGTTAGGCTTAGCTCCCTCTGTGATTAATCATCTTCCTCCCAGCTGCTGCTCTGATTTTTTTTTTTTAATACACTCCAAATGCAAACAAGGGCACAAACCTACCTGTGGCTAAGACTAGCTCACAGCTGTCAAAGTTGTTTTTTAAACACAAAAGCAGACACGAATGAGACATCATTTTTAATCAGAGATATTGGTACTTTTATTTGTCTCAGTATTGTTCAATCCTTGTTGTGTTAGGTAACCAACTCTTTAACAGGCCAAATCCATTCCTTATTCACATAGGCAATGGGCTGTTTTCCGTACCTCATTGAACACTGTCAGCATAGCACTTACACATCTACAATTAGCAAAAAAGTTTTAGGCAAATAAAACATAAAACACTACTCCCCTGCAAGTTCCCACTCTCATTTTCTCTTGCAGTCAGTCACAAGGCTGAAGAGCAGAAAACAAGATGGATGTTTTCACTTAAAATATTCTAGAAGGGTTTACTGGAAATAATTCTGAAAATAAACTGGAGTGCAAGAAAACAGCCAGAAATGTGGCTGTTGTTGAGACTAAGTAGGAAACAAAGGAAAACATCATTGTAAAGTCTTACAAGAGGAGAGGTTAGCAGTGGGGTCTCAGAGGGAGATCTCCTGTTTAATGGATCCATAAATTACCTGGAAAGGGAGATGGATAATGAGGTTAGACAATTTGTGGATGCTACAAAATTATTCAGGCTCATTAAAAAAAGAAATCACGGAAAGTTTTGGAAAGTTGTCATGACAGTTTTGGATGGATAATGTATAGCTATTAAATGATCAGTGGCCCAGAGAAAAGAAATGATTACTCTGTGTTTCTTTTAATGTAAGAACTCAGAAGCATCAAGTGAAACAATTGAGAGACAGGTTTTCAACAGATAGGTTGACTTTCCTTTATAAAATGTGATTTTTAAACTCTGTCCCAGGTGTTCTGGAGACTAAAAATATGAATGGTTCAAAGAGTGCTTAGCCATGCATCTAGACTTTGAGAAAAAAAACCATCAAGAGTGATTAAACATCAAAACAATGATATAAAAATAGCTAGCTCTAGGGAATTGCTCCCCCAGCAGAAGACACTCTCCCAAAATACAGAAGAGTTGCAGTCTACTGGAAAGAAGAAACCATTTGTTAGGAAAAAGGAGCTTGCTACCCTTTTTCATAAATTACTCTTCTTTCCTTTTTTTACATTTTATGTTTTACATTTCCTTTCCTCATGGTTATTCCAGTGGTCTTTCAAATAGGGAGATGCTAATCTGCCATCAGGAGTTGACTGTATTCCCTTTCTTGCCTGTTGTAAACCAAATGTCTTGGTGTCATCAGAACTGAAACAGCAAAGCAAATGTCATTCAATGGTGAGAGGAGAATCTAATTGCTATTAACTTTAATATGATGGTCACCCCAGGGACAGCCAATGTAGTATCTGAACTCCATGTTTGAGGAGTACAGTTAATTAATATCAATGTGTCTAAAGGGCAGAAACTTTTTTTAATCCTCAAAACACTAAAATTTCCTGGCAAAACACCCAGCCAGAATTTTGTTTTAGAGGTAACCTGTGGTGAAAGTCTTTTCAAAAAAAAAGGCAAATGTGATATAACACCAAAACTGGTCACTGAGTTTGGTGTTACAGGAAGAAATCCAGATGAATAATACATAAAGTTTGAAGTATGCAAACAAGAAAATCTACTCTGTTTATGTTGCAATGACATCTCTCAGACTCATGGAGTTAGATGTTCTTGATGACTTACTGTAGGTGCCTGGAGACAGGCTGTATCTCCTTTCCTTCTCAAGAAGCATTTTTACTGTGTTTATGGTTATCCAGTCTGTCATAAGGCTTTTGGAACCTCTGCTGATGCCTGGAATTGTTTCTTTTGATGGGCTGCTGCTCTTAAGATACTGCATGTTCTTTGTTTAATCACTGTGGTAAGCAGTTTTATCATTCAGCTGAATTGCTCTCTTAGCTTTAAAAAACATTGATTACAGGGTATGCAGTGACAGCACTCTTTTTTTAGACTTTAAAGCTGCAGACGAGCCCACTCAAGTATCTGGCTTCTTCTTTAACCTTTTCCTCTAAAATAAGCAATGAACAAATGCATCGCATCCTGTGGCCTACTCTATTCAATGTAAAACTTTCAGAAATACCCTGTGAGTTCTTGGCCCTTTTCTGTGATTAGTTCTCATCCTTCAGGTGTGTTTGATGAGCTGTGGCACTCTGCCATGGGTACAGTATGTATTCTGCTGCTGACTTGTATTTCCAGAGCAAGGAGAGAAGAAGGAACGTGGCAGGCCCCAAGTGCCGCGGGGTCCATCTGTAGTGCCAAGAGGTGGGCCAGCCCAAACACTACATGAGAAGGAAGAATTAGAAAACAAACAAGGCGATGATTTCAAAACATCCTTGAGATTATGGTGGCTTGCTGAAAGAGCTTGTAACTACAGTGGAAAGGTGAAATTCAGTCAATCATTTGCTATTAATTATTCACTGAGCTCTCATCTCCACTTAGTGGGAAATTGAACTAAACTTAGTGACCTTTGGAACAATTTCATTAATGCCTAACTGCTTTGCAAAACAGTTTGAAACCTGATTTACTGGAGTAATATTCTCTGTTCTTGTTTAAGAAGTGTCTCTGAGGTCTTTTTTTAATAAAGTGTTACAGAGCTCTTGGAGCTAAAACCGGAACACACAGTATGTGAAGAACTTTCACAGGGAACATTTAGAATAATTGTGTCATGTAGTTGTGCTTATAGAAAGTTGTCATTTGATTGCAGTGGTTGTCACTAGACTTTTGTTTATAATCTCCCTTGGGGAAGATGAAAATGTAGCTCTTAAGTAGGGATAGTCCATACAATTTGCAGCAAGGGTATCTCTGCAAGGGGTATTTGTGGTCATAGTGGGTGAGTTTCCCAGGTTTGCTTCCAAGATACTATGTGCTAGATATGTTTTGAAATAGAAGCGTCCCACAAATTCAAACACAGAAAATCATGAACTAGTCTGGTACATAATAGAACAACAAAAAGTAAAGGTGTACTCTGTCATTTCCATCACCAAATCTAAAGTTAATAGATGGTGCAAATTAAGACTGTTAGCAGGAGCCATCAAAATCACAGATTTTTTGCCTTGTTTAGGATGGTCTGCTCTTTCAGTTTTATGCTCCAGTGATTAAAATTGGCAGGGTTAAACTGGTTCCAAAATCAAATTATCACAATAAATGCACAAATGAAGCTCAAAACTGAGTAAAATTGCTGTACTGATATATAATTTTTTTGAAAGTTTATCAGTTAAATCTGCTTAAGGGCACTAGAGCTCAGGAAGAGACCTTGCAGGCCAAGTAATATCAACAGTAGTTTATGAGACACAAAATAGTTAAAAATGAGCCTGCAGAACCACTGAATACTGGAGATTAAAAGGTAAATAATTCCTAAAGTATTATTAGAGCTTTGTTTATGTTTTGCCACCATTTTTCCAGTTACCATGGCAACTCTGCCTGATTGCTAGAGCCCTGTAAGGCATTTTTTACTTTGGCAAACACAAAACCTGGTAAGCTGGCTGCAGGGATGCTGGCAGATTGGGACAAGCTGTTTAATAGCCTGAATGTCCCTCCAGAGATTAGTGACTAGAGTGGCACCAAACAGTCAGTCATCCTTGCCCTGGCTGTGATTACTTCACATCTCTTATGAAATGGGAGTTATTCCTAAGATATTTTGTTCAGGAAAGAAAGGCTTCACTGCAGAGATAGAGAGGGGAAAAATATTTTCTTTAACAAAGTCACAGGTTTCCTGACGTTTTTTTCCTTTGCAATTTCCTATCATTTTAATACTCAAATAATGCTAAGTAAATGCTAGGTTAAAATAAAACAGATTTCAAGAAAAAAATAGGAGTAAAATTTTTTCTCCAGCTACTTATGAGAGAATACTTAAGAAATTAAGTTGATTCAAATGACACAGATCTGCTAGTGGAAAGCCTCTGTTAGCCACTCTCCAAACAAATAGTCTCCTCTGATTCAGCATCTTATGAATTGTGTTGTAAATTATGAGCCTTTTGTTGTTCTTCCTGGAATCACCTAATACTAAGAGTAACAAAATGTGCATCTAAACGTATTTTTTTTTTCATTTACCATTTCTGTAAGTGAACTTCTGAGGAGGAGAAAAACTGGCACATGTTCAGTACCCACTTCTACAGACACTTTAACAGCTCAGGGTATTTATGTACTGGGAATATCATCTTTTCATAGCTGAACAGGAGTGCTTCTGATGGTGTGGAGACTTTGAAAGTCCCCAAGTCTCCATTCTTTGTAAAGGCAGTGGTGCTTCATATTATTAAAGAATAGAAATGTAAAGATTCAAAAATTTCAAGAGGCAATCCAGTACCTTTTGCATTGAAATGGATTCAAGGACACTTAAGTAAACCTTAACAGAAGCTTATTTGCTCAGCTATAAAAAAACCTTCAAGAGGAAATTCTACAATCTGTTCAACTTTTAGTAGAACTTTACTGTTTTGAGTTTTTTCCAGAACTAAAGAACCAAACTTATCCATAATTGAACCTTTTTTCTCTCTACTTTTCTAAGGATTCTCTTCATCTTGTTGGTATTTCTCAGAAAGGGTAGCACTGGGAGTAAGTAAACATAGGCCTTGAATCGTGTTCATGTCTTTTCCCACACAGTTCATGCATGTATATTTAACAAGTTTCATCATACTGATTTTTGACTCTGCTGACCCTATCTCCAATTTAAGCACATAATTTGAGTTGTGATCTAAGCCAGAGAGTTTGCAGTTCTTTTGAAAGTTGAAATCATTTATAGAATTTGAATGTATTTTTTACGCCATGATTCAAGTAATAGCTGAAAAGATTGGAAACAGAACTATATATACAGTTACACTAGTTCCTGTTGGAGATTTCTCCCAGTGATGCCAATAAGCATGCAGTAGAGCAAATCCTTTTTTTACTAAAACATTTTAATAGGCTCTGTTGGCACAGATAGTCACAGGAAGCCACTGGCAAACCAGGGCATTTCAAGGTCCCAAGAATGTACGCAGGTATAGGTCTTACTCCCTTAAATTCCTTCTAAAAGTATGTTCAAAGTGGACAACCAGAAGAGAGAAAAGACTCTGCTGCCCACAGAACACATCTGTGTACAGGAAGCAGAAAGAGCCAAGCTGCCTTTGCCAGTTTTCCGAGGTTGCCGCCCCTGCTATGCAAAGTGCACACCTGAGCGAGGCAGCGCACACCCTCCAGCATCTCCTGCTTTGGTACATCAGTGGCTGTATTACATCAGCCTTTTGGTTCAGGCCAGCAGAACTTTCCCTTTTGCCTCCCCTTTCTGTGCTTCGGACGCACCATGGAGCAGGCTCAGGGCTCACAAATGAGATTCCTTTTAGATGAACTGGGAGCTGTGTTCCAGCAGCACACCAGAGACACATGCCAACTGTGAAAGGGCGCTTAGACTTAGGCCAGACTAAAATCAACCTAAAGGAAAAAATCTTGAAAGCATTCAGAAAACACCAACAGCTGTTGCTCTTAGTCCTGTTAGATTTTTTGTTGTTGCTTTTTTTTTTTTTTTTTTTTTTTTTTTTTTCACTAGAGGAGAAATCTTACTTTATTTCAAGGCTTTCTGCAGCAAACTGCATTGTCAGAGAGAGCAGTGTCAGACCAAAATCCAAAATAGACTTGAGGATTCTAGTTGGTTATGAAAAAGCCTTTTTTCTCTGAATTGCCTGTTGTAAAAAGGATCAGCTGGTACAAGAAATTCCTAAAGTGGTTTTAGTCAAGTCATCCTCTTGTCACACAGCAGCTAAATCCCAGAGTGCATGTAAAGCTCAGAAATACTTCAGCAGGCTGCAGTTGAATCCACACGATTGAGATTCCTGATCCTGCATAATATAGGCACTCAAATCACTGAACTATGGGGGGTTTTAACAAGTAGACTTTTACTTTTCATGAAATAGAAAACTACAGAAGAAATGCCAATGCCTTATGAAGCACTTCCACCCACAAAGGTAGGATTTGAAGCTAACGTGTAATAAGAATGTAAATAATAAATAATGCATTAGTGTCTAGTCCATCAGCAGTTAGGTATTAAATAGGGATTTCTGAAGCCAGGAGAGCTTTTTAAAAGCAAAGTTTTGAAAGAAATAGAGGGAAAAGCAAAATAAAATTGACCTGAAACAAGTCTACCTCTACAGATTTCAAAGACATAATCCCCAGGAGCACAGCAAAAGCTTTCTTGCGCTTGTAAAATAATATAGACTTGATGTGAAGATTGACCCAGACTCAAGGAATTTGTGATTCTGTCTTACACATGTAAGGAAGGATTGCCACTTGCAAGCAAAAACTTAGGGATTTTTTTAGGTAAGCTTTGCTATTTCCATCCCACATTCCCCATAACCAAAGAAATTAATTCATTTTTCTAAACTGAGTATGTATTTCTTTTATAGCTCCATTATAGTGGATACTATTACTAATACCAATAGCCATCTCAAAGTTGTTCCTTAAGAATCTTCTATTTGTAGACCTTCATGAGTAAAATAAGCACACAGTAATTGCACTATGTGCTGACACACCCTGCTCAAAAGTGAGAGTTACTACAGGGTTTAGATTGTACCCATGTCATCCAGCAGCACAAATAGGCCCTTGATGTAGGTGATTAATTCTGTAAAGATGGAAGCAGATTCAGAATAAAAGATCCTGCACAGAATCTTGAATTTCACTGATTTTCTGTTCATGACACACAGAAGATATGGATGAGATTGGTCATAAAATAGGGCATGCACAGGGATTTGCATATCTTTCCAGATAATTTGAGCTGTAGAAATACAGCTTTGTTCTTCCTGGTTTTGCTGCTGTATTGTACTTAGCAGCTGGCATAAGAATATAGAAGGGCCATATAGCACCAGTCCAGATTTCTAGCTCCATATCCTGTTTCTAACTGTAGCCAAGACCAAAGGCTCAGAGAAGAGTATAAAAATGGAAAAGTTATGGTATTTTCTCTTCTGTACATTTTCCTATTCCTTATCTTTAGCCCAAGGACATCTTGAGGTAAAGATGATATCTTTGTGTTTAATAGCTTTTATGCATTTTTCTTTTGGACTTTTTCTTGTGGTTTTTTAAACTCTATGAAACCTTTTAGTATCTACAACATCCTGTACCTAGTTTAACCATGTTTTGGTTAAGAACAAATAACACCTTCAGTTTGTTCTGGAACTGTCATCCGTGTAATTTTAAACCTCCCTCTATATAAGTGTAAGATATCTATGTTGGATGGCAGTCAGATAAACAATCAGCAAACAGTTGCTCCAGCTGCTCTTAGAAAATAAATTGAAACCTTGCTGAATCTCATTGACAGCTAAGTAATTGAAGATGTTGTTGAAAAGGTGCATCTAGAGTCAGCATATACAGGAAGTATAAAAAGGAGGTTGTACCTACCACTTAAGAAAAATGAGTCTTGATGCAAAAGGAGCACAGCTCTGGTTATTGCTGAAAAAGAGCTAAAACATGGTTAAAGTAGCACAGGCAAATAATCACTAAAGCTAGCAAGATTCAGACAGCCCAAAATTACAAGGGCTTACACAATGTCTTCTTGTGAATATTGCTGGGATTGTTTTTATCTCAATGTCTGCCTATCTAATAGTATTTTAAGTGAATACTCTTTATACTTAAATAGGTGCAGAGAATCCTACCTCCTTCTACTTCCCTGTTTCAAGTGTGGCACCACTCAGGATAGAGATGATATGGGGAGGTGTAGGGTGAAATGTCTTCAGCTCCCTTATTGTGATTCTCCAGTAGATATATCTGAGTACCAGATATCCAGTATTGGAGACTGAAGTTATAAGGTGACAAGAAATCTTGCATTGTCAGTCACCAAGGAATTTCAGGAAGAGCTCTGTATCTCCATTCCACTGTTTTTGTTTATCCATGACTTTGCAGGCTTTAAACCCAACAACGCTTCTGATTGGGTTTGCTTCAATTTAACTCCAGAGCTTCCTTGTGCAGCTGGCAGTTTCCCCAGAGAGGGACTTGGGTGGTCTTCCCCAGAGCTTAAGGAGTTTTTATCAAAGAGTTTCTTTCTCTTCCCCACTGATGAGGCCAGCTCTGGATACCTCAAAACAAGGCAGATGTCAGCAAACTGGAAAAAGTCCAACTGAAGGTCACTAAGGTGGCTGGGGAGAAGCTGAGAAAGATGAGTTCATTCAGCCTGGAAAAGGGAGGGCTAAGGAGAAGGACAATCTCTTCTCAGAAACATAAAGCAAAAGGACCAAAGCAATGATTGTAAGTTTCAGCAAAAGAAAATCCAGCTAGGTGTAAGGGAAAAAAACTCCTGTCAGAGTAGCTAAATACAGGAACAGGTGCTATGGGACAGGCTGTGGAATCTTAGTTCTTGGAGATTTTTCAAACTCAGCTGGGCCTGATCTAGCCTGATCTAACTTTGATCTGACTGAAGCTAGCAATGCTTTGAACAGGGAACTTGAACTGAAGGACCTCCTGAGATTCCTTCCAATATTAATGTTTCTATGACTTGGTGAATATGACTTTGAAGCCACAATTTCTTCTCTTCGCTTTATGGCCTGCAATCAGGTTGCTCTGTTAATATTTAAACAAATTAAATAACAAGGTAATTTTCTTTGTTCTTAATCAAAGAATTCCACTACAGTTAAAGTGAGAAAATTTCAGAATATTCTAAGTAAGGAATCCCAACCACCAATATGGAAGATTTTCCATATAAGAATGAAACTCCTTTTCATTTAGCAAAAGGGGTTTTTTTTGTACTTGAGTATGATATAATATAAACCATATATGCCATTATGTATGACGAAGGTGAAAAGTATTTGCATGCATAGTTCACAAACCAGAAAACAAATGACATTTGATCTGAAGCTCCAGGGGAGTTTCTGATAAGGCCCTGCTATTTCAAGGTGTTTTGGTGTGGTTTTTTTCCTTGTCAGCCGTTTGGGAGTTTCGGGGTTTTTTGATACAAGAAAAAGAGAAAATACGGTCTTATCACAGACATTGCCTCTTCACTATTGCATTCTATTATATAAAGCAGCACAGTAGTTATTGTAGAAATTACTTCTGTGCTGTCAAAGAGATGTTAGGAATGTGACATAAAGCTGAAAGAAAACCCTTGTCTTCTTGTTCCTAGTGCAACTTCAGTGTAGTATTGACTGTACAGGTGTGAATGTCTCCAAAAGTGTTGAGAGCAGACTGATAAAACTCCTCACTGGGAATGTACTGAGTTCCTCAGGCCACTAAAATCACAGATATAGACAGAAAAAATGTAAGGGATTACCATAGATAAAGGATTTAAAACAGGATGTTTGTTGAAGAAATAGAAAAAATAACGAAAAAAGCTGTGAAGTATCTTAACGATGGTAGTAATAGTACACAACTTTGAAATTAGGGTAAATTTTCTTACCATTTCAAATCCTCCAATTTCATTTTGGTATTCTATCAAAAATATTTTTCACATGCCTTTCTTAATTTCTCCAGAAATGGAATGTTCACAAAATCTGGTTTTCAGGATCATTGAGAAATGGAGTTCAAAATTGCTAAATTATTCTGTTGCACATGGTAAAAAAATCCATCTCTATCTTTTCTTTCTGTGTGAACTTTACTGTGCTGTTGGGACCATGCATTATTAAAACATTATTTGTCAGTGAAACCAATGGAAATGAGTCAGAGTCTCATGAGGACTGTACCTCTTAAGCAATAAAGGCCTTTTCTTATCTGGTCTTTTTGCACAGTAGCATCACATGCTGAAACTAGTGAGAAGTGCTGCTCACTGTTTCTTGGCATAGTGGAGTGCTGTCTGTCAGAGCTAACTAACTGTGTGCAAGGAGAGAATCAGATCTACCCTTAGACAAAGCAAGGCAGTCTGGAACTTGTTATACACTAAGTTCAGATGCTTCAAGGGAATACTTCTATAAACCAGTGTACAAACCCACAGCCAAACCTCTGCAGTCTGGAGTGGCTGCTCAACCTTCTGTTTTCACTTTGTATTCATGTCTTCACTGAAGAAACTCAGTTCATGCGAAAGAGCAAACTTGTCTTGTCAAACTTGTCTCACATTCCTTTCTCAGAATACAGCTGAAGGAGTATGTTTTCTATCAAAAATACTGCCATGACAAGGTTTGTGCACTGTGCACCTTCCTCTTTCCCACCAAGATCCCCAGTTCAATGAATATCTGAGTATCCTTTAAAAGTAGTATCATTTTCCTGAAACATCCCGTGTCTGGTATTTATATCATGAATGGAGGTGGCTCATTACCTTAAAACAGTTACCAAGAGATGGCAGAGAATAACTGGAAAATACTGTGACTTCATTGGATGGACTGATCAAAAAAAGTAGCCAGAAGAGCAACAGTTCAAGAGAAATTTCTGTATGAATTTTGTGAAGAAAACTTGACCTGTGATTAGGTGTAGGAAGCTTTAACTGAGACATTTTTTGCCCTTGGTATAAAAGCCCAAACCAGTTAATGAAGAAATAGTGCAGTCATAGATCTTACAGGATATTTTGTGTAGAATACTAGTAAATTAAATTTCTTAATTTTTTTCATGCTATTTTAAAAATGTATTTATAGAAACACTGGAAGTGACAGTATTCTTCTTACCTTCTATATATTTACAGTATTTCCTTTATGAGAAGACAGTTTATTGCAGACACATACATTTAGGCATTTTCATCAAATGCAAATATTGAATCTGTAACAGATTTTAAAAGTCAAACTTCACAAAACTTGGGGTTTAGATTCAGTTTGGAGTTCAACATCTTTAAGTGGATAATTCAGCATTATCACATTTAATTTAGCATATTTTTATGTTTTGTAAGTGGTTTTGTGTTCTTCCATCCTTCTGGCTTATTAAAAAAATGAGAAAATGAGTGTACATGACCTAGAAACCCTTTGCTTGATACTTCATCGACCTTGATCATGATCATGGTCACCAAGAAATGCAATACGAGAACAAAATTACTACTTTTAATCTTTTTTTGAAATCTTCTATATCAACATGTATACAGGATTGTGACTGATATTTTAAGAGTAGGCTCAGTTCATTCTAAACTTGGCTGAATATTTATTCTTATCAAAGAGCAACTAATGGGATCAGTTGAACTTTCTTAGATACTAGTAATTCCCAACCAAATGGGACCTGTGGAATCATCTTTATCAGAAACATATCATAAATTGGCATATTTTTAATATCTGACAATTTTAAGCTCTGGCTGCTGGATGGTATTCAATAATTTGAAGTGTTAAAACCCATATCTGATGTAGATGTGGTTTAAGAGATTTTTGTAGCATTCACAATAGGAAGGTTTATTGGTGCCTCTCCACAGCTACCTTATCTGAATATAGTATGTCTGCCATGAGACTGAAAACCAGATTTCTTATTGATTTGATACAGAGTGGAAAAAAAATTTCAGTTGGTGAACAAGAAGCCATCCCCTTCCACCAAGCACTGTTTCTTGGTACTGTACATGGTTTAAATTTAACTTAACATCAAGTTAAAGTCTTTCACCAGTGTGAGCCTCTGCCAACATCCTTCCTTTTCCAACCCTTCATTCTCTATCTTGTCCTTTGCAGTCAGGAAATCTCACATCCCCTTTTCTGGCAGTAAAGGTATTGACTGTCATTCTCTAGCACAGCATTCCAGTTTCTGCACACTGTAGCAAATAATTTAATCATAACAGATTGGGTACTATGCAAATGTCAGCTAATCAGCAGTGTGAGAAATTACACGTATTTCTTGCAAAAAGGTAGACTGGTTGGCTTAAAGAAGGAAATATAAATCAGTGCTGATGCAGGTATCCATATCTATGCAACAGTGTCTCTCTGTAGTTGGATGGATGGTTGGAGTATGGTGGAATGGATGCATGGATATGTCACCCAAATGAAGTAAAGCCATCCACACTGCAAATGCCATTTCTTCTACCCATTATACAGCAGCACTGTTACTCCCATTAAAATGGCTATAGTGCATGAAGGCAAGTGATTTGAAATAGAGCATTAAATGATATATTGCAGAGCTGAGTATAAAAGGGATTTATTCTACATCTGGATCATTTTTCTTTGGCTTTTCTACTAAAATCTGACATAATACTAATTAAAAAAACCCTAGTTGCAGACAGATTGTTTCTTAACAAAATAAATAACCAAGGAGTAAGGACAATAGGAACAAAGAGATAACAGAAAACTCACTGCAAAAGGTGACACAGAACATACACCTTCTGTCCTTTCTGTTCTCCCTTTAATTAAAAACAGAGGCAGGAAATAAATTAAGCATATCAAACTTCTGCTCTGTGCAGTTCTCAGACCAGACACGTCATGCATAGCCCCTGCAAAAAAATACACTTGATGGGTGGCATTTGATGGGGCTTTGTGTCCTTTTTTATCCCACTGGTGCAAGACTACGGGACAATGTAATACTGAACTAGTAGGTGTGATTATACCATCAGCTTGGTTTGATCCTGGTTTTGCTATCAGCTCTGATTTTCCCCAGACTATTTACATACATCAGAGTCTGGAGTACACCAAATTGCTACAAAAATACACCTAAATTGCTTTGTATCCCACTCTGCCTCAGGTTTTGAGAGTGTACAGAACAGATAGAACTGGAATGAAAATAAAGTAACTAATGTAATTGAAACATACTATTTTTGCTATCTTTGAATTTTTGGACTCTGAGGATGAAATCCATCTCCCCACTTGTAAATAGAGGAAAATAGACACCTCCAGAATGTGATTCATATAAGGCATGTAAGAAAATTCTTAGAATATACTGAATCCCGTTGTAAAAGCGCGCATAGAAATATTGTCTGAATAATCTCAGATGATTAGCTGAGGTGATAAGTTCTCTCAGTTTTGGATATCTAAATTGAGGCAAATGAATCTGAATAATATTTAGTCTCGGAATAGTAGGATTTACAGTATCATGTATTTTCTTTCATATTTTTAAAAGGCAAAGGTTGCTAATTCCTTTCTGAAAACCGACACATAGACTCATGTCAAAGTTATTTTCTATCCTTACTGTATCTGGGAACTAAAGATGTCCTAGGTGATTTACATTTGAATTAATTTCTGAAAAGATGAGCTTACAATGAAGGTATGCCACAACAAGGTTAAAATTCCTCCAGTATTGGTAAAATTTTGTGTAGAGAAGTTATTAAAAGTTCATCTTTCATCATATAGATGAGTTCAGGATCCACTTTAATATCTTTGCTGCTTGCTTGTTGTCATATAATTCTTCCTTGGGTTTTCCAGTCAGAAGGCCTGAACCATCCATACCCTTCATCAACACATTATAACACACACACACACACACACACACAGAGTTATCTCCTGCTTTGTAGTGAGATCAAAAGGTGGAATCCTTAATCCTAAAATATTAAATGTTCCTCGGTTGTTTTCACTGATTCTTAACTTTAAAAGGTTAGCACATTTGAAAGAGTTAAAGCTGAGATTTCTCTTCAGTTTTCACCCAGACCAACTCCAACTAAGTTCCAGGGAAAAGGAACTTATGAAAAATGAAAAGCGTTGAGCTTTGTTAGATTGTGAAGGCTAGATCAAGGTAAAGCTCTGGCTTTTCAAGAGAAAGTGGGAATAGCTGCCTCTCTGCTTCCATAAGGTACAGGTATCAAACCTAATGAGGGGAAGAGGAAGAAGTTGAAATTATTCATTATCATTTCCTCTGTAGAAGAAAGTACTGAAAGGGGGGTTCTCATACAATTGTGGAAGATACACCACACCTCTAAGTGATGTGCAGAAGCACAGTCACTCTTTTGCATGCTTGGAAACTCCTCTCTGCAATTGCAGGAGTCCCTTACTACAGGCCAGGCATTCACAGCATGGTTGAATCATAGGCTAAAGACCTCAGTACAAAGCCTGTAATACCACAGTATTTACAATAAAGTATGGAGCATGGTAATCCATACAGTATGACTGTAGACATCTGACTTTCCAGATGTTCTTCCAATTGAAAATGCAAATGGTCATTCTCTGAATGTCTGTAGTTACGATAATCTTTTCATCTAGTGGAGTGGGTATTTTTCTCGGTCAAGAGTAAACAAACAATTCATGGGTTGGTGCCGTGGTCTAAGCTCAGCTGGAAGTTAGGCTCCATGCAGTCACTTCTCTCCCCCCTCTCTCTGGTGAATGATAGAGAAAAAAGGCGGAGGTGACAGGTTGAGACAACAATTTTCTGGAAACAGCAATGAGATAAGAAAATAAAACCAGTAACAGCAACAATAGTAATAACAGCAACATATAAAAGAGGGTGATTACATGCAAAAATCCCCACAGAGTCTGTGACATGACTGTGTCCAGCACCATCCCACTGCTCCCTTCACAATTTTTTTTCCTCAAGCCCAAGACAATGAAAAAAACAATGTCAGATAAGCCCTCCAGCTGGGATCAGCACCACCACACTGCTCCTCTCACCACCCTCTCCCCTGGGAAAGGACGAAACTGGCTTTGGAACCCTCTGCACGTGACCTTTTTCTCCACCTGAAGCCATGTCCTCTTCTTCTCATAAGTGCAAGTCCCTTATTTCTGTCCCCCAGCAATGAAGGGGGTACAGAATAATGACCTAGATACAAACACCCTGCTCCAGGCCCCACCCCTCATATCCTTGGCTGAAACTAGGACAGTTGGCCGCTATCATTATCACTGTGCCACTGATGCACTTTTTGCAGGTTACAGCAAAACTTCTGGAGAGCAGAAGCTGTTGCTCTGTAATAAAGCAAACAAAAGAACTTCATCCTCAGGAGGGTGTTAAATTCCAGGATGCACACAGAACCTCTGGGGCTGATCCAAAGAACTGGTGAAACTAAAAGTTGTAGAAAACTCAGTGTACCTGGCATGCATATTGAGAAATTACCTCTGTCCTAGGTTAAATACTGAATAAATATGAAGTTAGAGGAATTCCCAGTTTGAGAGAATACATTTCATAACCTTAAAATTTACTGTGCTGTTTCCAGTCTTCTCTAAGGGATGGTGTTGCACTTAGAAAAGTACGAGAGTGTAAGTCCTCTGTTGTGGCATGGGTTATATTCAGTCTTCAGACTATTAGGGCCCAGATAATTATTGGAAGTGGTCTAGATGTGCTCCTGCTGTCTGGGAGCACTCATTTTTAGGTAATAAATTGAAAGATACAGACACTTTCAGCATATGCTGGAAGCTAATCCTCAGCGAATTGTTTTCACAATAATAAGTGCAGCTGCAAAAATGATCATGTAGGAATATTTGGGGGTCAGGAGTGAAAGTTTATGGAATTCTTTAGTCCCTGTTCAAGTGCACTGTTAACTGTGCTGCATAAATGATTTGGTAAGACCAAATTATATATAAAATTGTGTTGAAATAAAAAGATGTTATATATGCCTTTGCATGGGACATGGGGTGCTCCTGTCACTGAAAAGCTCCTTAGATGAGACATAAATCCCCAAGTCCAGAGAGTTGCTGAGCTTTCCCATTCAGACTGTATTTATGTCTGCCCCAAATATTGCCTTCTGGATGTTTTTTGGAGCTCAACTCCAGTTCAGATCCAGAACACTCTTTTCAGTGCTAAAACAGAACTTTGAAAAGGACATTCTATAAAGTAGAAATAACTGGTTTTGAATTGCTGTTTTTCTCTTTGTATGAAGTCCTCTGTATCTCGGTTTCTCAAGCCACTTAAAACCAGCCCAACAGGGATTCTGGAATATCATTTTAGAAGTACGCTTTCCTAATTTCTTCTTACACACTAACAGTTGATTCTTGGAGTTATTTAATTTTTTTTCTCCTGCAGCAGGTGTCATCTTAGAAAAGTCTCTGCAGCAGTTAATGAAAAAGTGGAATATTCTGGGAGTTGTAGTCTTTCAAACAGAGCTTCACAAGGACATACCTGTATTGGAACACTACAGCTCCCTGAACTTCCTCGCCTCACTGCCTATGAAACGTCCTGCAACATGCGTAGTTGTAGTGGGGGTGGTACTCATGGACTTCCAGCCCTGCAAATCACGCTGCACCTACATCTGTCTGTGGCAGCAATTGGGAGCCAGAACGGACACCTATGAACCAGTGCATGTTTAGGATGTGAAATGGCTAAAGAAGTCTGATGTGAGGCAACACTGTTATTTGAAATATTTCACTTCAGAAAAATATTCAACCCAGTTTGTGCCTTTACCACAGGAGTCCAGACACTTGGACACTCTCCAGACATGGAGACATTTTGGTCAGATTGTGTTGCCCTTGATTGGTTTTGAATTTTCTTGGAACTAAAGTACTTCCAGCACTGGCCATTACCATCACCTCTGGCTCATGCCCTGGGGAAAGTTTGTCTGTCTGGGTCCCTGAAGAAAGGCTCTGGGGCTCCTGCTGCTCTTCCATGCCCAACTCCTCCATTATTTAAAACTTTCTAACATTCTCACAGCTTAACTCTCCATGCAGACAGTTCATTCAGACAGACATCAGCTTTGGAGGATTACAAAATAAATCTCTCTAACTAGCAGGAGACATGTAAAGATCCAAATAAAACTATTAAAAACTTGGACATATTTCTTACTTCTGTTTCTTTTGGAAATTCCTTGGCCTTACCTCAAACTTACCTAATGAGCCCAGATTAAATTCAGACCAAATTATTCCTGATTTGAGAAGTTAGGTACAAGTTACATATTCCCTGATAACATATGGCTGGCTCCATGTAGATGCAGACTGTATAAATTCAGAGAGCAACTGGAGAGCTTTACTATAATTTTTCAAGTTTTTTTAAAGTAAGGGTCCTCAAAACCTCAAGCTTATCAATTTGTAAACCTGGGCTGAAACTCTTACAACAGCAGCTGTGCTTTTGCTATGCGCAGTGTTGATTTTGGCTGCTGAGCAGGTGGTGTTAGAACAGCCTTTTTCTCTGTCTTTTTGCATTCATGATCCTAGCTGGAGACCAGAAGTTGGATAAAAACATAAAGCTGTGAAAAAAAGAAATAGACATAATGATACTTTCTTTCTCCCCGGGGTTTAAATATTAGCTTAAGTTCTGAACAATTGGAAAATTTTATTTCAGATAAAAAAGCCTGATTCTCCATCTAAGTCAGAGTTTTGCTCTGTGTGAACTAACGCAACCTGCCAGTGGCTCTGATGTACAAAATATAATTTTCAAGTCACAATATTCATTCAAACTATAATATCATTGAAAGTAAATAGAATGCATATGCATGCATTTATATAAGCATCTAAATATTTTGAAGGAAAAGGGGATTTTAAAATGCAAAAGAAGTATACAAGCCCTGAAGATAAAGGGAAGAAATACGGATGGTGAAGGAATCCGATTCCACAGAGATCATTCCCTTCATAAGAAGGAACTTCAATTAATTGAAAAATGTTACGAAATACATGAGAGAAGTACTATTCAAGTTAATGACTAGTTTTATGCTTTACAGTTTTTGCCCTACATGCACAAATAAATTTCATAAACATCCAATACTTAGATGTGGCAGAAGATGTATTTATAATTAATGTTTCATTGGACTGAGTAAATGCTTATTTACGGATTCCACTAATAAATAGCATTTTAACACATTCCTAAAGAAGGCCAAGAAATTTATGAGGTAAAAATTTCACAGGCTGCTCTGGGGGAACTGCAGTGTTCTTGGATGCTTTTTTATACCAGATGAAAATATATTTTCTGAATTTTGAACATATTGCAGCACCTGTTCCCTATTGCTGAAAAAAGACAAGCTTATTTTTTCTGAGGTGTAGTCATGCAAAGAAAAACAAACAAACAAACAACCATGGAAAAGACAGTGGCAGAAAGTTTTTTTAGGTAGTATATCCCTACAGAGGACAAAGATGTTGTATTATCTTTATTTAAATATCACTTCCTAATGTTATGTGGCTTTCTATTCTTCAGAAAGTAAGTCTTTGTTATTATAATACCTGCCAACAAATAAAAAATATTGATGCATTTTGTCTTCAATCAAAATGTAACTCTTTTAAAGTTTTCGGCAATGAGGAATATTTGCATGAGCCCAGATGCTTTTGAAGATGAATATACATGTTAAATGAAAAATTATTAATTCAGTTAATTAATTATATTTATTCAATTAATCTATTAATTTATTCACCGAATAATCATTTGTTTACTTTCAAAGGTTCAAGATGTCCTTGAGCAATTCATGGACCAATACATCAGTGTAATTAACCACAGGCTGCACTAAAAATGCAGTGAAAATTTTTCATTTGCTGCTTACAATGGATGGAGGTGCTGGTCCCTGATGGGCTGTAGCAGAGCAGGCAGTGCTGCCATCACTCCGTCCTGCTCGCAGTCTAAACCCACAGAGAACAAGGAAAGGCAAAATCCTGATAACATCTTCCTCCTTCCATTGCAGGGCAATACTGAGCAATGGTAAATGAATGCTAAGATTCAAACAGTCAAGACCCTACAGGCTAGTCTGGTCAATCTGCCCTAATCAAGAGAAGTACTTCTAAGGCCAATTATTGCTCTCCAGGAACAGTGTGGGTGAATAATCAATGTTCCAGGAGCACCAGACTCCAAATTTGTTGTCCAGATCGGTAGCTCTATCTATATCATCTATATCTCTATATATCTATATCTAATCTATATCTATTTTTATCATCTATATGGCACATAATTAAGGGGCCTGGTGTACTGTTAGAGTGAAGGAAGGTATATATTTACCTAGTAAAATTTAGTGTTAAGCCACAGACATTAATTAGCCTGCATTAATATCACCACACGTTACACAACAGGCATCAGTTTTATTCTTTGAGTCTGCTGCTGTCCTTTAAGGTACCCTGCACTTATGCATCGAATTTGCCCCAGCATTTGTATCAGCAGTGCAGAATTTATTTACATTCATTATAATTTTGGATAGTTTAGCAAGAAAAACATCAGTAAGTGGAGCTGTTTTGGCAGCAGACCATAAAAATGGATGTTTGTCAACAAAATTAGATTAAAATATTTGATAGGGAATCTAGAAACATGAACTAAGATATTAGCTGTTAAACTAAAGACGCATTGGCATTTTTAAGTTTTAGAGTAGAGATTTTCTGCATATTTTTGAGTACATCACTGAATAACTGGACACATGATGATTAATGTAAAAGAGGTTCCCTATATTTCAACATAGCTCTTGCTTTTAAAAAGAATTCTGTTGTTCATATATTTTAATCAGTATGCTACTTGTAATAATTGATGAAAACTTTGTGCTAATTGTGCATAAAAGAGAACTTTTGCTAGGAGAAAAATAACTGCACACCTTTTTTGGTACATAACCAGCTAAGCTTTTTCTTATGCTTTTTCTTTCCGACTGGATGCCTGAAAATCAAATAAGTGAGAAATCTAATGTCTCAGCTGCAACCCTGCCAGTTTGCATGTGCATTGACATTAACATTCTATTGTTATATAAACTGTATTTGAATAGAAATATGTTAATCATGTTTGAATCTCTGGGAAGCAAACAGATTTTGTTAGAAAAATTGTGGAAGAAAATCTTTGGAAGTATATCTCCAGAATGTTATCTCCTTTGTTGTGAAATGATGATTAAATGTACTGGTTCATGGCATTAGGATGACTGTTTTATGATAATCAAGAATAATTTATTAATCATAACACATTAAATTATGTTAAAATGTTTCTCAAATATTTATATCTATTTGCATAATTCATATTTATTCTTATAAGTGAACTTGCAGCTGTTTATATGAAGGAAGTGTCATGAGTATGATCAGTTCAGTAATACCTCTGATTCCACTGAGATCTGTGTTTTGGGGAGGACCACATCCTGCTGAAGTTGGTTTTACCTTTTCCAAGGGAAATCTCTAGCTTTAATTATTCCACAGCTTAATCTTTGCAAAATCTTTTCCATCTTAATATTACTTTTTGACCCAGGAAAAGGTGTCACATAGTCTTTTGGACCTCTGATTAACCTAGAGGTACTCCAGGGACCTCATCTACTGAAAATTAGGGATATACTGAATTTTGTCCTTCCTGGGAACTGTACAAATGTGTATACTTCACCATGCAACCACCTAATTTTTATCTTTATTTTTATGCTTATTTTTAATTAATCTAGGACATGGACTAATCAGAATTATTGGATTGAAAAGTGATATGTTTACATGATTTTTTCTTTTATGAAAGCTTTTAGTGAATTACAAATTTTTTGAAAAATCCTATTTTAAGGGACATTCTGAATATTTGCTTTGCATTAAAATTAACACCCTAAGTCTAAATGAAGTTGCTGTGGAAATTATTTTTAATTAACATAGCCTGAAAAACAAGCATCAGTTCTCTATAGACAGTAGTAAATTTCCAAGTATTTCTTATTTACTACAGTTTTTTCCTCCAGGAAGTCCGTAGGAAGTTTGATCTCTCTACAACATGTGACATCACTTCCAACTATTTTTGTTAAATGTTTTGGTATTTCTATGTAAAATTAAGCTTATCCAAAGAAACACCAAATGCCCCTCAATTTTTTTTCTTCTAAACAGAGTAGGAGTTTTGTACCTGTAGACAGCAGGAGATACAGAGAATTATTGCATTGCTGTGTATCAGGCAATTTCAACTACCAGAGCTACAGTTTTAATGTCCTTGTTGTAGCTAATGTATCATGCTCATTAGATAACAGAAGCAGAATGAAATGCTGATATGTTCCAAAAGAAACAAAAGCCCAATCATTGATATAGCCACTGCTATTGAAATGTGTAAATTTAAAGGCACAGAAACAAGATTTTAACTTCCTATTGGTCTGTGCAAAGGTATAATACCACAGAGAGCTATGGTTTGGTGATCTCGTGAATAGAATGTGGAAAGAACCTAAGGCAGTAAGAAGCTTCAACACCAAGGTGTTGTGCATAGACTTGGTAAGGTGGGAACTGTGGGCAGCAGGCTCTGCAGGATGACAGGTTCAGCTCAAGGGGAGGGCTGATGAAGGTGAAGGGAGATGAGAATGTACATGATTCTTTTTCTGTTTCTCTGTTTTAGAATCAAATCTCATTTTGCCTCCTAAAGAAGACACATTCAAAGACATATTGCATTTTATTCTCCCCCTATGAATAGCAATTCCAGTACAGACTCTGCAACTCTCATGCCTTTAATATGATACTGTGCCATGGCATAAAAATTTAAAACTATAGAATTTACTAAGGTCTGTTTTTTCCAGAATAATAGCAGTATAGTTGAGAAAAGCCTTTTTAACACTATCTCTTCCTTCCAATTCTCAAAGAACAGACTTATTTTTCCCCTCCCATATTGGCTCAGTGGAAAATAATCTATAATTCACTGAAATGACTTACAGTCTTTCAAAGATCAGCTTGTATACAGAGTAAATATCTTTAGCCATGGTTTGGTTGGGGATTTTAGTATGTGTGGACATACACTGTGTATGGGGAAGAGGAAAGGGCACTGGTTTTAAATTTATTTTTAGTCTTACTGGAAGCTGTTCAGCTGACAGCCGTGGAGAGTTAAATTCTCTGCCAGCCATAGAAATAGTATAATATGAGCAGTGTAGTTTGGTTATGCTGCCAAGTGAATAACTCCATCTTGGTCAGATGGAAGACCAAAAATCCAGCAATGACAAAGAAGTCATTGACCTCCTGATGGCCACAACTGTCCCCATAGCCCTGCAGAATCTGGCAAATAAAATAGCTGGGACTGTGCCAGCTGCAAGGATGCAGAAAGCAGCTGTGAAGGGCTGATCCATGTCACGGACCATATACCCAACCACCACCAGAGGAGCAAAGTTTGGTCACAGATTGACCTCTATTTGAACCAGTGACTTACAAAGGCAAATGGCCCTATGTGCCATTTTCAATTCCCAGAGTCATCCAGCTCTCTCATGGAAATTAAATTTTATCTTCTATATGGCATTCCTGAGCCCTCGTTGAAAGGATAGCAGAAATCAAGGTTGTATGAAAGCCTGTCTTTAAATTTATCTATCTCCTGGAACCTGAAGAAAGCCATTTATCACCAGGAATGAAAGAAAGAATTCGAATTTGATTTTTTTTCCAGCTGCTTTATGTGTTTCAGTGTATGAAATATTTGATTGAAAAATAATTTAATACTTTTGTAATAACCACGTTTCTCCAAAAATGCAATGTCGTTATGCCGGGCTCCTTGCTGTGTTCTGCAAACTTTTAATTCATTACTGAGGAAAAGCTATCAATACTTTTTCATTATTACAGTATCCTTTTGCTCTGAAGGTGTCACAGAGGGAGAAGCAGACCAGATGCCAGTTGCTTTCATAGGCATCCCACACATTCAAAAGTCTCTCGTGCAAATCCCAGAGTGGCTCTTATTTCTTTTCTGGTTTTCATTCCTTCTGAACCGAAGAGTAGATTTAACTTTTTCTTCCCAGGAAACATTCAGGAAAAAGGAGTTCTGAGAGGAGATCCTACAGTTAACCCCACAAGAAGGTAGTAGCAGCAACTGAGCCCTTGCCTTATTCTGGTAGGTGAAACCATGGTGTACGCCACCAGCCCTTGGCTGGTGAACAGCACCAGTGCTAGCAGTCCTTACCAACCCCTCAGGCATGTCTCAAGGCCCTTTCACATTGATGGATTAGAAATTGGGCTCTTTACCAAAGTATTTAGGCACTCTGGAATGAATAAGGCGATTTAGGGATGAATAAGGCAATGTCTGGGATGATATCCTGGATGGAGCTTGGAGGTTCCTGGGTCTGCTCAGGTACTGTAGTCCTTGCGCTCCAAGCAGCAGCAGGGAGGAAGCTGTGAAACCCTGGTTGTTTGAAGCGTGGCCCCACATCCAGGACTATTGGAACATGACATCTGGGTTTGGCTCTCTTGTTTCTTAATAACTTGGGTGGATTATTAAATAAACAGGTAGAAAAAAAATCTGATGGTTTTTTAATGCTTAATTAGAAAAAAATCAGTCAGCGAGAAATGCCAATTTGTAGAGAAATCGACTTTACTTCGTCAGTTTAGCCAGATGTATTATTTTTCCTGTGTATTTGAGGAAAGATGATTGATAATGGTTTTTTTTAAATTTTTATTTGAGTGAAGTTTAATCAACTATGTATTACCATTATGTAAATTCCTCATATTTAATAATTGAAAAGGCTAGAAAAAGCCTAGGTTTCTGTGACTGAGATATCCATTACATTTTGAGATATCCTAAGCACAAAAGAATTGCTGTTCTGTCCATAAAGAAGGATAGCAGAATGAGGGTGGTGCTGTTTGTCTTTGCCTATTAAGCTGATTTTTCAGGTCATTTATAGACAGGACTCTTTAGAAATTTTACAATGGGCAAAGAAACCAATATATTCAAGGCTATGAACTTTAATGTCCAGAGACTGGGATAATGTATGGACCGTAAAATAAGCTTACCCTAACAATATGAACATTTTGAAGGATCATTTTGAGCACGCAGCAGTGCATTCAGAAATCCTTTAGGATAAGCAGTGCAATGTAGCAGATGTGGCTCAAGGCACCAGAGCCCTCAGTACTTCTTCTGACCCTGTTTTTGGCCTTGTGGGATGATCTGCAGCTGGTAATTTCTCCTCCATGTTGCTTTACCTGCTAGTCTGTGTCCAAAAGAGGGATTCAGTCCCTGGCTGACTTCCCATGAACCAGGGCTGAAAGGCAGTTTGTGGTGGACATTACACTGTCTACAGAACAGGAGATGGTGTCAGTCAAGAATTGCACTTACCTTGAGGAATTTCAAAGCCTTACTGCTTTCTTTTGTGTAGTTTTATATTTATAAAGCAGAAACTAGACTCCATTCTTCCATAGCAGATAAAGAATTCAGTTTTGCTTTCCAGCTGCCAATATGAAAATGTGCAGTAAGGAGATTTTTATTTGAATTATATAAGAAGAAGTAGATGAAAAAGCCAGGATCAACATTGTGTCTGTGAAAGATTTAGTTCTAAAGATCTTTTTTCTAAAGATACATTTTTTGTTTAATATTAATACCAGAGATGAAATCACAGGACAGATATTCAGTTTTTCCTACTCATGGACCGTACCAGTGAACAGTGCGCTGGTTAACTATAGTTTTGTCTGGCACAAAAAATGGGATGGTAGCCACCTCCTACAGTCAATGCTCAAGGGCACTGTGATTGTCACCCTCTTTATACATAGCAGCTGTAGAGTAATCATCATTTGAGCAGCAATTGACCTTGCAAATATAAGGTCCTGAGGCAATGAAATGGTTTACAGCAAAGCTGCTGGAATGGCATCCAGGGCAGAGAGATCAGCACTGGCGTAGCAGCATCTAAGACTGAAGACAGAAGGGACTATATTTGTTTCCCAGATACAGAAAAGAAATGCATTATCAGCAAAGAGTGAAAAACACAAAAAGAATGAACATGTCTCCAAGCTATTTGGAAAAAAGGACTCACCTTTTAACTCTATTTAATATGGCAAGGAAGGAAATTGTTCTGTCTCACACCTGATTGGAGCATTTTTATTACATAAGAGCTCTGTCAGTAAAGAAACAAACATCGGTAGATCAAACTGGGCACTAAATCTAGTCCAGCCTCATGTTCTTGCAACAGATCATACCTGAAGTGTCTGTGGAAGTCTGCAAGCAAAAATTAAATTATTTCGATAATTTGGGAAGCTGTCTATGTGAGGTTTCTGGATCCTGCACATGTGTGAATTGGACCAGAACTTCAGTCAGATCACACGCTGATCTGTGTTGGCTCTTTATCTTGCTTCTTCCTTAAATTACTGCTCCTTAGGAGTCCTGAAAGACAGCAAATATCTGTTTGATTGTTGCTGCTACTGATACACAAAGGAAATTTTCAGCAATCTTCTGCCCCTCAGAAGTCTAGGGCTGCCAGGCAGGACTGTTGTGGCAATGCAATCCCTTCAGAAGGGTTAAACACTTATTCTCCTGGGTCCCAATGCCCAGTACTTCCCGAGGGCTCCCTGTCCCCTTTGCTCTGGGCTTCTGTGCTGAGGTGCCCCTAAACCTGTCCTGAGAGCATTCCTGCTCCTTGGAAGGTGGCCCACTATCTGTATAATTTCCAGAGCTAGTGAGCACTGCTAGATCTAGCAAATCTTTGTTCCCCAAATTAATCCTCTGGCTGCTGGATCCTCTGATCCAGCAGCCAGAGACATATAAGAGGCTAACCACGTGACAGAAGGACAAGCCTATCGATTTTTGCTATTTTATCCAACCTCAAGCCAAAATGCACTGCCAAAACTGGCAATCTTGTGATGAGGAGAAGACCTTGCACCCATCAATGTTGGCAATTTCCTGTAAGAAGCTTTGGTGGCTCTTCTGTCTTTCTCTCTCCATAGCTGACCGCATTACTCCTCCTAAGATTCTAGGACTTTTCTTTCCAACACTCTTATGCACAGTTTGAGCTGTCCTGAAAGGAGATGAAGGTTTCTGTCTTTCCCAAATCCTATTTAATTTTTTAAACTTTTAATATGTACATCCCAGTGTCTTAACTGTAGGTTTGTTTAATGTTTTGGGAGGGCTTTTTAATGATAGTGTTGATAATAACCATCAATGGCTCATAAATTTTATTGTCAATTGAAAAATAATTCTACCTTTTTTAATTTTCTACCCTCTGAGTTTAATAGCAAGTTCTTTCCATTTTTTAGTCTGTGGAGACACATCATGACACCTTCTTGATGTCATACATTATTTTGAAAGCCTTTGTCAACACCTCTTTGTCTTTTTTCCTAAAATAAACTCTCCCAAACTTTTCAATGTCTCTTCACACAAATGTAGTTTCTGAAACCAGCTACACCCATAATTTATTTCTCACTTCTTCCTATTCTCAGACTTTTTAAAAAAGGACAGCTGGAGATTAACACCTTGTTTAAGGTGCTTAGGCACTTCCTATTGGATTTGTTATATTTTCAGGCTGGTTTTCCCATTCTTGCGTGTTCTAAAATTTAATTTGATTACAGTTTATTTTCTGAATGCTGCAACTCCTTGGACGGCAGGGCTTTCAATGAATTTCTAGAGTTATTGCAGCTTTAATTTAGACCCTGAGAAGCTGTTTTAGTAACTCAGAGTCTTCCACCCAATGTATTACACTGGTGAGCAGCAAAGAGTTGATAAGGTTCTACCAGCCAATTACCAGTTATTGCAAGGAATCACAGATACCAAATAGGATCCTGGTAAAGTGAGATGTTTTAGATTATCATCACTGAGTTGTAAGGAGGTGTGAGAGATAAAGGAATTAGGATACTTGTCTGCTGCACACCTGAGTCTCCTAAAGGAAAAGGCCAAAATTGTTGCATAACTCGCTGTGGCTGTACAGCAGTGTCACTTCAGTGAGATCTGTTCTTTGGGGAAGGACAGT
The DNA here is from genome assembly GCA_039654755.1 of Calcarius lapponicus. Taxonomy (NCBI): domain Eukaryota; kingdom Metazoa; phylum Chordata; class Aves; order Passeriformes; family Fringillidae; genus Calcarius; species Calcarius lapponicus. The sequence goes on along the minus strand of CM077462.1, from coordinate 17,362,780 downwards.
AAGAATGTGAAAACTTGGAGAGACACACTGAAGCTGAATGGGATTTATGTCATCTTGGAGAAAAGCCATTCTGTCCCGCAGATAATCATCTTTAGCCCTGCCCTTACAGGCATTCCTAACAGGCATTCTGTCACGTGGCTCCCAGTCTTGGGTATATCTCATCAGTAACCAGACATGAGACGTCCTGTGAGACACCATATATCACTAGATATGAGAAAACTCAAGCAAAATTAGTCCTTGGGCTATATATATTATATAGCCCCCCAAAATATCTACTTTTCCATTATAAACATGTGTTTTCTTCTTAAAAGTGGTTATTCCAATTACAGATTCCAAAGGGGAAACAAGAATTCTCCTCACATCACCTGGAAACTTTAATGTCCTGAATCATGCCAAGCCATAATGCCAAGTGATTTATTTCAAGCAATATCTGACATCTCATTGTAACCAGCTGTTCTGCAAGCAATGATCATCCCTTCAAATGTAAAGGAATTCCTGAATTTAGCATGATGCATCTCCATTGCTACCTCATGTGGTTCAAAACAAGAATTAAAAATAATACAGAAAGGAGCACTGTTGTAACTAAGAAAGCTAATCCAGGTGTCAATCTGTTTTAGCAAAGCATCACATTTGGAAGACTTATTAAGGTGGTATCCCATTTAAAACATATTAGGCCAGATTTATATCCAGAGGAATGCAAATTAAAGAAAAAAAAAGAAGCATTTATAGTTGAAGGGCATAAATTTATGGAAAAATGATTAGAGAAGTCAGTCATTTTAGTTTATGGACTGTTGTTGCTATACTTATTTGTTAGGGTGTATATCTTCCATCCTGCTTGTCTACTAAATCCCCTTTTTTGGGAACATTCATGTCCTAAAGCTGTGGAAGGGAATTCAGAAGCCTGTGTTCATGCTGTGCTTGTTATAAATGCCAGCTACCACAGCATTTGACTTCAGCTGCATTTTTATATTTCAGCAATCATCATGATCATGATGGTGTAGTTTTGATGGGCATGTGGATTTCCCCTGCATCAAGCATCTGTATCTACGTAGGAAACCTGTTGCAGCTCCTGGAAATGGAGGCTGAGTAATTTCCATAGTAATTCAAATTGAGATTGATGTCAGGCTCCCTGGGCAAGTTGCCTGCACAAGTGGTGAAGAAGGAATAGAGAGAACAAGAGCAAACTCAGCATAGCCACATTTCTGTATTCCACTCCAGGGACAGGGAGCACCCACCAACATACTTGGTGTGTCAAAAACCAGCAGGTTTTAATCAGAAGTGCATGTGGCTGCCTTATCAGCGAAAAGGATCACCTTTTACTGTTTTAAATAGAGTTTTAATTGAAAAACTAGCAGTATGTGACAAACTGGAAGGAATTCAGCCCTTATTTCCTCACGTTTTATACAAACTCTGCTATAAGCAGTCAACGCTAGGGTTAGACTTTGAAGTCCATTTTACAGTTAAAAGGTACTTCATAATACTCTTACATACAGTACCTAGGTGAACAAACCTGCTAGGCAGCCCATGTAGCAGCATCAACATCTACCTTTCCATATGTTATAAATCAGTTTTAAAATGTATCCAGTTTTGAAGGGTATTGTTTGGCTTCATTATAACACAGATGAGCAATAGATGCCAGCTCACTATAAGATGCTGGGTCTGAAAAAGTTAATTTTCACTCTTAAAATTCTCTTGGATTCTGTGCAGTTATAAAGGAAACATGCCATCTCTTCAGATCCTCTCTAGCCATTATAAACTCTTTTAAATTACTATTACCAATATCTTAATCTGATCAAAAAGGAAAAATATAGGCCCAAAGTAATTCTCCAGACACTGGACAGCATTTTTAAGGAGAAGCAGATTAAAGGGTCTCCAGCCACCTGAAGCATCTGCAATACCAGGAAAAAAAAAAAAAAAAAAAAAAAAAAAAGCCATGACTGTCTTTTCACATAGAGGGAGAACATTTGCATAGTGTCCTCTTATGTGCCATCATGTTCTGAAGTGAAGAGCACTGCAGCTAATTTAGTGTCTCTGACATGCTAATTAGCATCTCTGGAAACATGAGAAATATATACTTTTCTTTTGATACTACGATGGCTTTGAAGCTCAAAATAGTTAAGTATCACAAGAGGAAGCACTGGAGAGCAAATGGCACTGTATATAGAGCAATCAGGAAGAGACTGAAATTTTATAAAGGCAACAGTCAACACTTAAAATACTGGGCACCACACTTATGCTCTCAAGAAGGTAAATGAAGCATAGAGAGCATCCCACCTTCTCTCCGCCACTGCACCAGAGAACACATAAACAATTCTCTGTCTCACCCCCTTCCCCAGCATGTCACTTCTCTGATTCTTTGTACCCAGACATGGGGGTGGTGAACTGGAGGGTGACTCACTGTAAGTTATATATGTCTATTGATCAGAGAAAAAATAAGAAAGAGAAATTGAAGTGGAGGTGGTGCTTTCAGGAGACAAATACTTTTATATCCTAGTCTCCTGGAGAAAACTCCATGTTTTCAGAGGCTGAGCAGCTGGTTTCATATGCCATTCAAATTTGCCTGTCTGTGCTGCTGGTAACAAGTGTGAACTTCAGCCCTCCTTTCACTACAAGACAAGGTGAGGGTGACCGCAGTGATGGAGGGCTTGCCCCATTGTTTTGCTGTGTGACTGTTATTTCCTTCCTTTGAAAGTTTCTTTTGCCAAGCCAGCTGAAAATCCAGGACAGTTGTTATGCTGTTCATGTGTTTATTTAGACTGCCAAGTTAGCTGTTACAGGAGATTTTTTGCAGAAATGGGTGGGATTTGTCACAGGTCCTGTAATTTCTGTGCAAGGTACGGGGGCCTTTCTGTGAAAGGTATGGGGACCCCGTGCAGGCAGCCCTGTGCTTCACTAAATCCTTTCAAAGGAAGCAAGAAACTGAACAATTAGGAGAGGGAGTTTAGTACAACTAGACATGCTGCCGTAACGAGTGGGTGGTGAAGCTGTTCCCATTTTGTCAGGCAGAGGATATTTTCATTGTTACTAGAACTGACTGAAGAACAGCTTCAGGCCTATCATTCAAGAAAAGGAGCTCTTATTTTCCAATAATTTAAAAGTTTTTTGATCCAGAAATCTTCTAATAGGTACTCTCAGGTTTTCATCATATTTAGATTCCAGCTGAAATTTTATTCTGTTCTTTTCTTACTGGTGTTCACTTTTAAAGAGAAAATTGCAGCCCCCTATGCCCATACTCAGGCATTAGTATAAGTCAGAGAGCTTGCTTTGGGCTGTAGGGCTCTCCTTGTTTTCCTCTTTCACCTGAGCATTGATTCATTTCATCTTTATTTCCTTGCTTTAGAAGCCTGCTCCTGGAAAGCAAGGAGAGGCACTGCTAGGACAGACAAAATCAGCAGCAGTATTCTGTTTGAAGCAGAAGAGTGCAGGTTTCTTCTGACACTTTTGCCTGTTCCAGAGCCTTGGAAAGCTCATGAAAGACTTAAAGGCTTGGACCAACCATCTGACACTTGCATTTGAATGGCTTTAGCCTGTGGTTCTGTGAGGGCTGTCTCCACAGGAGCACAGGCTGTGTGTTTTGGAGCTGGGCTTCCTGTCCCACTGACATGCCAAACCACAGCTGCCTTTAGCATCTCTAGCAACCTGTCCTCAGTGAACAAACAGAATGAAGATCACTTGCACTGGGGTTTTTACCCATCAAGAGAAGGAAACAGATGGCAGAAAAGGAGATAACTGAAATATCCACCTCTTCCAAAATGCTTTAAGGGAAAGGCAATGTTATAGGAGATTAAAAAATCCAGGACTAATATATAAAATAAAGAGAGAAGGCCTATCTAACTTAACAGGGTTAAGGTAATGTAATTGGAGAAGACCTGGTTTCAAAAGTGATCTGGGGCACATTATCAGTCATGTTCAAAGGAATGTAATTGGCACAAAACCACAGCATGCCATGGCAAAGCCAGCCATTCCAATTGAAAAATCTGTGCTGGCTGAGAAGCAGAAAGCTGTGTCTAGAAATCCTCTGTGATGACAGATTTTGCCTGCTGGTAGCCTGAAGATGAAATCCTCTACTTGTCAGTGTCCTTGGGCAAAGCCATTCCAGCAGTCTAAGGCCCATTAAATATGGCATCTGCTAAATCACTGGCTGGTAGTAAGGGAAAGATCTTTTGGGAAGGATGCTAAAATAAGTAGTGCTGCTGGAGAAATATGTGATCAAGGCAACGCAAAGGAAATGGTGTATTACAAACAATGTCAGGAGACCTGTTGAGACTTAAAATAGAGACTTTGAGCTCCACAATGCACATGTCATTAGGATGAGCCCTCATGCCTTTTTAAGAGCAGGTGCTCTTCCCCTCCTGTTTTTTGGTGGTTTTTTTTGTGGGAAAGGTTCTCTCAATCCACTGGAGTAGTGCAGTGTCCGGAAGCATTTCTGGTTGCAGGACAAAAGCAGATTGATATCCCAGGGGCACATAACTTGAGGATGAGTGACCTTTCTGTGATTCTTAATAAGACTGCAATCTTTTCCTCCTTGAGGGGCATTATAACAAAATGTCTCCCCTATTGGGAGCTCCTTTTTTAAGAATATATAATATTTGAGGCTTACTTTCTTCTGTCAAATTACAACAAAATTGGGGAATGGGTGCAAAATTTATTACAGCAAGGACAGATAACATGCATATAAACATAGACAATGAATGTAATTACATAAGCCTCATTTCCTGAGCAAACCAAGCTAAAAAAGATTTAATTACTGTTACTTGGCCAAGAGACACATGAAGCAAAAGCTGCTGATGTTTTGATTTTCTGTCTGGGGATTTTTTTTTAATAGTTGTCAGTATGATTTATATAGGGCCTAGAATAGCTGTGCACTTTTCAGAAACGGTATTCAGACTAGTGCTGGGATAAAAGAAGAGTACACAACAATGAGGTACTTGGAAAGAAAATTAAATTTGAGCTATTCCAAAAATTCTTCCCCAAAAAAATTTCAAGTATAGGATCTTGCACAAAGAGTCTCACTATTTTATAATGGTTGTTTGGTATTGTTTTCTTTTTTTCCTTCCTCAATATAAACATGCAAAGCAAAATTTTTTAAAAGGGTTTTCCATGAGCTGGATATACAGATAATATTTTCTTTCAGAAACATGGGTGCACATTTTTCAGGAACAAATTATTTTGACACACCCTGGCAACTGCTTTGTGAACCTGGCATTACTGTCATTTTCACTGCCACAGAACAGGCTGTTTCACTGTCAATCACCCAAGGGCCAAAAAGCACCTTTGTCTGGGACAGAGCTGCTAGGCTTCCAGAGCTGCCAAGCTTCCAGCTTCCTGGACCACCCTTGTAGCCATAATATTTTGTGTGATGACAGCAGCCTGATGCTCTGGAAGGACTTGGGGGAGCCACAGGCTCAGGAGGATTCAGAGCTATTGCAGGCAGATGTATTCTGTGCCGATACAAAATTCTAATGCCCTAAATCCTTATCAGAAAATGAAGCAGCACAAAACTACATATGGCAGGTGTGTAGACTTATTTCAGATTTTATCTGTTTCTGAAAAAAGGTATTGAAGAACTTGATACTTACTGGTTAACTACAGGCAAAGCTATCCATGAATCTAAGGGCTAAGAAATAGGACACCCCAATGAAAATTGAGATGCATGAGGGAAGCACAGCTGATATCTTTTTTCTGTCAGGATAAAGGATCAGTGACCTGGCCTCTTCAGTTCTACCTCCACCAGAACTCTTCAATTTTAGAGAATTAATGGATCATCTGAGGAGATTTAGATCATGATTAGAGTCTGGGACCAGAAATTGTGAAATAAACTCTCAGGAGACTCAGTATGTACCCTGTTGTGTACTGTAAGATACTGAGATTTACAGTCACTCTGGAAATCTGGAGAGAACTGTAATAGAGCATGACTGCTCAGAAGTTTTAGCTAAGCTAAAGTAAAACTAACCAAAATGAATTTCCTGTGCTGGAAATAACATACCTGGGTAAGAGATTAAGGCACTGAGATACGCAGACACATCAGAGAAAGATCAGTGTAACCAATACATGCATCTCAAAAGGTGAGAAAAGGACAGGAAGGATACAAACTGGTGTAGTACACAGTTAATTTCCATCAGCAGTTTCCAGGAGCAAATGGGATGCAAATATCGAGGTGAAGGGGAGGCAATAACCAGAGAAGCAACAGTCCAGATGCTTGGAAAGTTAATGACAAAGATATTGATAAACGTTTCCAGAGAAGAAAAGTTCAGTGAATGCAGTATGAATATATTTACCAATTCGTCATAACACTGTTGCTGGTGTTTAAATGGGAAAAAAAAAGCACAGTGGTTTCACGAATTTGAGTATGACTATAAATATGCCAAAATCAACAATGTGTTCTGTTCATCTGAAATTTCATTCCATCAAATAATTTTTGGGCTGTTATTATGATCAGGGACATTACATCTTAGCCATGACTTTTTCAGGAACTGAAAAAGTTTTTTTTTTATGAGCATGAGACAGAAAAAGTATTTTAACATTTGTCTTTGGTTGCCAAGTCTTGCATGCTTTGCCAGTAAGGTGCAAACAAGTCATACACAGCTAAAACTGGAAAACTAGCAAAATATTACAAAAAAAAATAGAAATTTCTTTGATGTTTTACTTTACAGAGCTGTAAATCTTATTTTTGGTGTGTGTGCAAATGACTATAAAGGTGTGTAAATAGCAATAAATCTACATACAGAATGATAGTAATGACATTAATAACCAGATAACACTAATTTCTTTGTAAATAAACTGAAACTCCCCCCTTATTAGAAGAAATTAGCTATAAAAACTGATTTTGATTTTTCAATGTCAGTTCACATGTCAAGCTACACTGTGATGCAAAGCAGAGACATTAGTCCTTCATAAAAAAAAAAAAAAGTTTGTATAGGCTTTTTCTTTTCAACAGCAACAGCCCTATTCCACATATCATTTTAAAGCTCATCCTGCTTACTCTCAGTTTTAATGAAATTTTCTTTTTAGTTTTGAATTTATGCTGTAAATTATTTTCTATGAAATGGCAGTACTCAAGAAAAACTGTGTTTTCAATTTGGAGTGTTCTGTTGTTTTACCTTTTGCTATTCATTCCTGATTTGTTCTGAGAAGATCTATATAAAAGTCATAATAAACTTGTATGGAAGTCTAATTCATAACCTGCTTCCATTAATGGTGTGTTGACTGAGAGTAGTATATTTCTGATGGCTTTTGTAAAGCCATGGGCTTTGCTGATGCAGCTTCTGTGAAGCTTGTAATGGATTTCATGGCAATTTAGAAAAAACATTATCGATAGCTGAATTTTAATTTTCATGGGTCTGAAAATGTACAGTTCAGGCTAGTCACAAAATATATGGAGTATGTGAGCTAAATATCTAGCTACAATGATTTCTGTAAATGAAACTGGATAGAAAATTTCTATATGGGGGCCAGTGTGGATAGATTGTAGAGTGTTTCTAACCTTAGAAGTTGGACACTGAAAAATAGGTGGATGCCAATACTCCCAAGGATGCTATAATTATTTCATTTTAACAGCTACCTTCAAGTTGTGAATACAAATTTTTCTATCTGTACATTATTATTTCCAAATTCTTCCTATCCATCTTTAGAAATGCTGCTAATAGGTGTACCTCTTTTAACTGCACTCATACTTAACAGGCACATACTGATTATTGAGTAGCACTTGGAAGATAAGGATTAAGCATGTTTAGAATAATCCTTAAATACTCTCAGGTCCATGTGAGAAACACAAAATGAGTTCTCAGTGTTAAAAACCCCATTCATATCAAGTGTTCAAATAAAAAGATTAGATAGATTACTTCTCAATGAGAGGAAAAAGCCTGTAATTAAATTATGTTCTCTCTATTTGTCCCCACCTGCCTGGACTAAGAAACTTCAAAGGTGTACTTTTTTACATTTCCTGAGCTATATATGACTGTGTTTTTTACTTTATTTGTGCTCTGAGCCTTCACCTGAATCTCTGCTTGTTCATTATATATTTTCAGATGAGCCAAAACACATTTTCTCAGTACTTTGCTTAACAAAGCAATGCATGAAGTAAACAATGTTATATTTCTCATCAGAATAGTCTTAAAAGAAATTGTAGTAGTCCTAATGCAGGATTCAGTTAATTACTGTAATTAAATTGGTAAAAACAGGATTATTTTATCTTGTAATATCCAATACAGTTGAAGCTGCTAAGAACATTTATGGGCTATTTTTAATCCAAAACACATATATTTGTGATAAAGAACTTTGATGGAATTTACTTCATTTAACTTGCATAGCTATTTTGCCCCTAATTTTGAGGTGGCCTATATAATCAGAAAGAAAAAAATATACTTGAAAGGCCTTTAGAGAATGGTATTCAGCTCCTGCTGAGGTGTTTGAAATCAGCTGACCAGAATCTTTTGGTGGCACTGCAGTCCATCCCAGTTATAAGAAATTTAAGTACTTGCTTTAGAAGCTCATTGTCACTAAGCATCTTTAATAAAAGTGCACTTGAAGTAAATGGAAAAGGAAGATTGTGTTCTGGCTATAGAGAATGTGAGCAGATCAAAGAATTGAAGATTTGACAGATACTCCTTTAATAAACTGAGGTTCATGTCCTACTTCGACTGTTTTATAAGTCTGATTTCTAAAATGTCCCAAGCAAGCCCTGATAGATTTGATTTTAAATTCTCCTGCTAGGAGCTTTGACTTTCTCTGGTTTATAAAAATATTTTTCATCTGCTTTATTGAAATAACGCTGTCTTCCTCTTTTACATAAGGCTGAATTAGGAGCCAACTGCTGTACAGAAAATTGTGAGTGATTGACATCACCTATATCTGCCTGAGATGCTACTTCAGTATGCAGTCACTCAGACTTTGCACATCTTAGCAAAAAATTCCAGGAAGCACCTCAAAATTTTCACACCCAGCACAAAATTCATATTGAAATGGTCATGAGAAAATCTTGCCTACAGCTGGAGGTTCTTCAGTGGTCAGTTATAAACTAAAAAGAAATTATTTTTTCTTTTCTTACTTGAGCTCGTGCAGTCAGCCAAGCACAATATTTTAGCTGCTAAAATACTCATTTTGAGCTGTTTTTTTTCCATTAGAGAACTCAATGTACATATTTAGCAGTACAATGTTGAGTCTGATCTCTCAGCAGTAGTACATAGTTCTTGAATTCTCAGCATCATTCAGATTTTGTTGTGGAGCATGTGTAAAAGAAGGGAGGATGGGATGAGATGAGATTGAGATGAGATGAGATATCAGACTACCATCTCTTTGAATCTCACCCAAAGTCCTATGTAGCACAGCAGGTGCTCAGGTGAAGCCTCCCACCTCTGTGCAGAGCTGGCCATGGTGTGTAAGATCCAGGGCAGGACAAAGCAGCAGCACAGGATTCCAGCAGAATCTCAAAGGCCACATCTTTACCATACATTTCTGAAAACATCCCTTTACTGAGAATCACCATCTGCAGTTTTTCAGCCAATAAAAATGTAAGACTTGGAATACATTATCAAAAGTTTTCTCAATTATGAATACAGTCTATTCTGTAGAATTATGAATAAAGTCTATTCTTTGTCTGTAAAGACAACACATTTGTGAAGTAACACCATTTCATTATCATAGCCATAAAAAATAAGTATAGGGAGCTAGAAACTGAAATTCTGTCTCTTACTTGCATATATGTTTATACGGAGAAAATTTTTAAATACACAGAGGGTAGAACAAGTACATATTCCAGAACCATTCAGATCCAAAGACAACTTGAGCTGGGAAAATTGCTTTCTGGACTTCCATTCTTCCCTGCAAGGGGTTGGTATTGCAGAAAACTGAGGGCAAAATCTTCACATTGTTACATTCATAAAAGAACAGGAGTCTGATGTGAAGCATCCATTCCACAAAGAGCATGAAGAAGACTGCCCATGACTAAGCAAACTTTGCCCTCAGTACTCTGATCTGTGCCAGAATTCTAGCCTTAGGATAGATACAATTTATATCCAACAAGCTAGACATGAGATCAGCCCATTTACTGTTAGTGATGTCAGGCATGGGTATGAAATATGGCTAAATCAGAAGAATCTGAACATTTAGCAGGTGTTTTAGTTACCAGTGAATTAATTTGTGAAAGAAACTGCTGGCCAGAACAATGCAAGCAATTGCTGCACATGAGGCTTCTGAAAATTGCCTTCCAAATGAAACTGTTAGCAAGCAGTAAAAATAAGTATATAGATAAAAAAGCATAGAAAAACATCAATACAGGCTGTAAGATGAGACAGACTATAAGACATGATTTTTCAGTTTTAGCTTTGGTGGATTTTTTTCAGAAAAGATGAAGCCATTTTTAAAACAATAGAAAGGTGGAATTATAGGGACAATATATGATAAAAATAACCATTTTCCAAAACCAAATCACTCATGGTACTACTTGTAAATAAGTCAAAATGGAAATTGTTTGGCAAGCATAAGGATAGAGGTATGATGATGCAACAGGATTGCCTTATGTCTTAAGGTAATTTCAAACTAGTCTACCTATCCTTTGGGAAATTGTACTTGGAACAGGGAGTTTTTGCTGCTAGGGCTGTGTGTGACAAAATCTTAGCACCCCCATTTGAGATGCATCTGTTAGATTTTAGAAGATAGTGAGTATTTGGAAAAGCCACATCTGAAAATTACATTAGGAGAAAAACCTCTCTCTTTTCAGTTCAATCATGGTCATTTTTCTCAACCTTCTTTCCCTTCTTATTTTCACCTTTCTATTCTCTTCTCCTCTCTCTTTTCTCTGAACCAAAATTTTAGTTTGTCTATGAGTAGCAAGAAAATTATTACTTCCAACAAAAGCTGGAAGAAAATCCTTGTTTTGGGAACTATTTCTGTGACAGCAGCACCTCTCTTTTCCCTCTTTCTATTTTGAAGGACCAAAAGAAGAATTGATGCCACAAGTTCCTCCCAAAAGCTATGCTACTGTGTAATTTATCAGTAAATCACATCAGTGTTGTGCACTGATAGTAGAGAATTAGTCCCAGGTAAGGGATAATTGAGCATTACTATTAACGATAGTAACTGGATCCTCTAGTTCTTCATCAGAATTGTATCGCAGTTATATTAAAGCAAATTTTTAGGTAGAAAAACTATCTTCCATGGGACATGTATCCTTTAACTTCAGGGCAGTATTAGATCCATTAATCTGCAGTCATGATGATGTTGGTTGATTTTTTTTTCATGAGCTAATGTACTGTTAATAAGGTGTCAATTACTGATGCAAGCAAACAGGGCAAAGAATAACATTTCTAATTGCTGTAGTTATCACCTAAGTGCAATTATCTACTACTGCCGAAATAAATCACTTCAGGATTAAAAGCTGTCTTTACGACATACACATTTATCTTTAATTATTATTATTACCATAGCTGCTTTTCCTTTCCTTTCCTTTCCTTTCCTTTCCTTTCCTTTCCTTTCCTTTCCTTTCCTTTCCTTTCCTTTCCTTTCCTTTCCTTTCCTTTCCTTTCCTTTCCTTTCCTTTCCTCTCCTCTCCTCTCCTCTCCTCTCCTCTCCTCTCCTCTCCTCTCCTCTCCTCTCCTCTCCTCTCCTCTCCTCCCCTCTCCTCCCCTCCCCTCCCCTCCCCTCCCCTCCCCTCCCCTCCCCTCCCCTCCCCTCCCCTCCCCTCCCCTCCCCCCCTCCCCTCCCCTCCCCTTCCCTTCCCTTCCCTTCCCTTCCCTTCCCTCTTCATTAGGGGACAGAGATAAGTCAATATGCATTAAACTATGAGTATGGTTTTCCATAGACATAAAGCAAATTATTAAATCTCCATTCACTTACCCTACTTTGCTTCACTCTACCCTGAAGGGTTCCTCCTTGTGAAACGTGTTGCCCATATACCCTATTTTTTTTCTTTAATTTTAAACTAATTGAACTACAACCTTGCTTTTTCTGCCATCTAGTTGTGCTTAGTAAGTTCATACTATCATGAAATCTAAGGTAATAATACCAATTTTAATAGGGGAACTTTCAGGATTCTTCTTCTTTAAAAGCCTTTTGAGAACAAAAGCCATACAGATACAGAAACAGATCACTGAGAAACCTCTTCCTCCAAACACCAAGAAGTTTGGATTAAAATTCAGTTTGCTTGCCAACAAAGACACAATTCTAAAGACTGCTAACAAGAAAAAAAAAAGCCCAGGCAGATTTTGTGGAAGCATATGATTTGTCATTCACAACATGATACCAGAGAAAGGTGCATTTGTGGAGTTCATTATCCTCCTCTGACCCGGGCTGTGCTGACAGAGGTCTCTCAATTAGCCTGAAAGAGAGTCAACAAGGCAGCATTCAAGGAGGCAAAGTGTTTCTGGCTGTATGGTGTAAGGGGCTGCTTATTCCTTGTCTCTAATTGGAATAGAGCACCCTCCCTCTCCTGACCACCAGCATCTACAGCCCTTCCTGCATGCCCATGATGTAAACTCCAGCCACTCACTGATGGCAGCAGCTCATCTTTGAGATCACATTTCCCACTGAGTTTGTATCTAACACCCATGGAAAAGCAAAACCTTCCCAGAATCCAGCTACATCTTTCAAAAACATACTCTTGTCACAAGCATCAGCTCCTGGCAGATACTTGACAGAACCAATCCTTTCTTTCATGCTTCCCCCACCTTTTCAGCTTTGCTGCTGCTTTCATTGAGCATACTCTGAGCACACAAATTTTTGCAAGGCTAAGAAGGAGCCTAATTCTGATATTCCTTCTGCTATAAGCTGGGTCTACCTGTGTTACATATGAATGAACAGTGTGGGGTACCAGCAGTGAAATAAATGTATTTCACAGAGTGGGTAAAGTATGTCTGAAGAGATGAAAGTCATTATTTATTTTTTCTACACCTATCTTTTCATTGCTTGGATACTTTTCTGTGGAATTTTTTTTTTTACCTTTTCAAGTGGTCTGTGTCCTTTTTGACATGATGTCTTTTGTCTGTCTTTCCAGCTCTACTCACTTCCCAAAATAACCACGTTGTCACACAAAAGAAAGTGAAACAAAGGTATCAGGCCCTGATCTAAGATGTCCAGATCAATAACAGCACTGGGGAAATCAAGGTTAGAGGCAGTATGCACGAACAGGCATCAATGGTCATATTGCAAAAGTTGGAGATTTTTCCATCAGTGTTGATTCCTGTAGCAGACATGCTTCAGGGCAATTTGATAAGAGTTCTCATGGTCAGTTTATGGCTGCGTATGCCTCTTACCCAGCCTGGTTATATTTTTGGCCTTGACCATTCTTTCAGCACTTTGGTGGAGCCTTCTGCACAAACCAGACTCCCTGGAAAGTGAAGCAGTATGAACATGAAGTTTAAATATTTTTAACCTTCCACTTCTAAGTTACATGGTGGTGATGTGAGAAGATCTGGTAACACGAGTCCAAGTATTTCAATAATAAAAGGCAAATACAGGAAAATCCAGAGACTGTCAGAGGTTGTCATGACAATTTACCTTTCTGTTATAATAGTTTCACCTTCAAAATGGCAAAAAGTGGAAAAGCAAAGTAATTATGTATGTTTGGTGAAAGTAAACACAAGGCATTACGCATATACTTTCTCTTGAGCTCTTAAAGAATCAAATTTGGTTCTAACCTGATTTTGCAAAAACATGTTACAAAAAGCACCATGTTACAAAAAGCCAGATGATCAGGGTGGTCTCCAAAAGTTGCTGATATGGCATATAAAAGTTGTAGCACTGCCTACAAAACAACCTTTGGGACAGAAAGTAGGAGAATTTAATCAAGTAAAATGGTGGGAGGGAAAACGAAGTTGTTGACACAGACTTTGGCTGAAAAGATCCTGAATTCCAGGTTGCCAGAGCTCAGATGGCTGTAACACAGAACACACTTGGTTGTCTTTCTCCAATACCATCACCTTTGCCATCTTACTGGCACCTGCTGGAAAGCCTCCAGGACCTCCTGGAGGCTTGCCCTACTGCAGTGTCAATATTTTTACATGACCTAAAGCAACTTGGAAGGGTAAATACACTTGACAGAAGTTTGTTCAGAGTGAATGACTTGAAGCCACAAGGCTAAAAATTTAAGATAATTTACTGTCGTTTGTCATGCTGGGAAAATGAAAGGAAGCTGAACAACAGAGATTCCATGTTCTTGTGAAAGTACTGAAGCTTCCAGTTCTGATATTTGCTAATATGAAATATTTTAAAGGCTAGAAACAATGAGGCTGTGCACAAAAAATACTGAATATCACCAAAAGAAGAGCTGTCATGAACCGTCTATTCTGTAAGCTAAATGAATTTTTGGAGTGTTATACTGTCCAAAGAGATGTGTCACTCCTCCATAAAATTATTATTCTTTTAAATAATTGAAAAGTGAAGTCAGTCACCTGGCACCAGAGCAGAACATAATAGCAATTATCTAAGAGGTTGAAACAACACCCATTGAATCTCTAGTACTTCTCTCTTTTGATGTAAGCAACCAAATCATTGTAAGAGCAGATCTGAGCAACTGTGGATTAAGAAACTATTGAAATGTCATGATGGTCTCCTGAGGTCAGTTGCTTATGATTTAATGATGATGAATAATACTGAAAAAGAGACTTTGAAACTGAATCTGACCTTTCTTAGTCAAAAATACAGGAAAAATCTTGAAGGACGAGAGTCCATGAACTTGTTCCTGACTGCAGGTTGTTCTTGTCAGGATAAACAGCTATGCTTTGGTTAATATGATAGCAAGTTTTCAGGCAAACTGACAGAGTACTAGATTTTTTTTTTTTTTTTTGGGGTGGTCATGGGATGAAAAGAAAGGGAAAAATCAAGAAGAAATTGGAATCAAGACTGACTGGCACAACTTTTTCTGTGAAATTTGGGGAAAAGATGTAAAAATTTATCTGAGAAAAGGGACTCCATCTTATGTTCCCTAATATTCAGTTTGCCACCACCACCCTCCACCCCAGTGCAACTTGAGGCCATTTCTTCATCTTATTGTTTGTTACTTGGAAGAGGAAGAAATGTGATCACAGGGTTCAGTCAAACAGGAGCCAGACTCGGGAAGATTTCAGATCATGCAGGGCTGTGGCTTGGAGGCTCTGCAAAGCTTGACTTCTTTACACTGTATCGCTGCATCCTCTGACATAATCTGCTGGCCAAAAAAAATTAACCTTTAGGTCAATCTCACAGACTTGCACAGCAGAATTGGCAGCAAAATCTACTTGGCAGCAAGAGTTCTCACAGAGAACAGTGTTTGTTACTCAGTTGGGTCCTTCACAGGTTATTTCTTTATTTACATTGATGGGAAATGTACAAATCTGACATTTTAAATTAACACATAGTGATTTTTTAGTCATTTTTTTTTAGATAAGAACTAAGGGACTTGTGAGTACTTTTCTTGCTGTGTTAGTGGGAAGGATAAATGAGGCTGTGCACACCTTACAGCAGTATCCCGGCAGGATGGAACCTAAAACAAGATTAAAAAGACACTCACAGGAGGAGGACATCAAGGAAATAGCACCATGACCAGAGAGGTTGTTTTGCAACGCAAATATAAAAATGTATCAGTTTTCAATGGGGAAAAATAAATTACTGATGTGACAATTATATTAACAATCTGTTGTTGTTAGGCTTTTAATTTGCCTTGTAATCTACAGCTATTATATTAATGAGATGAATAAAAATTGATTGTATTATGCATTAGAGAACAATCTAATTTTAACTAGTGTGGGTGGGCTGTTGTTTTCTAGATGGTTTATAGTTATGGTATGGACTGGTTGAAGATTTGTTGGACATTGATTGGAAAATGCCATTCTCTAACAAAGAGGAAATTAAAAATTGGCATAAGAATTAATATGACCATTGAACTGATAAAGATTTTCAGAAGCTATTTCAGCAGTAGAGATCAGGTGATGCCTCATTAACTACCCCAGACTTCAGAAGAGATATGGCAGCATAATCACTTTAAAATTCCCATGCTAATTAAAATTTTGCTTTCTTTTGCACTGTTATCTTTCTTTCAGAAATACAGTAGCAAACCCCCTACTAGAACGATTGCAGCTTTTTAAACAATGTGTCCTTTTCAATTGTTCATATTTTCCACTGAGAGACTCCCCATTTTTTGCATTCGGTTGGTTTGCTCAACTTCTTCAGAGCTTATGCAAAGCAGCATACTTCTGTGCCTGGACCTCCAATTAGTACAATCAACTGCACCTCTGAAGAGATCTGTTTGTGATAGAACCAATCATATTTTTTCTATTGTTAAAAAACAATTATTGTGAAAAGTCACAGGTCTGCCAGTATTATGATGATATATTGTATATAATAATATAGTATAATGCCAGTATTTTGTGTATATTATGTCTCTATTTTTGTGTGCCATACAGCTCTGGAGAATGATGCCACTTAGCTCACTGACAAAGCATCAGATCAGAAATTTTGGTGTTCGCAAATAGCACTGAAACAGTGATCAGATAATATTTTGCAGAACATTTTTTTTATGAAATGCAAAATAATCATATGCATATGTATATGTATTAATTTCTAGATGGCTACCCTAAAGAAGAAATGATTTACAGATGGAGGAAAAATTCAGTGGAGGCTGCTGACCAGAAATCTTGGAGACTCTATCAGTTTGACTTTATGGGTCTCAGAAATACTTCAGAAATTGTGAAAACCTCTGCAGGTAAGAATGATATAAATGGTAGTGCTTTTTCTGGAATTCAAATTATTTGAAAATATTTATCCCTGTTTTGTTTTCATTCAAGTGCAAATTGATTTGAATATGTTCCAGTGTTCATTTTAGAAGCTGTGAAGTTCAGACCTCAAAAATATTGACTTCATCTTGATTTTTGATAATCTCTACTCCTCTAGTAACTTCACAAACTGAGGAATAAATGTTTGCTTGATATGGCTATTTGTTGTAGACTTGAAGTTACTGTTTGATTCTCATTCCTCCTTTATTCTGCCACTCTTGTGTTGAATCTGTCTTCACTATAAATTAAAGAGAAAGATTTTGAGCACAATGGTAGGTTAGTGGAATTAGACACTTTCTGTACTTAATCATGCAGAAAATGGTTTAATATTTTTCTTAATATTTTAAAGACATTCTCAGCTGATAAATGCCTTTTCTAGTGACTTTGCCAATTGATTGCAATTAAAATCTAATGATGCCTATCCTATTTCTTCAGAAATTTTGCTGTTTCTTATAATAGCACAGTAATATAGAGAAAAAAGATTTTTAAATGGAATATATTATTTGAACTGGATAAATTGTGGTCACACCATGTCTAAAGTTTATACATGACTGCAGTAAGCTCCATGATTGCCATGATTGGGTAAGTCTTCCCAAAGCTGCTGAGGGAATCTGATAGAAGCAACCTTCTGCTTAACAGGTGGTGCATTTTTGAAAAAAATCTAATTTTTTTCTTCAAAAGGTAATCAAAGCTAAGCTATTATTTTCAAAACATTAATGATAAAAATTATAAATCTGTGGAACTACTGATGTTTAGTCCTGGCCCACTCACTAACATCAGCAATGAATTCTTAGAACTGGATAGGAATTTTTGTGATGAAAAGTCACTAAATTTTTAGTGATTATGTTGAGCTGGTAGTTTAGCAGAAGAAAATGTTGCAAAGAGCACACGTGAAAGTTCTCTTTTGCTATGGATACAAAGTCTTTTAATTTGCAAGTTACTCAGGAGTGCAAATTTACCATAAATTGACTCAGTTACAAAATACTAAATCATTAAAGTACCTGTGTATGTGGTTTAACCCCAGCTGGCAGCTTAACCGTGCAGCTGCTCACTCACTTTCCCTGGTGGTATGAAGGAAAGAACTGGAAGAATAAAAGCAAGAAAACTCACGGGTTAAGATAAAGATAGTTTAATAGGGAAAGAAAAAGCTGTGCAAAGCAAAACAAGAAATTAATTCACTGCTTCCCATGGGCAGGCAGGTGTTGTTCAGCCTTCTCCAAGAAACAGGGATGTTAGAACTAGATGATCTTCAAGGTCCCTTCCAATCCAAGCCATTCTATGTTTCTATGGAAAAGAATTACACTGTTAATATAACACCAGTGTCTTGATAAACAAATCTATTGAACTCTGCCAAGAAAAAACATATTTATAGCAGTCTTACTTAAGTAAGTGGATGGATAATGTGGAGCAAAGAGAAACCTATTTCCTATGTTCATTTTAGCATGTGCCCAGTTCTTATTAAGACGAATGAGTTGGCACAATATTTTTGTATAATTGCTCTTGCTGTTTCTGCTTACCCGTGTTTGTGAGTGCAAAATCCAACAGCAGTGTTGAACTCAAGTTACTGGAACCACGGGATATTTCTATTCTCCTAGAGGCACCACAGTGACAGAAAGTTGTTGACAAACTAAGCTTGTTCAAATACTGAAACAAACCCCCCCCCCCAAAAAAAAAAAAAACAAAAACAAAAAACAAAAGCCCTGTCAGGAGATTGTGGACACTAACTTGGAAGAAACAATGTAAATCGTATGCGTCAGATTGTCATCTAGAGTTACTAGGTTAGAAAAATGAGTTGTGTATTTCACCAGATATCTAAGATAGGTGTCAACAAACATATGAGAGATGTGAAGAATAAACCCCTGAGTTTCCATATGGACCTGAGTTTTCAGAAACTAGACTATATTTTGTTACTCTATAGTTTAAGGTAATTTCAAAGGCCAGATTTACTGAATGTCAAGAACATTTAATGTCAATAGGAAGCATGGCCAGGACTTAAGAAAAAGCAAATACATTGGAAAACTTTGAGTGTGCCCCGTATTGTAGTGTAAGGAGTCCCAAAATAGAGGGAAGGGAGCAGGACACAGTGCAATATGTCTCTGACAAAATTCTCTAAGTACCTGTTGTGTCTAAATATATGTGAACAAATAGGATAAAGGGCCATCTGTACTCTGGGACATGCCTCTTTACTGAAGTAAAGCCCTTGCCAAGAAGTTTGAGAATTAGGAAACCCACAAAGCTGCTGTTTCCTACTGTTTGGACAATCTGTGATAAAGGGAGGTGGCAGCTGCTTCTTACAGGTGTTACATCTCCTTTACAGCCATGCCCCAGGGGGCTGCAGGTGGTCAAAAATTGATGCCAAGTTCTGACATGGAAGATCTGTGACAATTTTTGCACTCAAGCTACCTGGAGAGGGAGACTGCCCTGAGGCTGCCCCTAGGACACTGTGGGTGTAATACTCACTCAGAATTTATGCTGCTGCTCAGAGAGAACAGTTCTGCCCTGTGCTCTGGTCTGTCTGCAGCCCCTCTGAGCCCTGTGGCAGCCCATGATGGCCCCAGCAGCCACCACCCTCTGCAGGCTCAGGACAGAAGGGAAGAGCAGCAGTGGTCAGGGTGCTGGACAGGGGATCATTCCTACTAATAAGGTGGAGTTAGGAGAAGGGAAGCAGGCTGGATACCACCAGCAGCTTTCTGAAAAAAAAAGTACTAAACATCATCTCTTCCTCCCAAGGGAAGTTATGGAAACTACTATTACAGAGGGAATTTAAAAGCAGACTAGGCATAGCATGAGAAGATCCTCAGAGGCCAGTCCTGCACCAACAAGAGATGGATTCAAAACCCTAACTTCTTTTTTGCTTACACCTTCCTGCTTGTTTATGACACTATTGCTTCTCACTAAATTGCATCTTTATAATGTGAGAACTGCTGCAGTTCCACCTTCCTGTGTCCAGCTTGGGGATCTCTTTTTAGCTCTTCTTCAGCCATGTTCTGGGTGTGATGAAGAGAGGTCACACTGACCATACAGCAGCTTGCTGCTGTTCTTCATTTGCATTAAGTCTTTTCTTGGTAGTCATTTTCATGACAGAATTATTAGATTTAAGACATGGCAGTGTTCTGCTTTTTTGATTTTTTTCAGTCTTTCCAAACATTTTTCAGACATTTAAATAACCTTTATGTTAATCTATGACAATTTCAGAGGTACATGATTAAGAAGCCAGCTGTCACAGAGTGCACTTCAGAAATCTAAGTAATATGAAAAATGTCATATTTTGCACTGAACCAGCAGTGGCTTAAATTATTGACACAGTGTTGTACTTTGCTCTTTTTTTTACAATAATCTGGCAGCCAAGAAAAGTATTCATTGCCACCTGGAAGAAGTGTACATCTTTCTCCTAAGGGTATTTTTTTAAATTTCATGCTAAGATGTAAACCCAAAAAAAAATTAAATACCTACTGCAAATGATGATTGCATGCAATAATCAGCAGAATCACTGTGCTGGTGGTATGGTCATGAACCTTTATCTGGAACCCTAAGGAAGCTCTCACTGCCAGGTGATGTCGAATTAATTCACAAATACTGAAAAATTCCCCTGTTGCCATCTGGCAAGGTACTCAGATTCTGTAACGAGAGCACTTCTCTTGCTACAATGTCAAATAAGGCTGACAAAGATAATTAAAGTCGAGGGAGTACTAAAGCCAGCTGTGAAAAGAAAGGACGAACTGCATGTATAGAAAAAATGTGCAGATTTTAAAACTGCAAGTCAGCCAATGGAAAGGTGACCAGGACAACAGGAGAGAGAGGAATGTCCTCTTTAAAAGCACTCTCTGTGTGTTTGTAGTAAACTTCAGGTTTCTGAGTTCTAGGCATTCCAAATACACTTGAGGGTGGCAATGGGTTGGGACATAAGAGGGGAAAAACCAAGAAAAACCCACAACAAAATTATGGAAGATTCCACAATTAAAGCTCGTGGAGTGAGTTGTAGTGTTGTTTGCACTTTTCTGCACCTTTCTCAGAGTCTATTCTTTTAAAACCACTTATTTTTTTCACACTGTTAGATAAACACGACTCTCTAGCTCTTGAATCTTATTTTCATTTACTTAAAAACTTCTTTGCACCATACAAGCATTGTTTGTGTTCTTTCTCAGATGCCTTTAGGCTGAGAGATTTTTTGCAGTTCAGAGGGTCTTTGCATAAATAAATTCAAGATAATTCATCAGAAATAGAAAATACCAATAAAAGCACCCTATTTAAAAAATGTAGCTGATTATTGCAAATTATATATAAAAGCAGTCAAAAAGCTCAATTTCCTAGATTCTGAATTATCCCAAGCATTAATACTCAAACTCAATAAATAGCCATTACAACTGCCATAAGAAGGAACACTTTTGTTCACATACCATGGATGGGTGATGGTTAGTGGAGTCTGCCTGTCATACAACTTCTGAATCATGCTTTATGTTTTGAAATTGCTGCTTCATAAAGTACTTCAGCTTAAGTGATGCTCTCAGCCCTGTATCACAGGGCTGCAAATCAAGGTTGATATCTGTTGTCACAGATTTAGGTAAAGCTCTTTTGGGCCATACTAGTAGCAACACAGATTAAAGTACATATTCTCTTGCAGAGTACTCAGTAAATGACAAGTACAAAGCTGCTACAGAACAAAATAAAGCAAACGTTTCTTTCAAGAAAATGCAAATATCTACATACATATATGCATGTATGTATACATATATACATATATGGCTACTTGCAGAGGAGGGAAGGGACAGACATGTTTTTATAGGAATGCTAAATTTCCCTAGGAGAGCCCCCATCAAGTCAAAAGTGTTCTTGCAGCACAGAACACCAACTGTATCCTGGGCTCCATCAAAGACAAGCATGTTGAATGAGGTGATTCTGCCCTTCTATTCCACTCTAGTGAGACTCCACATGGAATATTGGGTCCAGCACTGAGGCCCTCAGCATAATAAGGACATGGACCTGTTGGAATGAGTCCAGAAGAGGGTCATGAAGGTGATCACAGGGCTGGAGCTTCTCTGCTGTAAAGACAGGCTGAGAGGGTTCAGCCTGGAGAAGAGAAGGCTCAGGGAGACCTCCTAGCAGCCATGCAGTGCCTAAAAAGGGAGGTGGAGAGGGACTTTTTAACAAAGGCCTGAAGTGCTGTCACTTCCAGGCCTTTGTAACAACAACAACAAGAGGAGATGCTGTAAGACAGTAAGTTTAGATTAGGAAGATATCTAATGATATCTATATTATTAGATATTAGGAAGAAATTCTTGAATCATCCTGAAGCAGACAGGTGGAGACTCAGAAAAATACAATGCACCATTTTAAAATAGTGCCTTCTTTCACTTACGTGGCATTGGAGGATCTTTGCCTCTTTCACCATGGGTGTCACATTGTC
The DNA here is from genome assembly GCA_039654755.1 of Calcarius lapponicus. Lineage (NCBI taxonomy): Eukaryota > Metazoa > Chordata > Aves > Passeriformes > Fringillidae > Calcarius > Calcarius lapponicus. The sequence goes on along the minus strand of CM077462.1, from coordinate 17,340,634 downwards.
CTGGTTCCAGAAAGGACAGGGTTAATTTTTAGCAGTGACCAGGAGGGTCATGGCCATAATGTGGATGTTTTTCTATACCACTTTCATTGGGAGTGGAGGGAAAGGGACTTCAAAAACACTGTAAAATCCAGAATGTTCATACAGTTTAAGAGTACTTTGCGTGTAGCACCAAATGAACACCTGGATTTGGGCTGACTCTCTCTATTCTTTGGCTGCTTTCAGAGGAACAAAATAATATTGTAAGTCTTTTGCCTCAGCAGAAATTCTGGAATGAGGGAATATTGCAGGACTTAACTTTCTGACAGTAAATACCAACAGAAAATTAGCCGGGTTATAAGAAGATTTAGGAATAATCTTTTTGTTGACAGAGTTTTTATCTCTGATACAGTATTTGGAATAAACCAAATCCCTTTTTAGTGGAGAAATCAACAGTATTGACTTCTAAAAGATATTCATTCACATGTCAAACAGCAATTGATCAGCATGAATATTTTGAAGATTTTGAAGCTTTTCTAAGAGAAGTTTCCATTTTTATTTTTAACAGTAATTCATATAATAGTCTGATAACTTTGACATTAGCTACTCAGATTAGAAATGTAATAAATAAATAAATATACCATTATTTATAATACTTCTAGTCTATTAAAGTGTTTTCCTAGGTTGCTTGCAAGTTTGACAGACATTCATGGGAATAAAAACATTTATTTGCCCTGAAAATCCAGTACTTGCCCTTATTGTTATGGGCATAAAACTCATAGTAAGACATCTTCTGAAGGGAATGATTTATAGCTGCAGCAATAGCCTACTGAAGTTAATGGAACTTTTCCCTGGTGCTGGCCTGGGATCAGACCCTGAAATGTAGAAGCCTGAAACTGTTTATTTAATGTGAGTAATTCTTTAGTCACTAGAAACTAGAGAAAGTTCAGCTTAATAATATGAGTGGGATAAGTATAACATGCTCTAAAAATACCTTCCCTCTTCACAAATAGTGCAGAAGATAACAAGAATAAGAGGGGCAGAGAGAATATTACTCCTCTCTATACTTTTAATTCAGTAGGACTGCATATATAACTGGTTTCATTCTTATGCTTTGCCTTGCAGAGACAAATGCAGTGTCCTTTGTATAGGTCCTTACTGCAGCAAATAATGGGAGATACGAAGTAATAAGAAATAATTTTACTTAGTAGTAAATGCAAATGCAAAACAAAAAATAGACAGTAGACTTGCCCCCAAGTCTTCACCTGCATTGTTTTCAGAAGGGGAAATTTCAGTAGGAAGCAATTTTTCCCTAAAAAGACATCCATTTGTCCTTGTTAAAGTACCTCAAGCTGTCCTTTTTAAAAGACTTCCATGTCGTATGGAAAAAAAAACACACTGTCTTTTTTCTATTAGGTTTCAGCTAAGCTATCAGCTTTCCTTCAGCTGATGTTTTTATCTGATAGTTCCATATTTTGGAGTGTTTTGTATGTGTCTGACTTTAAGGTTCCTTAATTAGTGTTTCCTTTCACTCATCGAGTGACAATGCTATATTTATTTGTTGCTCCCCTCTGTACATGGAGTCCTGATCTCCTGCTCCCTTCTGCTGGAGCTACATGAATTTCCATTCTTGGATAGGTAGACAACAAGGTTGACTCTGTTCTCCAGTAACAATAAGCCAGACCTTGGGATTTTAGCCTGATCTCCCCTCTGGGCTTGAAAGATGATTTAATATCTAATAGCAGTATGAAACACTAAGTAAACCCGTTAGAGATTTTAGCACAAAGGCTAGCTAAGTCACTCACTTGAGGCCTTGGGACTTTGGTCTCACTGTCCTAGTGCTTTTACCAGTGCTTTTCACAAGGTAAAAAGCAAAAGACTGGAATTGCTTCCACGTTTTGCTAGGAAAAAGATTTTGGTTCCTTACTTCTAAAGAACAGAGTTGTGAATTCCACATAGCAACAGAGGCCTTCCTGATAGCAGTCACTTCTCATTTGCATTTTTCCTGTCCAGCCTAGATGACACTGAGGTAAGCTGATAGCTTTTAGGAAGTCATTCTGAGATTTCCAGCTCTCTCACTTGCTGCTCTCTGCAGTCACAGCAAGGTTTGATTTGTGAGGACAGTTGTGTGGCCAGACATTGCCAAATAAGAAGCCACACTGCCATTTTTAAGATACCCAGACCTTTACAAGTAAAACCCTTGATCTGCTGAACTGTGTTTATAAAGGCAGCAGTGAGCTGTCATGGTGGATAAAGCAGTAGGGAGAGAGAGAAGTATTTCCAGGGAAAAGACACCATGACTGCAGTCAGAATGGCTTTACAAGTGTCTCTAATATACAAAATACAAAACAGACTTGCATCCATAGGTTGACTTCTAATTAGGTGCACAATGTAGACAGAATATTTTGACTCAAGTTGTGAAACATATCTTGACCAGCACTGCAGATTAATGATACAATTTCTGTTATTAATATCACTGTGATGGAGGTGGAAATTTTACATAAGAGCTGTGAACCTGTTTGCATTTATTCAGCTGAGAACAGCTTTCTATACTTGCTGTTCCAGCACCTCTGGCTTTGATTCTGACTTCTCTGTCATTACACTGCTGTATTGGTGATTTATGGTTGGCTAAACCAAAAGCTTTATATTAATGCAGACTGTGAAGGTTTGGCCTTTGGCCAGGGTTGCACAGTCACTAAAATGTTATCTAAAAGTCTTTCAGAAATTGTACTTAATTTAAAACTCACAGTATTGCAGAGAATATTTTATATTTTATTCACTTCTGAATCGACAGTCTTAATGAAAATTTTAAGACACAGAGTATAGAAGAGCTATTCACATGCTGCAGAAAGGTGCTAAGTGTCTTTTTAGGTTTTAATTTCCCATAAACTAACAAAAATTGCAACACAGTCTAGTTACTTGCTAGCAAGATCTCTCTAAATTTAGCCTTTACTCCACATCAGGGTCATGTTTCCAGATTTCTTTCCTGGGGTTGTGGAAGCTCTTTCCTCTAGTACTCTTTTCTGCAGCTATTATTCACAACATTCAGGTCTTGTTCATAATAACAGCTCCATTTCAGTCAACACCTTCTGCTTCAAAGTTGTACTGGCAAGAGCCAAAATCTCTTCTATGATTAGTTGGCTGATGCTGGATTTACCCACTCTTTAATGAAGCCAATATTCATCTTACCTCTATCTGCCAGAAAGTCTAGCACATATGAGCTATGCTGTCAGATAGCTAAGGAAATGGCACAGTACAAGAATAAGCCTTCAGAAAGTTTCCAAACCTTCCAGCAAATGCAGCTAAAGTGGTGATATGAGACAACCTGAGAGCATTCCAGAAATGTAAGTAAGCCTGCCATGACAAGGGCTGCCACAGCATGCCATAGAAACCCAGAGGTGAATCCTTGGCACTTGTGTAGGGTTATTTGGCAGTGTCAAAACCCTCACCTGGCAGCAGTCACGATGCATTGCAGTGTTTACAAAATTATTTTGGCAGAAGACACCAAAATTTGCTCATTACATAAGAAAAAATTAATCATAGTCAGCTTGAGACAAACTGAAGGTGTGGACCAGAGGTCCATTGCAGGGAAATGTATAATCCCAAAAGTACAGGAAGTGGCATTAGGACAAGGATCTCAAAATACTCAAGTGATTTGCCCATGTCCTTGTGCTTCTGGAAAGATAAATGCTCTTAAATACACTGCCTTCTTGAAGGAGCCTTGTAAGTGAATCTGTTTAGTGTTTTAGACATTGTTCTATAAAACAGGGATGAACTATAATAGTAGGCAATATCCTTATAGAAGATAATTCTGAATGATAACGGGGTATTTCCTTGCCAAGCTTTCTTTCAAAACCTTTTGGTCTTTCTCAGAAATTGCAATCTTGTCTTTATCCTCAGTGGAGAGGAAAAGTAATTTTTTTTATTCTGATATGACCCCTAAAGACTGATACTTAAAAGCCTACATTTAGCTATTCTGAACATCTGTACGTTGCTCCCCAGTTTCAAGGCATTTAAAACACATTATTTTTCTTTACTAGAAACAATCTACAGCTACTTCTCTTCTAGTTGTTTTAAGTGTCTGCAACTGCAGTAGGTTCACTTTAGGTTGTACAAATCTTTCAAGTCTGTCTTGGACATGGGGACACTCTGCTCCAGCTTCCCCTCCCCACCCCCAGACAAAACAGGTCATGGTGTCGTATCAAAGGCGGACAGTTCATTTTTGGATAAGTATAATATACAGATTTTCATCTGAGAAGTACAGAACCACCACCTACATTCTAATTCAAGTCAGTATCACAGTCAGCAAACCTCTTATAGGTAGGAGCAGTTAAAATGAAAAAAAATCTGAAGTTCTTTCTGCTCTTCTTATCCATAGCTTCAGGCATGTCCTTTGCATGCTATAAACAGTGCCAAATTATTCCCTCAGTAATATTTATTCAAAACAGAAATTGTCTTAATGAAGTACAAGTATCGTAGAATTGCAAAACAGTCTGAAGAGAAAAAAGAATGTGCACCTAATTCACTGTTCACTGCATGCAGATTGCTATGAAGCACATAGAGAAGTCAAAGGATAAATAATTCAAATTCTCATGCACCTTTGTACAGTAGTTGGACACTTGACAAGATAACACAACACAAATCTTTAAGCAAAGATGAAGCAAAGCATACAGATCATAGTTTTAGCACATGTCTTGGTCTACTTGGATTTGAATTTTTCTCTGTCTAGTTAATTTTTTAATAAAGATACATCCTTTAATAAGGATACAGAAAAAAAACCCCAAACTGTAAAATATATGTCTATTAATATAAAAAATCAATTTAAATGGCTGTTTTAGTAATACTAATTTACACACTCTCATTCCAAACTCTCATCCTTATTCTTCTGTTCCTCTACTGAGAGGGAACATGTCTGTTTGCTTTTCTAAATGCTTCACTCAAAAGGAAGAAAATGTGGCAAATGTTGTCTGTGTTAACACAATAGATAAAGAGAGAACCACATTCAAATGTAAAAAATTCTTGTTGCAACTTTCTCTTATTTAAATAGAGTTATTTCTAAGGACACATCTTGAGCATTATGTCTGAAAAAGAACAAGTCCTTGAATAGATTTCCACAGTGCCTGCAAGGATCCTCTCTGCAAACTCTGAATTTCAGGACACCACTGGCTAACACTCATGGAATTAATTAATGTTTCCTATAATTCAAGCTGTCTCCAGAATGTGCCTGCTCGCGGGACAGGCATCATCAAAAACTTTTAAGGAACAAACTTGGACTGTCTTTACTGCTTGAAGCCAGCAGAAACATTGAGGCAGGGAAACTGTTATTGTGTGGTGAGATCATTCCCTTTGCAATGAAGTGCATCCTTGAAGAGTACTGGCAATACTGGGCTGATGAAAGCTCCCTCCATCACCCTCAGGCAGCACTAGTGAGGGGGCAGAGCTGAGCTTTAGTATCCTCTAACATCAAATAAAGCAGCTGGAAAGTGTTTTGGTCTTGACATTCTACACTGTCACTTACAGGTGTTGAAATTTTAGGTTTAGCCATGTCATCTGAAATAACAAAAGCTCTTTTAACTCAGCCTTAGCCTCAGAATTAATTTCAGGCCAAAATCCATTGCAAATGGTGCTTAATCCCATTCTGGATCATGTGTTTCAAAATCAGATCCACGGTGAGGTGTGCAGAGGACAGTATTGCAGTATGCTAATAAATACCCTATCATCTAGGAAGGGATGATCCTTAAAACATAATACAAAGTTTTCCCATTGTCACAATCTTAAAATAAAACTGCATTTTAGTTGGATTCAATTTCTTTTTTTTTTTCAAAATTTGACATTTTTATGGCAAGTAAATCTTCTTAGGACAGGGGAACTACAGAGAAGTCCAAGAATTACAGCAAACAATACATGTTTTATTGCTTCTGGTTTTGGTAACTTCCAGCTGCCTCTGATATTGAAGTGCCAATGTGCCCTTTTTTTACCCTATACTCAAAATAATTTATAAAATATGAGAACTGCTGACATCTAATCTCAGTTGTTTGGAGGAAAAAATTTAGTCTTGTAGCTTTATCTGAGACTGAACCAGTGATAGCATCCTGAAACAGTTTCAATCCCACTAATATCATATCAGGCATTGCATTATAAGGTAACTTGTGAACTTTTTTTGCAGTTCCTAAATTTATATGTAATGCCATTTTTCTCCACTTCTTCCCAAAGGTTTAACAAATTTACAAGAAAAAAGTCTGATTTCAAGTGTTCCATATTATGGAAGTAATAGTTTCTTAAAGAACGCTGTAAAAATAACTTTGAACCCTTAAGGATGAATTGCTGAAAACAAATAGAATTTTGAAGACCACAGCCCACAATTTTCTTGAGATAATCTCTCTTTGACTGCAAGATTCTTGTATAGCCCTGTAATTGGTATTTGGAAGTGTTTTCTTAGCAGTCATACTGATTCAGAAAAAAAAATACAAAAAATTTATTTATTGTCTGCTTATTGTAAGCTCCAAGCTGATCCCATAAAGTAGATGTGAGATGCTATTTTGATTTTCAGCTTTTCTTCATAAAGCTTCTCTGACAGGCAGTGAAAATGAAGTAACTTTAGCATTATGTATTTCAAAAAGCACCTTCATCTTATATTGTCTTATTTGAATTTATGTAAGTAAAGAAGGACATAAGTAATTTCGGAGTTGAATTGAGTAAGATAATGAAAATAACATTGTTGAAGGTTTTTTCATTGAATTCATGCTTTTGATTCATAAATCTTTCAGTACATTAAAATCTGTGTTTATCATTTTTGTTACTTTGGTTTTCTTTGTTCTGAAATACATTTTTTATTCTCCTATTTAGGAAAGCTGACAGCCAGTAAAGGCACAGACAGTGCCATTGTGTTTGATGCATCACAAAAGATTGACAAACTATTTACTGAAAGTATTCAACAAATAACAAATAAATAACAGTAAATTCATTTGACAACACTCAAGGACATTCTTAGAATGTTATATTAATCAAATAGAGGATTAAGTGTTCTTTAGACCATCACTTTCTTAATTACAGTTTAAAACTTCTAATCATGGGATGGGATTCAACAAAATATATAGTTTATGCCTCCTGGTGTTGGATCAAAACCACCTAAGACACACTGTGAATAGAAGCAATCACTTATAATCTCTCTATGCTGGTTTAGATGTCAAAAATCTGTGCTTTGACCAGTTTCATGCCAGTTTGACTCAAACATGTCAAATCCAGCTTGCCTTTCCACACCTTGCTGTCAGGCCTCTTTGTTTCTATTTTTCCTTCCTACTTCTTTGTCCCAAAGACCATTTTCTCTTAGCACTACTGTCCTTCTTCCCATGTTAGTTTGCTTTTACTCTCCTTTGCACACATGCTTGAATAAGACCTTCCTTGACTTTTTGCCTCCTGCCTTGTTCTTGGCTATTGTGCTTTCTGTTTAGCACAGACACTGCCATTCTTTCCCTACCCAGAGGCATGACACCATCATCTCGTAAGGGTCATACTGCATTAGCCATGCACATTCTCCTGACTCAAATGTCTCCTGCCACCCTTCAGAAGTAACCAGGGCACAAGCTGTGGGTTTGACAGAGCTCTGGAGTATTGGATATCCCTCAATGGCAACACATCATTATGGCTGTATTTCAGCTTTTCTACACAGTCACACATGTGGATTGAGGCAGCTGGAGCAATGCAGAACCAGAGCTCTGAGAAAGGTCTCAAAGATCATTAATAAACTATTATTGAACAATTGCCAACAGTAGTGTTTGAAATGAGGAGGTATATGAGGATGCAAAGATAGGTCTGTAATGCAACAGAAATAAATCAATAAAGATCTACAATTTCTGTTTATAAAAATCTAATTCTACTATTCTGAGGAGAGAAATGGAATCACAGATAATTAGCAGATATTTGTGATAGCAAGGACAGTGGAAGAGATTGGTTAAATTCCCAGTAATCAAGTCGAAAATTAATCTTTGTTCAATCAAAAATGACCTTGGTTTGGCATTTCAGGAATAACAGGTTCAACAGACTGCCCTCCCCTTTACGTCCATCATCCACATGAAAATGCCAACCAAGAACCACAGGAATTACAGGTGTCACTTTTTTAATTGTGTAGGTGGCTGTTGTCTCTTCAGACATAGTCTGCTCCCACT